>CM034148.1:919423532-919844543 GCA_019776745.2 Taxus chinensis | reverse complement strand
GAATTGGTGAGGCACCATAGGAGGATACTATCAAAGACATGCTTTTAGATAACACCACCCATGATGACATAATGAGAGATACTTTATAGGAAGGCTCGTCATCCTTTACAAGTGATATCTGGAGGTAGAATTGAAAGGCAAAGGTAGTCAGTGAACTACTTATGCTAATTTTCGCATAGGTCAATTTTGATTCTTCCCACAAAATTTATGCCATGAATAATGTAAGAGGGAGACTGTAAATTTTGTATGCTGAAAAATATTTTTAAGTATGAAGGTGAGGCAGGTATTTTTGAGGCAAGGAAAGCCATAATATCTACAAATTTGTTAGTGGATCATAGAGTGGTTTGAATGAGGTAGGTGTCAAATGTGGTGAAAATTATGTCAACATGATATTTATACTTTTGAAGGACCTCGTTATGACATTGGTACTAACCATTGACCTGTTTCACAACCAAGTAAGAGTCACCAAAGATATTGATGGATTTAACATCTAAGGCTATGACAGTTTGAAGAACCAATACAAGTACTTCATACTCAGCGATGTTGGTGCAGTCAAAGTCTAATTTGAAGGATAAAATCATAGGCTCGGTGTCAAAATGAATTAGGATGACCCCCGCACCTCCCGAACATTGACATTTGGATCCATCAAATAATAATGTCATTCAGTAGACAATATCATCAAGGGAAAGGATAGCGATAGATTCATCAGGAAAATCAAAGTTAGAAGATCGATGTTTAGGAAGTGGAGCATAAACAAGTTAATCTACAATGGTTTAACCCTAGAAATATATTTTATGAATGAACTCTAGGTATAGGTCTATAAGGATCATGAGCCAATGTGTGGTGCATTAGTGTCAGTAAGGTTTAGTGTACATGTAATGTAGAGGGTCGGTGTTTGTGACAATGAAGGTTTTGTAGTTAAGTAGGTAATGGCAATGTTTAGTGGCCACAAAGACCAAGGTTAGGAAAATATATTCAACATGAGTATACCTAGTCTCATAATATAAAAGAGTATAGTTTATGTAGTAAACCACTTGCTCCCTTTGTTTCTCATCGTGATGAGCGAGCATGACACCCAAGGGATGATCATTGGCAGAAATGTAGAGGTAAAATTTTTTGTCATCTTTAGGTGGGATGATCACAGGTGGTTGAAGAATTTATTTCTTCAATTCTTCAAATATTTTGTGTCACTCATCATTCCAATTGAAGGAGACACCATTTTTAAGAAGATGATGCAAAGGGTGACATCAGTTGGAAAGTTGGGAAATAAAGAGACCAATGGATTATAGTTTTCCTTGCAAACTATAAAGTTGTCAAAGGTTAGTGGAGGCATCTAGAGAATAGCCTTGAATTTGGAGAGATCAAATTTGATGCCCCATAAAGAGATGATGAAACCAAGGATTTTTCCATAGATAATGGTAAAGACGCACTTCTTTGGTTGAAGGAAAACATAGTATTGAATGAGATAATCAAAGATGACTTTAAGGACTGGGATATGTTCAACACAAATTTTGGACTTACCAAGAATTTCTTCGACATAATCTTCCAATATGTCATGCATGATATCATGGAAGATATAGGTCATAGTGCACTAATAAGTGGCACCAGAATTTTTCAAGCCAAAGGGCATGAAACGATAATAGGAGGTTCCCTAAGGGGTGATGATGGTGGTTTTTTAATCTTCTGGAGTGAGTAGTATTTGATTATAACCCAAGAATCCATCCATAAGAGATAACATCTCATGGCCGGCTGTAAGATAAAAAGGTTGGTCAATGCTAGGTAGAGGAAAGTCATCCTTAGGGTAGGTGAGGTTAAGTTTGTGGAAGTATTTGTAGATGTGAAGTCCCTCTGTCACTTTGGTGATAGGAACAATGTTGGAAATCCATTATGGATAGTCAATGGGTAGAATGAAGGAAACACAAAGGAAGTGCTAGAGTTCTCCTTTTACAAGAAGGGCAATGTGTGGATACATTTTTTTTAGATTTGTTTTCACATGATTATCATTTGGGATAGTCTCGATATTGTGGACCACAATAATAGGGTCAATACCAGGATTATCGGCATAAGACCAATAAAAATAATTGCTATAATCTTGAAGAAAAGAGGTGAAGGATTTACGCTTAGTAGAATCTAAAGATTGGCCTATCCTTAGAATTCGAGGGTCATCCTGAATGTGAATGTTGATCTCTATGGTCAATTCATTCAACATAGTTTGTGTCTTTGAAGGTGACAACCGGTGAATATAACAATCATCTACACCTAAATAGGTGATAATAGAATCATCATCTTGACATTGAATGAAATTGGTAGGTATGTCATCATCAAACATGTTAGGATAAAGAAGAGGAGGGGAAGAGGGATCCTTGCCATCATGATGACAGGTCATAGGTCCTGAAGAAATGGTGTTCACAAAATTTTTTTTTAGGAGGGATGGATTCTGGATCCATGGACTCCGTAGGTGAAGGTGGTGTGGTACATGAGGTAGGTGGGGAAGGTTTATCTTACTTTATGAGGTCACTTCAAGTATTCTTAGGAGGAGGTTACATGGTAAATCTGATACCACAATGGTATTTTTGTTTTTAGGTGGTGCAAGGTATGACTATGTGAAGAACTTGTTCATAAATACCAAATCCAAATCCCTTCTAGGAACATCAATGAATAAAATTGTGGGCGAAGCATAGGTTGGTGAGGTATTGGAAATCATATGAGAAAGGTCGGCTTTAAGTAGGTGGTTAAGGGGAATAGGAATAAGTGTTGAGTCGCCCATATGTCAGGTTGATGCGAAGGTGGGGAGGACCATATAGAAAAACTTGTTCTACACGACAGTCATAACATGGGTGTTAGTGATGGTTTTCATACTCTTGAGGAGTAAGGAAAGTGTCTATGTTGTAGAGGCAATAATCCCCCTGGTAATATGTTGAAAAACACCTACAAAGGGATTAGAATTCACACCTTGAGTAGCAAGGATGGATAAGATACTTGAATTCTAAGAAGGCGAGGCATCAATTATTAGTGAAATGGGTAGGTTGGTAAATGGGCTAGCTGCAAAAGCTATGGTAGCAATGGGGATAGATGGACTAGTTTTGGAAGACATAGTGGTAGTAGTGGTAGATGAGCCAATATAAGAAGATAGAGTGCTATGGATGGTAGATTCCTTAAATTTAATAAGAACATCATTTTCTTGGTAAAGCATGTTGTAGGTTTTAAATGGTGAAGGATCTGCCATAATGGTGTAGGAATTCCCTCCATATTCAAATTTTACGCAACGATGAAGGGTTGAAGGTACACACCCGATGGCATTAATCTAGAGTTGGCCAAGTAGCATATTGTATTGGAATTCCCCCTCAAGAGCATAGAATATTTCAGGAATGGTGTGAGGACTCACACAAATGTGGAGGATGGCGGTGTCGAGAGTAGAAGTCATGACATCATTGAAACAATGCAACATAACTAGGTTATTATGCATGTAGTTGGTGGGTATGTGCATTTATTTGTATATATGGGAAGAAATTATATTAATTTTGGCACCTCCATCAATCATAACATGCCAAAAATGGGTATCATCTATGTAAGCAAAGATAAAGAGGGTGGGATAAGGATCATTTGATTAGAGAGGGACAATATCTTCATTAGTGAAATTGGTGGTATAAACCTGAGAAAAGGAAATGGGTGCAGAAGTTTGAGGTGGATTGGTTAGGGTAGCCACATGATGTGAGGTAAAGATGGTGACCACAGGTGTCAGATTATTTGGTGGAACCTCAATAGATTGTAGGACCTTAATGAGGTCCTAATGATGAGATTCATAGGTTCAAATTAAGTCATACAAATCCATCTTTAGAGGATATTGATGAAGTTTTTAAATCATAGTGTGATGTGTGACTCCATTAGAAATAGGATAATCTGGCCCATGGATGGTTACCCTGGGGGCAGGTGTAGGTGAAATTGTGGGTGAAGGTGTACTAGATGGGCTACCCGTTTTCTCTTTTCCTTTATCTTTTTGTGATCAAGTGGTTTCTTGGACCATCTTTATTTCAAATATTGGAGGCAGAAAAGAGGGTTTTGGAGATGTAGCTGAAGATTGAAAAATAGATATAGGACTAGGTTGTGTGGCAGCGGGTGAAGGGGAAATGGAATTCTCCTCTAACATGTCATCTTTTTCAAAGAGACCATCTGAAGTACATAGTTAAATAAGAATATTTTTTAGGGCCTTATAACCTTCAAAATCATGCCCTAGGGAGTGACGATATGCACAAATTTTTGTATTGTCAAACCCTACTACTTTGGGTTTGAGCAGTTCATAAAGCTTAATAGGTGGCAGTTTGATAGCAAGGGTTTCTAACAACTTACCGAGGATGTTAGAATAGAATCCTACCAATGGATCACAATGAGAAGTTAAAGTGGGTTTGGATGAATTTACAGGTGACCTTCATGAAAGAGGTGGAGTTGGGGGTTGGGTTAGTTTAACTACCTTTTTGGTAGGTAGTTTGGTTTATGGTTTAGCTTACACCTTCTTTGATAAAGGTATTGGAGTAGTATGCAAAGAAGAAAGGGGTGTAGAAGGTGTAGGTGTGCAAGTCAACCAAGGTGATAATGGAGGTGTGAGTAAGATCATGGTTGAGGGTAATGTAAAAGGTGTAGGTAAAAGAGAAGGTAAAGGTGTGGGTGATGAAGAAGGCATGGGTAGAATAAAAGATCGAGGTGAGGGTGTGGGTTGCCTAACTTTAATTTTTCCTTGGGGTAAAGTTAGCTTGACCAAGGTCGATGGATGTGGGCCTAAGATTGATGGAAGAGGTGAAGGTGAAGAAGAAGGCGTGGGAGAAACTGGGGTGACAGACTTAAGAGGTTGGGTCTTCCTCTTAGGTGCAAGAAAAGACTTGGTGGCAGTTTTTGAAGAGGTGGTCAAATATATCTTCACAGGGGGATGAACTAGTCTAGGCATTGGAAAGACCCCCAATATAGTGGTATTTTTTGGTGTAGGTGAAGGTTTGGGTGTGGATGGAGGTTTGGGTGCAGGTGACGGTTGTGGTAAAGGCGAGGCTAATGAAGAAAAGGCTTATATAATCGACTCAACTGCAATAGATTTGGTTATATTGAATACTTTTGGATAGATATTTTAAGTATCTGGAGACAACATCTACATTTGGGTGAATATTGGGAGTCGAAGGTTCCCCTAAAGTGTGGATTAATCAACATACTCTAAGCAATCGACCAAACGAGAGAATTTTGTAGAGGTAGAGGAAGATGATGATGATTGGTGGTAATCCCTGTGAAGAATTACAAGGTAGAGGAATTTTTTGGCTTCTACCTCTATAGGTATAAGTGATTTAAGAAGGTTGATAGGATATTGGAATACCCTGGGAGAAGCGTCACTTATGGGAAGAGGATGTAAAATTGGCTCCTCTATAGGTCGAGGAGGGAGCAAGGTAGGTGGTGTAGACTCTTCCTTATGTAAAGAAGAGGATAAGATAGGCTTTTCCATGGGTATAAGTGTGGGTAGTGTTGGATCTTGAATAGGTGGAGGGATAATTGGGGTAAGATCCTCTATAGATGAAGGAATAGGGGAGGTAGGCTAATTGGTAGGTAAAATGGTGGGTAGGGTCAACTCCTCTATGTGTAGAGGAGTGGTTGAGGTAGGATCCTCCATGTGTGGAGGGTTAGGTGAGGTAGGCTCCTCTATGGGTAGAGGAGTAGGTGAAATAGGATCCTCCATGGGTAGAGGAGTAGGCGAGGTAGGATCCTCCCTGGGTAAAGGAGTAGGTGAAATAGGATTCTCTGTCGGTAGAGGAGTAGGTGAGGTAGGCTCCTCCTTAGTTATAGGAGTAGGTGAAATAGGATCCTTCATGAGTAGAGGATTAGGTGAGATACGATCCTACCTAGGTAGAGGAGTAGGTGAAATAGGATCATCCATGGGTATAGGAGCTTGCGCAAGAATTTCTTCAATAGATGGGATGCGAGGAAACTAAGCAAAAGGGATAGGTAATATGTCGAAGATGGCATGAACTTCATGAACATTGGTTTAATTTCTAGAGGTCTCCTCAGCCTAATTTTATGAAGGGGTATGGTTTCAAAAAGGTTTCTTAAAGACATGAAGGCTTTGATTTACCAGTGACTTAGGGTTGTCTAGGATGAGATCTCCATTATCTAACATTTCTTGCATAATGTTCTTGAAGGTTTTAAATATTTGTTCACTATGTCCCCTAACGCGGTGATAGTTAGAGTAGTCATTCTCCTTAAACCATGCAGGTTTAGGATGGGAAGAGTCAAAACCATTATGTGATTTGATAGGTGGAAGGGTGATGGCTCATGCTTTTAAAATATTTTCCAACACAAAGGAGTAAGGCTCTCTTATGGGGGTATAACATTTTTTTTCATACTTGTATTGGAAATTATAAATAACAGACAAATTAGGAGGAGGTTTCATTTGGTTTTACAGATGAGAGGGGGCAAATTTTAGTGCCATCACATTGGTGGAACCTTTTTCCTTAGAATGATTACTGGAATGATTGTTTTGGAGTTTAGAATAATAAGATGAGTCATTCGACTTAAACAAAGTGCTATTTTTATGTAACTTAAGATTTTCCTATTTAAGGGCACAAATCTCTATCTTTTGAGCCATGGTGAATGCTTCATCAAAATTTTGGAATGTTTGTACCTGAATATTTGGGGAATTGTTCCTGACACAAGCCCTAGTGAACAACTCTATCATCTTGGGTTGTGGAAGTTGAAATATGAGGTGATTAGTGAGCCTCTACTAGCATGTGATGAATTCAATGATAGACTTGTTGTTATAATAATGAATACATTATAAATAATCAGACATGGAGAAATTTTTAGAGATATTGATGGAGAAGTGATCAAGGAAGGACTGGGAAAATTAATTGAAAGAGAAGGTTGAGTGCATAGGAAAAACATTGTACCAATCTAGAGCAGGTTCTATGAAGAACATGGGGAAAGTCCTAAGGAGCAAGGCATCATCATGGGTGATCAAATAATAGATTTGTTTGAATGATTGCAAATGTTGTTGAGGGTCTGCCTTTCTATTAAATTGATTAAACTTAGGCAACTCCCTATGTGTGGGATAAGGGTGATTATGTATGGATGGATGAATAGGATCATAATAGATATCATCATAAGTCAAGGCATTGTGAGAGCAAGAAACAAATGCTTCAAATTTTTGTATCTTATCCATCATCATCTTTATAAGATCATTATAGGATTAGATTGAGGAGCACCCCCTGTGGTATAAGGGGGTGGATGAGATGAATAATTCATAGATGACACACTAGTGTATGGTGGTGTCGAATAAGAAAATTAAGATGGGGTTATGTAAGAGGGAATAGATGACAAATATATGAACCATGAATAAGAAGTGGAGTTGATAGGCGGTTGTTGAGGTAGATTGTAGGTGGGAGGAACTTGTGTAAAAACCCTTGTGGTAATGGGAAAAAGAGTTGGGGGTATAGAAAGAACCAAATTCTGAAAGGAGGTATAGGTTGTTGACACCATTGGCGGCTACGTAGACATAGAAATGTAAGGTATTGATTATGAAGGGGCTCCTATGTGACGAGCCATAGTTAAGGGTGTGGAAAATGTCAAAGGAATGAAATATGTTGAGGGGATGGTAAATATTGAAGATATAGAGGTCAATTGGTAAATAGGCAGTTATGAGGTGGAGGTAGACAATGAAAAAGTAGATTGGGTAGCTACATCAACATTACCAGATGCATTGGAGATGGTAGAAGTAGGGATCACAGAGGTAGGCATAGAGGTAGCCATCCCAAAGATAGGTTGGCTTGATGAATCATGGGTGGAGGAGGTGGAAAGATAATGCTGCAAGGCCAAGAGGTTGTTATTGAGGAATTTAGAAAACTCCTCATCACCTATAAGTATAGTCATGATATCAGGATCCATCATGGATGATATGGATGGTGGTGAAGGGATAGTGGGTAAGGGTACACAACTAAAGTGAAAAGTAAGGGCTTGCAACTGTTGGTGAGTCCAAACCACGTGAAACATGGAAAAGAGGTATTCTTGGCTTTGCAGAATGACATAACTTAGAAACATATGTTTAATGAAGTTTGGAGAATAAAAATAGGATTTTTTTTTCATAAAAATAAAAAAATAGAGATCGATACTAGTCAATTAACCGATGTCGATTAAGAGGGAAGATCGATGTCTATCGCTAGACCAATGCCAATTACTATGGATAACCAAGAAATTTGGGAATCTAAATAAGAAAGGCATAAATCATGTATAATTGGGTCCTGTTAAGGGTGATAGAGACTCAGAAATAAGTGTATTGAAATAATTAAAACACATAAAGTTGTTATGTAAGAAGAGAGTGTTGTTTTTGATAGAATAATAAAAAACACAGAGAAACTAATGGTGGTTAGTTGACCGGTGTTAGTATGATGATGGAACTGATGGCAGTTGTTGGACCGATGCTAGTTATTGAAATATTTGAGAAGATGAATAAATTCTTAAAATTTGAATTGAATTAAGTCAAAATAAGCCAACACAGAAGTTGTGTATGGCATAAATATGTCCTATCACACTGAGAAAAACCATAATATACTGACTGCAATGGTGGAGTGTGAAAGAGAACAAGAAGTGATGAATTTTCCTCACAACTCAAAACACAGAATATAAAAAATAAATCAAGTCCCATAAGCAAAAACTAGCAAAAAACACATCAATCCTAGGTATCATATTTTACTGTTGAGTGGGTTATGCCTTTTAGACTAACTATAAATGAAATAGATTTTTGGGATAACAAAGGTGCCCTAAAAGAAAACCATGACTGGTTTTAGGTTAGTTTTGGATAGAGATTCATCGATATACCTTTTAGTATGTGAGGTCTGAGCTCTGATATGATAAATCAACCATAAAACTGGGTAGAGCCTATCATTAATGGGTTGTTAAATACTTAACAGATTCTCCTTGAAAGGAGATTTTTTAGAAATTTTTAAATTGTGTAAGTGGTTTGGATTGTGTGTTAAATGTGAACTACGCTCAATCCAATCTAATCACCAAGTGGTCATGACTTCCACCCTATTATTTCTAATTAAATCTATGTGATCTAATATAACACTCAAAGGATGAAATGCAAAAATTTTAAAACCCAAATCGAAAATGATATTCAATGTAGACAATAGAATAACATGTAGAGGAATGGTTTTCACGAATGCAATACAAAAGAAATATGAAATATTATTTTTAAGCACCAAAAGACAGATTTCCTTTAGACAAATAGGAAGAAAAGCATATTTACTAGAGATATTTTTAGTGAATATTTCAGGAAAGAAACAAACACAAAAATGCACCATATATGAAAATAAAAATAACCCTTATTATTTTTTCCCACCGGGCACCCTAAAATTTTTCACCACAATGTTGCGTATAAAATAGATAAGGGTAAAAGTGAGGAGGAATACCTATGAAGTCGTCGAAGAAGGTAGCATGCATTGTAGAAGATAAAACCAATTGTGAAGAGATCCTATTTGCTTAGGAAGGAGTACTTGCAATAGAACACAAGGCTACAAGATAGTATTAATAATATAGGTCATTGAAATTCCTAACGGGAGCTAGATCCATGAAATCCTACTATTTTTGTACAATTTAGGTGTCTCACACAAATACAATAAGCTAGATTTAATTTAATAATGCAAATTAAGACTTAATCTAGAAAGGGTGATTGGGTATGAGGACTTGCAGGTGTAGCAGAGACTATTTGTAGTGCCCATTTAAACAACCACTTGAGACCCAAGAAACAACCTAGGGTTAGCTAGAAAAATTAGGGGATAATTTTTTTATTTATTTGAAGTGTCTATAACCATGTTAAAAGACATTAGTTTTCACAAATAGGTTTTGGAACAAGACCAATGTACTATAACATATGTTACCTTCATTAACTACTAACAAGTTCACAAGGTTCAAATTTTAGGGTTATACATTTTAGTTAGGTTTAGGGAGTAATTTATCCCCCATACCCACTCTCTAATAGGCTAAGAGTTTCAACTATATTTTTCTCATACTTAATGCTTCCAATAATTTCCCTAAACCATTCCCATCAGATAGAAAATTTTCTCACCTTTCTGGTGATATAAAGAAGCCCTCATCACTCCCTTATAATTTCCAAAGTTATGGGCCAGACAGACTTTTAAGGAAGAAACTTTCCCTTAGAATAGTCCGCATGTCTAGAGGAGAGAAAGGCCTTTTAGTGGGTTGCATGGGTCAGCGGAGTGGCGAGGAACTCAAGGCACATTTTTTTCCCCTTGCGCGGGCTGTAAAAGTGAATCCATGTATTTGCACGCCCACGAGCTCCGGTGGGGAGACACATGTCACTCCGGGATTGGTCAGGAGGGATGGCAGACTGATGGAGCGGGTTGAGACTTGAAGTCTCTTCTGCCACAAAATGCACGGGGATCAAATTGGTCTATGCCCACGCCAACACTGAAAATGCCACCTGTCACTCAGGTATTGGCACAAAGAAAACAGATGGGCAGGAGTGGCGGAATATTTTGGATTTTGGGATTAAAATCTCAAGGGAGAAACTTCTCACGCACGTTCCTCCACCGAAGGCAGAAAGTGGTGCCACGTGTTGCAACCCATGATTAGGTGCGGGTGACAGGGCGGCAGAGAAATCCAAGGGGTTTAGCCAAAAGGGGTTTCAATCCTGAAAAGATCACGTTGGCCTGCACTTCTCCACGAAAAGAAGATTTTCTAAGCCAAGGCGGGGTTACGGGGCTGTATGCAGTCAAAAGGAAAATTTTTCCAAAAGAAGAATTAATAAGTTAATCTTTCAAAATTCTCCCACGCATCTATCAAGCCACGAGTTAGCATCGGATTAATCGCGGGTTAGCAGGGATGCATGAAAAATTTGAGATTTTTTTTTCGAAGTCCAAAACTTAAAGGGGTTAAGTTCAAAAGGGGTCCTCCCCTCCACCGTGCCACATGTCAACACATGATTGGCTTGCGGATTGGTGGGGATGCGAGTAAAAGTGGGAAATTTTTTCGAGGGTAAAAATTTTCAAAAAAGATAAGTTTAAAATATTTGATCCAGCCCTTCCAATGTGCCATGTGGCAGAACATCGATTGGCTGAGGGGTGGTGGGGGCCATGCAAATTTTTTTTGGAAAATTTTCCAATGTCAAAAATTAAAGTTAATAGTTAGATTTATTTTAATTTTTGAATGCCAAATTGAAGTAAAACTTCAAATGGCCATAACTTGAGCTAGAAAGCTTGGTTTTGGGTAAATGAGGAATTTTGGGAAATCTCTCGATGCCATCCTTCTAAAAAAAGCCATACAATTTACTTTTTATAAATTTTAGAGGATAAATTTAGGAAAAATCAATCTTCATGCTTTTAATTGTCAAATTGGCAATTTTCAGCTTTTTCAATTTGATGAAATTCAGCTCCCTCCTTCACTCAACATGTCAAATAGACATGGAGTGTTGATCTAGGGAGGGTTTAAAGTGTTTTTGAGAATTTAATTTATTTAATTGATTTAAAAATATTATTTTTCCATCAAATGATAGAAAAACGACTGTTAAAGGGATTGCATTCGAATTTAGCTATGGTGAAGTTCTTTTCTTGAGTTTACTTTGTCAAATTGAATTCCTTAGTGTCTTAGCATGCTAATCCATAACATTTTTAAGTTGATTACCAAGTGTAGATCTCAAGTGTACATTTAAAAAAAAAACTAATTGTCAATAGTAACATTTATAGCATAGATGTATAGGTCTTCAAAATCTGAACATCAATTTTATCATTTAAATTTGTATATAGTTTTTTAAACTAGTCACAATGCCATTTACTTGTTTAAATCAAATATTCAATTCCAAGTTAAATTGTAGTTCTGATTTCAATTCGAATATACATCATTTAGAATGTAGTACAATATTTCTAATATAGTCTAATACATTCAGTTGACTCTAAAAATTCATTCCCAAGTCACAATTAAAAAATTTTGATTTCAATTTTAATATAATTCCAAGGATGCAAAAAAATAATATACTTCCTACGTATTTTTATTTTCAACAGAGATTTTAATTTACAATAGCAATTCAATTCCAATACAACCATGTAAGTTTTGAGAAAGTGAATGCATTCCTTTATTCATTTCCAATAAAAAATTTACAACTCATTATCTCCTTTCCATTTGATTTCCAAGTGTACAAAATGTCACTTACAAAATATACATCCTTTCACACTTCCTTTTAAAAACAGAGAGTAGCATATAACTTCTTTACATTTCACATTCCAACATCTATATTCTATTACAAATACAAAAATATTCACATTACAAATTTTCTGTACCATTCATCCACTCCAAAGTGGGAAGAATTAAAATGAACTTTCTCACAAGGAGGGAATATCAAAATTGGATAATCCTCTTGTCAAAAAAAAAACAACATGCTCCAGTTTCTTCATCTTTTCATCTTGATCATAACAACGGAGGGGGGAAAGGCAATTCTATCCACCCAACCACGACATTCAATGAGAAGGTATAATCCATCCTTCCTCACTGGCACCCCTGAGCCCTAACCATATTTAAATAAGAGATGAAATTCAACGCATGGCAACAAAGGCTTCCACAAAACATACAAGCAGCATTTTCACATTCAAACGACACATTTCAAATAAGAATGTAGGTTCACCACTACATTTTATATAGTGCAAACAAAACTAAGGCTTCTTTTAAGAAAGCGAAAAAGAGAAAAGATCTATAAGGGAAAACTAATTATTCCTCCCAATTTGGAATTGGGCATTCAACAATAATCATACCACAAATATGACAATATCATATCCCATAAACCTTATACCTCCCAACCCCTCCTTATGCCCACCCAAAGTTTCTCCCTTATGTCCCCCCAAAAGTAAGAAATGCAAGATATTTCTTTTCCATGGTGGATCCCAATCCGAAAATCCCTCCACAATAAAAATGGTGCCATTGGCATTCCCTTATGCCCCCCATCTGAAATCCCCATAGCCTTCTCCTACACCATGTCCTAAGCAGTCTACCCAACCAGTCAACACACACATACCAACATTCACCATTTCCATACAAGCATATAAGAGAAAGAAAGTATTTTAAAAGGGATCAAGTTCCTACCTCTCCATAATGGTGGTGTTTTTCTAAGATCAATAAGCTTCCCAATGCCAAAATTTAGTCCAAAATCAGTGACACACTAGCATGCAAAATGACTCCAAACTCCTTTCACAAACAAGGCTCTAAAACAGCAAGAAAAATTTTCCCCCAAGAGGAATAAGAAAAGTTACAACAACCACAAACAAGACAAGGGGTTCAAATTTTAAAGGAGAGTGAAGAGAATAGGATGATGTGCATCCATGTGGGATGCCACATCATTCTTCCTCAACCCAAAGAAAATAAAATCAATATCATTCACCTAAACATAATAAATAAAAAGACAAATTAACTTACACACTCCAAAATAACCCATACCCCAAAAGGACCGAATTTAAAACATGTAAGGGAAGTGTAATTAAAATTTACAATTAATCATTTCAAAATACATTAAAAAGACCTAAATTTAACCTCCAAATGATAGGTATGGTTGGTGAATAATTTTAAGAGGTGTGGGATAAGTCTAAGTTGTCCCACAAGCTTCCAAATATAGCCCCCAAGGACAAAATTCTGAATTTCCCAAGAGGCTAAAGTGTTTCACACTCCAAATCTATCGTACATATTTCTTACACATTCTTACAACCTTTCTTACACACTCTTACAACCATTACATTTAAGAGCAACAACTTTATTTATTTACATTCCTATGAAATATTGATTTATTTATTTTAACACATGATTATTTAAAACATTAACACAATCATAAAATAATTAATGAAAGGGGTAACACATCACAAAATAAATACATGAAACATTAATAAAGAAACCACATTAATAAATTACACAAAACCATGGTCACATATAATGGGAAATCCCCCCACGGGAAATCCCTAACTCAAATACAACACACACACACACACAAAATAAGTTGCCATGGTGACCTTGTTACATTCACCCAGAATTCTAATATGGTTAGTCTCCAGTACCCTGACATTTTTATGATATTTTAACCTACAAAATGCAAATATCTTCTTCGGCCTTGTGGCCACATCAGAACATCTAAACTAATATAAATATACATAACAAGATCCATCTATTCATATAAATCACAACAATATCAAGAAATCAACATTATCATTTTCAGTTTAATTAATCAACTATATCATTATTAATTAATTCTCGTGATAGTTCTATTCACAATATCCAATATCACATGTCCAAATCAATTATCCATCAACATATCCATGTCAAACAGTATATCATCATCCACACACACACACACACACACACACACACACACACACACACACACACACACACACACACACACACATATAATGTCTCTAGTAATTGTCATTCATAATAACTGAAACCAGATCAATAATAATCCCTTATCTAAAATCTAACCATCGTATTAAATCAAAACATAATAGTTTCCATAATAAGATCAAGAGTATCGAGATCAATATCTAAAAGTTTCAAAGGGAAGTGGACACTACACCCACCTTCCCTTAGAATTGACTTCCTCCTGGAAGTCACTAGAAAAAATGTGGAAACTACACTTATAATACTGTGGCATCCTTCGAAGTGGTTGCAATATCATCGTCATACCTGTCCCACTATAGCCCGTAAATAATCAATCTCTTTGCCTCGAAGGCCCAGGGTCCTGTGATCTATGATACAAATGGACTCCACTATCACTTACCCTTGATCTTGCACCTGCAATGATGTCTAATCCAACACATGAGAAGTATCTGCAATACATCTTCTAAGAATTGAAACATGAAACATATCATGTACGCGAGACAAGATCAGGTGAAAATGCTAGATGGTAGGACCAAAGGGATGATACGCTCTAAGATATCAAAAGGTCAAATGAATCTAGGAGCTAACTTAGAACCTTTTCCATAACAGACAGGGCTCTTATGCAGCCTAATACGAAGGAAAACCTTCATGCCCACATCAAAACTATGGTCAATCCTATGCTGATCTGCATACTTCTTCAACCTGTCTTATGCCTCTTGCAATCTCTATCCTGATCAAAACTACCTGCTGCTCCATGTCCTGTAAAAGGAGCTGATCCAAGAGATACTCTATACTTTAACATGTCCCAGGTAAGAGGTGTCCTGCACTCTCTACCATACAGATCCTAAAAAGGAGCCATGCCTATAGAAATTTGAAAACTATTATTGTAGGCAAACTCCTCTGAGTATAGGTACTCTTCCCACTTCGATTGTTGATCCAATCACATACATCCTAGGAGCATATCCTCTAAAATATGATTCAATATGCTCGGTTTTTCCATCTGTCTTAGGGTGATATGCTCTTTTCTGAAGTTAATCCTCGTACTGAAGGGCATACTACATGGTAGTCCATAAATGTGATGTGTACAAATGATTGCAGTCACAAATTATCTTCCATGGAATCCCATGCAACCTGGAAAATCTCATCCAAATATACTCTTGCCACTGCTATGGCTGTATAAGTGCTCTTCACTAGAGAAAAGTGAACCACTTTCTGTCAATTTATCAACTGTGACCATAATGGTGTTGTGGTGATATCTTGACTTTGGTAGCCCAACAATGAAATCCATGGAAATGGTGTCCCACTTCCACTCTGGTATAGCATGAGGATAAAGAAGGCCTGATCAGATGCTGATGCTTGGCCTTAACCCTCTAGAACTCTAAACACCATGACACAAAATAGATCCACATCTCAATGAAGTCCTCTCTAATGGTACAACTATCACAAGGTGGCATGCATCTTCTTCACCCTGGGATGGGCTGAATAGGGTGCATGATGTGCCTCTACCAGGATGTCCTGCCTCAAGCCTCCATCTCTAGGAACATATATCCTACCTCTTTGCCTGAGAATACCATCTGCCTCTAAGGAAAAACCATCAAAATTCCCCTCAAGGGGTCTCTGATGACTCGATCTTTACTCGTACTACAATGTAGAAGCTATGTTGAGAGGAAGCTGCTGAAGAATCCTACTCTGTAAATCTGTGCTCACTATAAGGTGGCCATAGCCACATGTCTACTGTCTACTGAGAGCAGTCTACTACCACATTCTCCTTCCCTTTCACATGCTCTATCTCCATGTCATACTCACAAAGCAACTCCATCCAACGCCATTGATGAGCGTTGAGATTGGGCTACATGAAGAGGTGGCAAAGACTCCAATGATCTAGTCTTGAGTGTGAATCTTCATCCAAGAAGAAAATGTCTCCACCTAACCAAAGCATGCACAACTTACACAAGCTCAAGATCATGGGTAGATAATTAAGCTCGTGATCCTTGAGTTTGCGAGACTCAAAAGCTATTACTCTACCATCCTACATCAACACACCTCCAAGTCCTACTAATGAAGCATCTGTGTAAAACAAAGAACTCACCCTGTGGATCTGGCACTACAAGAATGGGTGTTGTAGTGAGACACTCCTTTAGTGTCCTGAAGGCCTACTCACATTTGTCTAACCAAAAAAACTTCTTCCCTTTCCTCTAAAGGGAAGTGATGGGGTGTGCAATCCGAGAGAAGTCCTGAACAAATCTCCTACTAGTAACCTGCTAATCCCATGAAGCTGTGCACACCTCGGTCACTGTAGTGGGTGCTGGCCAATCCATAATGGCTCTAATCTTGGAAGGATCAACTGTGATACCTTCCCTAGAAATGATATGACCCAAATACTGCACCTCTTATCTGAAAGAAAGCACACTTCTCCAAGTTCCTGTAAAGCTGTTTCTCACGAAGACACTGAAGAACCTGTTGAAGGTGCCCCTCATGCTCCTCATGTGTATGTGAGTATATCAAAATGTCATCTAGGAAGATGAACACAAAGTGATCTAAGAAGGTCCTGAAAACCCCATTCATCAAACTCATGAACATTATAGGGGCATTAGTCAAACCAAAAGGCACCACTGTGAACTCATAGTGCCCATATCTCTTGTGGAAGGTGGTCTTATGAATGTCCACCTCTGAGATCCTTAACTAATGGTAGCCTAACTTAAGATCAATCTTAGAGAAAACTGTGGCTCCCTTCATCTGATCAAACAAGTCATCAATGCGAGGAAGAGGATAATGATTCTTGATCGTTACCTTGTTCAACTGGTGGTAATCAATACACAACCGCAAGGATCCATCCTTATTCTTCATAAAGATCACTAGTGCACCCCAAGGGGATACACTAGGATGGATAAGGCCCTTCTCCAAAAGGCCCTCAAGCTGCAACTTGAGCTCACAGAGCTCTGGGGTGGTCATTCGATAAGGTGCTCGTGAGATAGGCTATGCTCCAAGAACTAGGTCTATATGAAAATCAATCTCACATGGGGGTGGTAACCCTGGTAGCTCCCTTAGAAAGACATCAAAAAACTCTCTCAAGATGGGATGATCATCTAGCAATGGTCCACTAGACCCATCCTCTAATCTGGTGCTGACTGTAACAACATACATCTGACAACCCCATCACACACACCACTTAAGCTGCATAGCAGAAGATGGTGCGAATGGAAATGGGTCTCCTGACCCTCGAGATCACTGACTCAACTCCTAAATCATCTCCACAAGCTATAGTCTTATGATAAACAAGCCATCCTGGCCCTGTGTGTAGCTAACCAATCCATACCTAAAATGACTCCATACGAGCCCAAAGGAAGAATACGGAGATCTAAGGTAGTGGTGAAAGGTCCCAAATCTACAACACACTACTTAACTAAGGAGTCCACAGAGATCTTGGCTCCAAAAGCCATCTCGACATCCCAAATAATGACCTTGCCTAACTGCCACTAGCCTGCATCACTCTACTAAAGATGGTGCAATGAAAGAGTCAGAAGAACCAGAATCAAACAATATAGAGGTAGGAATACCACCAATGCTACCTGTGGTCTCAATGACTATGCTCTGATGCTCTACCTAGTGGTTCTCAACTACTACATAAATCCTGTGGCTACATCCCATGTCACCAACAATAGTCAGCTCTGAAATCTGTGCCTTACCCTTGTTAGGGTTATGAGGGAAATCTCTCCAAAAATGTCCCGATAACTCCACATCCAAAGCAACCACCTGATCCTCTCCAAGGAGTAACACCTCTAGTAGGTGCCCTGGAAGACTGTGGTATGGATCCTGATGATCCAACTATGGTTTGATGAGATCTCTGCTGGCGAGCTCCCACTGACTGAGCTCTAGGTCCACCCTGTGTCCTGATGGGACCCCTAAGAGGAGGCCCCATACTCCGACCTCTTTGTGCATCAACTCTCTGTGGAGGTCTATGAGGTGGGCGAGATTGCTACTGCAGCTGTGGGCCCTAAATGATGACTATGTTGTATGTACCCTGGCCACCATGAGGAAGAGGTACTGACCCCCTCGATCTACCATCCTGCATCTACTGAATGTGGGTCCTAACTCGGTCTCTAGCCTACTGGGTCTTACCCCAAGTCTCCTCTGTAATATAGGCCTTCTCGATGGCCTCTGCTAATGTCTGTAGATAGTGGATCCACACTACACCTCCAATATCTAAATTAGGCCCTAGATGAACCTGTGAATCTGCACCTGCTCATCCTGCATATACTCTACATACTGGAGTATATCTAGAAATCTACTCTCATACTCTGCTACTGAAAGAGAATCCTATCGGAGGTCATGGAACTCGTCAATCCTCTGCTGTATGAACCTCTCGTGATAAATACCTACTCCTGAATCTCTCCTCAAATAGCTCCCAAGTCACTATCTCTAGAATCTACATGGAGCATCTGCTCCTCTGTCCTCCACCACACTCCTGGCTCCATCCCTCAGTAGATGGATCGTAACACGAGCTTTCATGTTACTAGAACAAGGAAAAATATTGAAGCAACCACTCAAGATCACTAGCCAGGCCTCTACCTGAAATCCACCTATATCACCTTAGTAATGTGAGGGCCAAAGCTTTAGGATCTCCCTGATGTGATCCACTGACTGTGGTCTATCAGCCTCTAGGTCTCTCTACACGCTCATCCCTAAGCCTAGGGCTCTAAGACCTCTCTCTATGCTCTGGAACTCTGTCACCCTACCTCCTAGGTGGTGACTCTGCTCTGGCTGACTCTGCATGGGAGTTCTCTCCTCTATGCTCCTTGCTGAATTGAGGAGATACCTGACCCTCGATAGAAGGGGCTCTATCATGACTAGCTACATGTCCTCCTCCTAATCCTCCATGTACAGTCGACATTGACATCCTGAAGGGTATGTAGAATCTAAGGTAGAATGGCTGCCACACCCTGATTCGTTGGTGGTGGTGAGTCTGAGTCTCTGTGAAGGTTCCTCTCACTCATGTCTGAGCCTCCTTGCATAGACCAAAGTGAGAGTTAGTTCATTTTGCTAAGTTTATACAACTTCCATGTTTACTAAAAACATACATATTCTTGCTAAGTTGTTTTCTAGATTTACAAGTGTACTAGGTTTAAGTTTTCATGTCTCAAGTTTTCTAGTGTGCCCAATGGTCCAAGCCTTTGAACCACTACTTTGATACCAAACTGTAGTGCCCATTTAAACAACCACTTGAGACCCAAGAAACAACCTAGGGTTAGCTAGAAAAATTATGGGATATTTGAAGTGTCATTACATGTTTTCCTTAACAAGTTTCAATAAGACTAATTACCACAACATATTTTCCCTTCATTAACTAATAAGTTCACAAGGTTCAAATTTTAGGGTTATATGCATTTTAGTTAGATTCAGGGAGTAATTTACCCCCATGCCTACTCTCTAGTAAGCCTCAGAGTTTTCAACAGGATTTTTCTCATACTTAACACTTCCAAAATTTCCCTAAACCATTCCATTGGATAGGAAATTTTCTCACCTTTCTGGTGATATCAAGAAGTCCTCCTAACTCCTTATATTTTTTAAGATATGGTTGGGCAGAGTTTTTGGGTCAAACTTTCCCTTAGGGGGACACATGTCAAGAGGAGGGAAATTTCCTTTTAGTGAGTTGGCAGGGTGCAGGGGTGGCTCAAGGAGAATTTCCCATTGCATGGGCACAAAATCCAAAATGTTTCTCCCATGCCTCCATGGGTCCCTGGTGGACATGTGTCATCACTTGATTTGACACGGGAAAAAAGGTGGTGGGGAAAAGTTTGGATTTTTTTCCCGAGTCAAAATCCCTAACTTCAAAAAGGAAACATTCCTCTGCATTCTCCGGTGAATCCAGGTGGCATGCACGTGCTCAACCCATGATTAGGTATGGGTGACGGGGTGGTGGAGAAATCCAAGGGATTGAGCCAAAAAGGTTTCAAGCTAGAAAAGATCACATGGGCCCACATGTCTGCGAAAAGAGATTTTCTAAGCAAGGTGGGGTTGCGGGGTTGTGAAGTCAAAAGGAAAATTTTTCCAAAAGAAGAATTAATAGTTAAGCTTTCAAAATTCTCCCGCGCATCTATCGAGCCACGTGTCAGCATGGGATTGGTCGCGGGTTAGTAGGGATGCGGGAAAAATTTGGAAATTTTTTCAAGATCCAAAAATTAAAAGGTTTAAGTTCAAAAGGGGTCCTGCCCCTCCATCATGCCATGTGTCAGCACGTGATTGGCTACGGGCCGGCGGGGATGCGGGGAAAAGTGGGAAATTTTTCCTAAGGTAAAATTTTCAAAAAAGATAAGTTTAAAATTTGGTCCACCCCTTCGATGTGCCACATGGCAGGTCCCGATTGGTTGCAGAATGGCGGGGGCCATGGAATTTTTGTGGAAATTTTTCCAAAGTCAAAAATTAAAGTTAACAGTTAGATTTATTTTAATTTTTGAATGCCAAATTGAAGTAAAACTTCAAATGGCCATAACTTGAGCTAGAAAGCTTGGTTTTGGGAAAACGAGGACTTTTCAGAAATATCTCGATGCCCTCTTTGCACAGGAAACATAAAATTTACTTTTTGATGAAGTTTAGAGGGTAAATTTTGGAAAAATGATCTATAGGATCTTAATTGGCAAGCTGGTAATTTTCAACTTTTCAATTTGATCAAATTTTGTTTCCTCCTTCACTCAACATGTCAAAAAGACATGGAGAATTGATCTAGGGAGGGTTTAAAGTGTTTTTAGAAAGTTAATTTGTTCAATTGATTTAAAAATATTATTTTTCCAACAAATGACAGAAAAATGACTGTTAGAGGAATTGTATTCGAATTAGCTATGGTTAAGTTGTTTTCTTAAGTTTTCTTCATCAAATTGAATTCCTTGGTGTCTTAGCATGCTAAATCCATAAAATTTTTAAGTTTGGTGATTAAGTGCAGGTCTGAACTATACATTTTTATTAAAAACTAATGGCTAGTTTAACATTTACAATGCCATAGATCTATTTCTTCTAAATCTGTATATCAATTTTATCATTTAAATGTGTATATAGTTTCTAAACTAGTCTAATACATTTTCTTGTTTAAATCAACCATTCAATTCCAAGTTAAATTGCAGTTCTGATTTCAATTCTAATATACATTTTAAAAGGAATACAACATTGTCTTTTCTTCACACGCATTCTTCCTTTAGAAACAAAATCTCATTTTTTAATAGCAAATCCAATCCAATACACAATACAATTTGAGAACTAATGCAATCCTTTATTTATTTCCAATACAACTTTACAACTTTTCTCTTTTCCATTTGATTTCTAAATAACAAATGCAACTTACAAAGTATACAACATTCTTTTTCAAAAATAGAGAGTAGCATATAACTCCTTTACATTTCACATTCCAATTTCAATCTTCCATTGTCAATACAAATATCTTCACATTACAAATTGTTATAAAATTCATCCACTCCAAAGTGGGAAGGATTACAATGAACTTGCTCACAAGAAGGGATTGTCAAACTGCACATTTCTTGTCTTCAAAACAACAACATGCTCCATTTCTTCATCTTTTCATCTTGATCACAACAAGGAAGGGGGAAAGGCAATGCTCTCCACCCAACCAAGACATCTAATGAGAAGGGAGAATCCATCCTTCCTCATTTTCCCCCGAGCTCCAACCATATTGAAATAAGAGATGCAATACAACACATGGCAACAAAGGCTTCCACAACAAACATGCAACATTTTCACATTTAAACAACACATTTCAAGAAGAATGTAGTTCACAACTACATTAAACACATGCAAACAAAAATGAGGCTTCATCAAGCAAGCCAACAAGAGCAAGGAACTATGGGGAAAACTACTTATGCCTCCCAATTGGAATTGGGCATCCACCAATAATCATACCACCAATATACATATCATATCCCATAAACCTTATGCCTCCCAACCCCTCCTTATGCCCCCCCAAAGTTTCTCCCTTATGAGTAAGAAATGCAAGCTATTTCTTTTCCATGGTGGATCCCAATCCCAAACTCCCTCCACAATAAAATTGATTCCATTGGCATTCCCTTATGCCCCCCCATTTGAAATCCCCATAGCCTTCTCCTACACCATGTCCTAAGTATTCTACCCAACCATCCAACACACACATAACAACATTCACCATTTCATACATGCATGCAAGAGAAAGAAAGCATTTTAAAAAGGCTCAAGTTCCTACCTCTCCATAATGGATGTTTGTTCCAAGATCAACAAGCTTCCCAATGCTAAAATGCAGTCCAAAATCAGCAACACACCAACATGCAAATGAATCCAAACTCCTTTCACAAGCAAGGCTCCAAAACAACAAGAAAATTCTCCCCCAAGAGGAATAAGCAAAGTTTCAACAACCACAAACAAGAAAGGAGTTCGAATTTTAAAGGAGAGGGAAGAGAAGGGGATGATGTGGATCCATGTGGGATGCCACATCACTCTTCCTCAACCCCAAAAACAAAATCAATATCATTCACCTAAACATAATAAATTAAAATGACAATTTAACTTACACACTCCAAAATAACCCATACCCCAAAAGGACTGAATTTAAAACATGTAAGAGAAGTGCAATTAAAACTTACAATTAGTCATTTCAAAATGCATTAAAAAGGCCTAAATTTAACCTCCAAACCATAGGTATGGTTGGTGAATAATTTTAAGAGGTGTGGGACAAGTTTAACTTGTCCCACAAGCTTCCAAATATAGCCTCCAAGGACAAATTCGAATTTCCCAAGAGGATGAAGTGTTTCACACTCCAAATCTATCTTACATATTTCTTACACATTCTTACAACATTTCTTACACACTCTTACAATATTACATTTAAGAGAAACAAATTTATTTATTACATTCCTATGACATATTGATTTATTTATTTTAACACATGATTATTCACAACATTAACACAATATATAATAACTAATGAAAAGGGTAACACATCACAAAATAAACACATGCAACATTAATAAAGAAACCACATTAATGAATTACACAAACCCATGGTCACATTCAAAGGTGATCCCCCCCATGGGAAATCCCTAACATAATACAACACACACACACACAAAACATGTTGCCATGGTGACCTTGTTGCATTCACCTAGAATTCCAATATGGTTAGTCTCCAGTCCCCCGACATTGTTGTGATATTTTAACCTGCAAAATGAAAAATACCTCTTTCGGCCTTGTGGCCATATCAGAACATCCAAAATGATATAAACAACATCTCAATATCATCTAAACATATGAATCACAACACAACATCAAGAATTCAACATTATCATTTTCAGTTTAATTAATCAACTATATCATCATCACTTAATTCCCATATTAGTTCTATTCACAATATAAAATATCACATGTCTGAATCAATTATCCATCACATACGTCCATGTCAAACTGTATACCATCATCCACATATAAAAATGTCTCTAATAATCATCATGCATAATAACTGAATCCAGATCAATAATAATCCATGATCTAACATTTATCCATCATACTAAAACAAAACATAATAGTGTCCATAATAAGATTAATAGTATCAATATCAGTATCTAAAAGTGTCAAAGGGAAGTGGGAACTACACTATTAATGAGGTCTAAGTGAGATTTGGTAATGTTTGGGTTGGTTTGGAGTGAGTTATAGGCTTGTTGGTATAGGGTAAATTACCAGTCACAGTGACCGACGCTGGTTGGATGACCAACACCAGTACCTGGGAATAGCCGACGCTAGTTGGGTGATAAACACCAATAGGGGAAATTGGATAAAAAGGTTAAAGTGGGTTGATTGAGATCTCTTTGTAATTTCATATAGAGTTAAGAAGGCTTAGGATTTATGTTATGATTTATGTGAAGACTTAGAGATGGTAAAATAGATGGTTAGGGAGACAAAGAGTTTCAAACAGGAAGGTTTTTGGGTAGGTGGGTATAGGAGATATCTAAGAGAAAAATAATGTGTAGAATAAGGAAATCAATATGAGAAGCGAATCAAACTTAACAATGGGATTAATATACTTATCTAGAGATTACATGTTGATAGAAAATAGTTGGTGGTTGATATGTTCTCATAGAAAAAATGGATCTGGGTTTAGTGTCATAGAAACGAATCCTGTATGCTTCCCTGTGGATGATTCAAAGATGAGGAGCAAGAGGTTGGTTGTTGGTGAAGAACTAGAATGCTATGGTTTTTTGTTTGATTTCTTAGATGCTTGAGAGTTCAGAATGCAAGAATCCCTAGAACCCAAGATTCAAGAACCTGAGTAAAGGATTGGAAATCCTTATTTAAGGGAACCCGTGGTGGTTATTGTGATCGGTACCAGACGAGGAATAACCAGCGTCGGTTAGGGATAAAAGTTCATACTTTTCCAAAAATTGCCTTTTCTTCCCAATTTTGGCGTGATTCAGAATTGGTTCTGGGTCAAGAGTGTGGAATGACACTAAATGGAGTGGGAAGTTGGTTGGAGGAATGATAGGCAATTAAGTTTAGGGTTAGAATGAGTCCAAGTTAGTTAAGGGGAGTGGGGACTTAGTCTAGGTTAATTAATAGGCTTGTAATAATTCTAGGATGAGGTGGAGAGATGTGGTGGCTAAGTGCGGTGGAAATTAATTTAATTTAGGTAATTAAATTAATAATAATGTGAGTAGGGGTCATGGTTAGATGTATAGTTAATTGAAGGGGAATTGGTAGGGTGTGACCTAATTTGGGTGTCTATACACTCAAATTGAAAAGTTTCACACAAGTTAAAAGGGACAAGTTGGGTTGTTTAGATTGATGTCTTGGTCTCCTGAGATTTGATATCACCTTGGTTCAAATGTCAGAACACTCATGGTTTGACAGGGCCGATCAGAGAGTTTGAACGATCTAGTTTCAAGGAGTCCTAAGAGAATAGAAAAGTGACTTAGTCAAAGTTTATAGAACCCCAATTTTAGAAATCAATTGACAATATTATAGGGCCCAAAAGGGTACTATAACAGTGGAATTGGTATGGTTATCGGGTTTCTTCAATTTTTTCTATTCATGGAAACCAGAAAGATATTGGCACCTTACTTAAGGCCATAAGCATTGAGGGACATCAGAGTTTCTCCATTGAGAAGTAGAATTCATTGTATCTCATTGTAGACTATTGCAATAACATTATACATTTTTTACAATTGACATACTAAAGATCCTTATGGAACCTGGTGAAGTGAACTTCAGTGGTAGTTCTATAGCAACGAGTGGTTGTTAATAAATTGCATTAGTTTTGGGGTGTGTAAGATATGCAAGAAGAAGCTATTTGATTTATTATTTTGAGAATATTAATAGATCATAGGGGATTCTAAATAGTCACTCTAAACATAGAAATATATGGGAACATTTAAGAGAAGTTAGAGTAAGTGAGAGACTCTTCCCTCTCTTTCTCTTTAGTAGAGTGACTCCTTCCTTGGCGACTCTTCTCTTGTGAGGTGGATCCTCTTTCTCTGGTGTCTCTTATTCTAGGGTCTTCTCTTTAACTGGGGACTTCTTCCTGTGTGCATGCGTAAGTTCTTGGCTTAGCGCAAATTTCCGTAATGCACCCACAAGATTGTGTTGTCTATACAATTGGAAGTGCCTTCTTCTCCTACACCTCTTCTCTCTCCCCTCTTATTTGGAGTGGCATTATTTATTCCTTTGGGGTATTCTGGAATGGAGATATCATTTTACAAGGTATGCACCTTTCTCAAACTTTGGCCTTATGCATATATACCCTTGCTGTAGTACCTTCAAGGACAATTGGACAATGTTATTGGTTTTATCATTTGTACTTCTTGGGAGACATATTTCTCCACATATGCATGTTTCTTTGGATATATAATATTTTGGCATAGCTCATGGTGGTCTTGATCTACCTCACTAAGGTCAAACCTTAGTCTCTTGGCCTCCTTAAAATAGTTGACCCTCACTTGGAGACTATTGTACGGTGAAATAAAATGGTAGCTTGCACCATGGAATCTTAGTCCCATCTAATTAAGGTGAACTGGCCAATACAAAAAATATATAACAAACTCCACTTCCCCCATCTATGAGCACAGGAAACTTGATCAGGTATCCTCCACTCTGCCCTCGAATGCATGTGCATCCACTTGTACCATTTTTCCAGGTGTGCCTTGTGAGCGGCCGTCATGGTCTCACAAGTATATTTCTCAAACCTCTTTCACGGTGAGGGATTTTCTTCTGAATACTCCCATATGAACTGCTCTGGCCCATCGGGCACTCCAATCTCCAAGAATATGATGGTGAGGAGAATGTTACCGAATAATATCTTCTCTCCTTCCTATGCGGTTTCTAATGATCTCATTTGCAATGTATGCAGATAAGTTATAAATGGTGCCTTCAAAAATCTTTCGGCATACATTCAATCATGCCTTGTTCACTTGTGTCCACCTTTTTTTATCATTCAAGCTTGGTAACCAATCACGTCCATTCTCATAATAGGGTTGGGATATCTGTGATATCAAAATAATGTGAACCATTTTTGTAGTCATAAGCCTCCACAGTTTCTTTGATGGCCTCCTTATCATCCAAGTCATCATCTATGGAGTCTCCTTCACAAATTAGGCCAGTGAAGATTTGATATGAGTTGAGGACATTATGAGTATTTTGTGGCCTAAAAAATAGAAGTGGTTTTCATGTACATGCATTCGAATCAACCACTGGTATAACTAAGCTTGGGCTTGCCAAAATAGGACACTCATATAGTTACACAACCCGAACCTTTTCCAACTTCACCTTCACTTTGATCGTTATAGATCGGTATTCCTTAGGTGTCCTATTGTTAGTTGGATGAACTAGTTTTAACACCATCTCTTTTTCTGTAGTGCTTGTGCGATGATTGTAGTCACTTACGACCATCTTCATCAAGTTTGATTTTTGACTCTTTTCCCAACAACACTCCATCTGGGTACTACATCTTATGCATACCACTATTCATTGGAACTAGCGATGGCAGGAAGGTTTTTTTCCTTTACCCTTTCCCTTCTATTTCTTTGGTGAGATGGTTTCCTTCTTTGGTGTCATTCTACTTATCAGGTTAAAACTTAAATTCCTCCTTGATAAGTAGATTCTACTACTCTTCTCAACTCTAAGGCTCAACTCCATGAAGAATCCTCCTACCTCCGTGATAATATCTGCCAAACCCTAACTAGGAAAACCCTTCCACAAGATGGCGTACTCCAAAATAAATCTCCCCACACCCGTGTACTCCTTCCACTTTGGTTCGTAGATCAACCTAGTTGCACACTTAGATCTCTATGATTCTTCTTCCTTCACATAAATCTCTCTGAATTCCCTAGTTCACAAGAGCTCTTCCACTTCATAATAGCAAGGTAAAATAATGATTCGCCCAACCTCATACTTATATCTTTTTCCTCCTTTCCAGCAATAAATTCTATGCCACCTACCAATGTACTTAGAATTAAATGTATATTTTTCCACTAAATTTGACCTTAAGCACCCTTACCCACACACCCAATCCTACGTGAAAAACTCTTTACAACATTCTGACACGTAAAAATCCTTACTGACCGTAGACTCTTACCACGTTTGTGAGGCACCGAAAGAAACTCTTCTGTCCTTTACCTGATTTTTTCACTCACCTACCTCTTTTTGTTCCTACACTTTTCCTTCTTCTGTACGTGGTCTTTATAAAGCCTTATCCTAACACCAACCATTCTCATCCACCATTTTTCCATGCACTTTCTATCCTTCAACTGAGCCATTTAAATTTTACTTCCAGCTTATACTTCACTTTGTACTACTCTACCCCACACTAAAACAGATGTGTGGTCCTCTGCGCATACACAACCTTTTAAAAATAATTTGGTTACCATTGCATATAATGCTGCAAAAAATAACATAAAGAAAGGAACAAGCAACGAGAAAGGGAAACACAAAGAAAATAAAATTCATATAAAGGGAAATCCTAAGCTAACTAGGAAATAGTACCTTATTTACAAACACCAGGAAGGCTTATTTATAGTAGGGCTTTAACCTACTCCCATTGAAATGGCTAGGTAACTTTGTCCCATCCATGTGCTTATAACTGACATGCACCTGAATCAAGGATGTAAAAGATGATGTAAGGGCCTAACCAATGGAATTTTAATTTCCTAAGATGGCGAAACAACTTGGAATCATACAACAAAACCATCTGCCCAACCTCAAAATTTTTGTTCTTGATATGAAATCATGCTATACCTTTTTTCCATAGCCTTTTCAGTCTTCTGACTCCATCTAGCAAGTGATCACATTTCGTCTAACTACATAAATTTTTCAATCCTTTCCTAATCTATTGTTCATCATCTAAACCTCCTAGCACGTGTTATACAAAGTGATGGTAACATGAATTCAATGGGAAAAATAGCCTCTACACCAAACACCAATTGAAACATTGTGGCCTTATTTAATCTCTTTTAGGTTGTCCTATATGCACATAGAATGATTGATACTTTGTCATCCCAATCTTGTCTTCTGACATCACAAATCTTGGTCAACGTGTGACTTAGTATCTTGTTAAATGCCTCAGAAATTCCATTTTCTTAAGGGTGATAAGGGGTATTCTTGTGATGGGCCACCATAAATTTTACTAACAAAATCCTAACCGTTTCATTGAAGAAATATGTACCCCCATCACTTGTCAAGCTTGAAAGGAAATCCATGCACATGGTGATTATGTTTTCCCATAAAAATCTAGTAGTTGTCGCTACAGTGTAATACTTTGTAGGTGCTTCCTCTACCCATCTTGTCAAATAATCAGTGCAAGTAATGATATAATGTGAACTAGTCCTTCACACAACATGTGAAATTGGTCCTCCAAATTTGATTTCCCATTTTTCAAATGGCTTTGCGCTGGCTATCAGCCTTAATGGCATCTCATCCATCTTTCCATAGTTTTCCCAGGTTGAAAATGGTCATAGGCCTTGCAAAATTCAATACAATCCTGGTAGATGGTTTCCCACCAGAGACCCTATGAGTAAAATATTTCATGCGGTAACATTTCCTGCATAGTTCCTCCTGCAATCCCACCATGTGACTTCCTCCATAATTTACATGTGCTCCTGTTCCAATACACATCGGCACATAACCTCATCATGTCCTAACTTATACAAATCTCCACTAATCAACATGTAAGGTGTGGTGCATATAACCAACTGATTTTCCTCTCCAGAGCCTTCATCCCTTCCAGACGCCACACTAGTTTTCAAGAATATTGTGATATCTTCTAAGTCTAGGGTGCAAGCCAAAACCTAAATAGTTGCGCATCTGCATGGTATCCTCAATACTATTGTGCATCCTCTCTTGAGTCAATTCTTAATAAGTGGTCAGGTCCTGAATTAATTTTTCCTAGTTTTACAACCATTGATGAACTCAAACTCTTCAAATAATAGGACCCAACGACATATGCGCCCTTGCAAAACAAGATTATTTACCAAATAATTTAGTGCCATGTGATTTGTGTAGAATATAAAAGGTGTTGTCCAGCAGATACTACTTGAACTTATGCAGCGTGTAGATCATTTATAGTGCCTCACACTCAGTAGTTGTATAATTCTATTCTACTGGTGTCAACTTCCTACTTGAAAAACACAAAGGGTGATCAAAAATCCCCTCACTAGGATGTTCTAGTACTACTCCAATGGTTGTTTCTGAAGGCATCAACATGAAAATGGAAAGGCTTATCCCAAGAAGGAAAATGCAGTATGGGCACAGTGACAAGTTTATCCTTCAAAGTGTCAAATGCTTTCTATTGCTCCTCTCTCAATAAAAAGCACTCTTGTGCTTTAGTAATTCTTCCAAGGGTGTGACGATCTTGGCATATCCTTTGATGAACTTCTTGTAGTACCCCATATGCCCAAGAAATCTGTGTACACTGCGCTCTGACTAGTAGGCTCTCCCAATCCCACAATAACTGTAACTTTGGTGGGATCCACTAGTAAGCCCTCCTTACATATAATATGCCCCAATAGGGTTCCAAATGGAGTAGCAAAGACACATTTCTTAATGTTGAGGGATATCCTCAATTGCTAACATCTCTCAAACATTAGCCTCAAATTGTCACAATGGTCTTTTACCAGCCCATACAAATTCCAGTCATCCAGGTAGACTTGAAGAAATTTGTGGATGAAGTCCTGAAATGCTTGTACCACAATGCACAAGAATTGTTATCCAGGCACATTCACCCCCCAGGGTAAATTTGATAACATGCATCATAATATTTAAGTCCCAGGCAGATAGATTGATTCAAAGTTAAAAATCATGTTTCTGGGCTTCCCTTTGCGGCCTTTTTCTAACTCTCCTGTCCAAGAAGAAAAGAGCAAGTTCTAAAAAAGGGTGAAAAAGTTGCAAAAAAAACAAGCTTGGGCCAGAAAAAATCATAAAATCAGCTAAGTCCTAGTCTGCATAGTTGGGACAGTTGGGCATGTCAGGATGTGAATCATAGTTAACAAGCCTCCAGGTGGTCTGCACAGCACTGGGACAGTAGGGACGCGCGGGACGCGGAAAGCCAATTCGGCTGACGGAGGAAAAAAATTGACCAACTGTATTGAAGAACAGGCTGGGACATTTAGGCCATGAGGACGCGAGGGATGATTCAACCACCCGGATAGGCCGAAATAGAGAAATTTTGCACTGGGACAGTTAGGACATAGGGACTTGCATGGGACGCGGAAAGTCAAAGGAGCCGAGAGCCAATCAAATCATGCCACGTGTCTTTGCCTCAAACCAGGGACAGGGAAGCCCAAATCGGGCGGATCAGAGGAATTTTTTCCAGACAGTTCGGGACAACCGGGCCAAAGGGACACGAGGGACGCGAAAAGCCGGCAGGCCCACGGATGAATCAGGAAACCTCACGTGTCACAAGGGAAAACGTCCAAAATTTCAAAGGGCAATGGTTTGGCATTGGCCCAAGCTAATAAAAAGAGGACACGTGTCCTAAGGAGAAGGGGAGTATGGAGCTCAGGGAGGAATTAGAGAATTTGGCAAAAGTTCTTGGCCAAAAACTATTAGGTAAAGGATGACCATGCGCCCCTGTCCTCCAACCAGATCATGCCACGTGTCCCAAGTGGTGGGGACGTGGGGAAAAAATCGGAAATTTTCCAAAATTACAAAAAACGTCAAAACTTTCAAGGGAAACCCATGGGTAAGGGAGAGAGAGAGAATTTCTCATCCAATCAGCGCCCGACACGTGTCGTCCACGTGGCTTGAAGCACTTGGAATAAATTTCCACTGATGGATTAACTGTTTTCGATACCCAAATCTTCAGATGACCATAGTCTTTCGATTCCAGCCAATTCCCTATCTGGTGGCATGTCTCTGATTGAATATCACTTTGCATGATTATACAATCCTATGTGATTCTGGGGTCAATCTTGAATTTTGGTTCAGTATGGAGAGAGAAATTTATGAAACAGCTCTAACGCACTCTCATCTAGAAGTGACATTTCACATGACCAAATTGGATATGCGAAATGCAGGTCGCTTTCTCCTCCAACACCAAAAATCAGGGTCACACCCCCCTTAAAGTCCTCCATGCTGATTTAATCAACTTATACACACTGACCTAACCATGGCTCCCATGTTTTTGTACATTTTCTCTCTCCTGGGCTCGACCCATGTAAATGTAAAAATCTAGATTTGGCTCATTTCTAAATTGTGGAACACTTTTGGCATAGCAGACTTCTTCTTTCACCTCCAGCAAGTGATTTTTGACATAACCAGACCTCTTCAAGGATTGTAACAGGTTTTCTTACCTCTGTTGAGGTTGTAATGCAGTGGTTTTTGACATTGGAAATGATAATGCAAACTAAAAATGAATGGGTTTCAGTCCTTTGTTTGTATTAACTTCTGCTTCATTTCAGATCCTAAATTATATCTTATCAGGCAGCAGTGTATGATTTTATGTTGTAATCTTTGGTTTGTGTCTATTTTCACCTGACAAAACATATTCACCACTCCTTTTGGTGCATCACCATCTTTAGTTAGTTTCAATTTTAGCATTTCTATCCCTGTCTCCTTGCAATTTAGAGTAGGATTAGGATCTGAACCTCATGTAGTTATGCAAATATAGATCTAAATCAGAGGAGTTTGATGAACCAGCCTCTAATCTAGAGATTCTTCTCTCAGTTGGTATACAAGTCCCACACTTGGAGAGAGGTTTCCATGTTGTGCAATCACACTGGATGCAAGAGTGATCAACCTAGAAATCTGATCAGCGTCCAGGGGTGCTGTGATTTTACACTAACAAACCAATACAACAAGAACATTTTTCAATCCAAAAGGCATGACCGTATAGGAAAATATTCCCCACTTAGTGGTGAAATTTTTCTTTCTCTGGTCTTCATTTATAATCCTAACTTCCTAATACCCTGAGAACCCATCCGTGAAAGAGTGGAACTCGCTCCTGGCTACTCCCTCAAATAATTTATTCCGAGTAAATCCCTTTAGGAAAGGACAAATGACACATACTACATTTAGGTCCCTATAGTCATACAGATCCTTATTCTTCCATCCTTCTTTATAACTTATGACCATTGGGATTATCCACTTTGATTCTTCCATGACCTCAATAATGCCTGAAGTGATCATCTTATCTATTCCCTCCTTGACCCATACATGCACACTCAGATTCATTCAATAAGGCATCTTCCAAATTGGGTGTGCACCTTCTTTCAACTTGATCCTCATCTCCCCCAAGGAATCATGGATTCCTTTGAGTTCATAATACCCATGTGGGAACAAATCCTAGAATTCAGTGACAATAGATCAATGATCTTTGAAACTTTTTTTACTCCAAACCAATAGTCTGGTCAATGATAGCTTCCTTAGGTTATTCCTCTGATCCAATGTTAACCTTCTTCATGTTCAAGGGCTCATGGTAAGCACACGCTTGCTCATCAGTGTGATCTATGGCTTCGCGTGTACCTTTAGAATGGTTAACATCTAGACATTCCATCTCTTCACCATCTACTAGATAGATCATATTTTAATTTTCCTTTTCAATGTGTGTGCACTCAAGTTGTATTTCTTCTTATTCTTCTTCACTGAGATGCATCTCCAAACAAGGTTCTCCTAGAAACTCCAGTAACCTATCTTCTTTCATAACACTATCTCCCATTATAAGGTGTTTGACAACTTGCAACACCTTATCCACTGATGGATTGGAACTTTGATACTCAAATGATTGAATGAGATAATTTGTTAACTCTTGTCAACTCCCTGTCTAATGGCATGTATTAGAGTGAATATACCATACACGCACACAACCCTGTATGGTGGAATATAACTTATGCACCCATAAAAAAGGTGGTAAAGATTTCCTTTCCCCTCTATCTAGGCCTTCTCACATGCTTGGATATGAGAAGAGGAATCAGGTTCTTTGCCATGGTAGTTTGGAATAACAGTGGGCACGTTTCTTCTACAAAATATTACAGAGAATGTGACTCTTACCTCACACCACTCTAGGATGCTTTTACAATGTGTTTCTCACCAACGCACTCCATTCCTAAGCAAGTTATAATGGAGCATACTTCTCCTTTCGTCCTCATTTTTACACTAAGCCTCCATTTCTCGTAAGTAATCATCAGGGCTTGCTGCTCCAAAGTAAATTTATAGCATATTTCTTCCTAGGTGCTTGACTAAGAATGCAATCAACACCCTTGATACATATCCTCTCAATTGTTACCTAAGTTAACCCATAAGTCCTGTGCACCCAATTGTCACATGGTATGCTAGTTGTATCACTCATCGACTGAGTAATTTCAAATTGGCTAACCCCTTCTGTAGGATGAATTATTTTAGGGTCTCTGATGGAGTGCACATAGATTATGTCAAGGAATTCCTCTCCTAAGAGATCAGTATAGGGAGTTGACTTCTAATCTGTTAAAGGAATGATCACCATTTCTTACTTGTTCTCAAAACTAATATAACCTTTATCAAACCACAGGTCAAAACTGTTCTTATAACACCAAGGGTGCCCAAGTAATGCTAGGAAATTATCCACCTCAGCGAGCACCAAGACTTCAAATTCCCTAGTGAACTTGGCCCCTTGAATAGTGATAACCACATATTTCAAGAATCCAATGGAAATTTCATTTGTCTTTTTGCCATATAAAACACATTCAAAGATGGCTGTAATGAAGGCCTTTCCATTTGATGCCATGTAACTAAGGTGAGAACATTGACCTCCACTCCTGTGTCAATGAGGATATTTCTCAGAAGCTAGCCATCAAATAACTGCATTCAATGTAATCTCTTTATCATAGTCAAGGTTGCAAGGAGGAAGGTTGGTATATAGAACCTACCTTTCAAACTCTCTTTTAGTGCACGGTACCTTCTCCCGTAATAATTCTCCTAGTAGGGGAATGATAATCTCTTACCTTAACATTTTAGACACTTCCCTAACCTCATCCAAATTCTTCTGTGGAGCATTATTCCTTTTCTCTAACTGCCTTGACTACTCCTTTAGAAACTGGATCTCCCCCTTCAATCCCTAAATCACATCCATAGTCTCTTGGTACACTTCCCTCTTATGATCAGGGTCTAGATATTTCCCATGTACCGCTTCTTCCCTAACAACAATTTTTGCCTTGGTGTCTCCCTTGCATGTGCAGCCTATGCTTACGTTGTCACTAGTACAGGTTATAATCGTGACTCATGTGCCACTCTTGGCATCCACTATAGGTTGGAATTATTTATACTTACCATCCTAGAGCATTTTTATTTCCAATGTTGTTGGCTCATGTGCTCAAACCACTTAGGGAACTCCTCGTACTTATGTTTCTTTCCACACCATGAGCACTGTAATAGATCAATATACTCATGCTTATAATGCTCTGTAGACCCACTGTGATAACATGTTCCTCATGGGAACTCACCTCTTCCTCTACCATGGTTACTTAGAACACGATGTCCTTCATGAAATCCTATTCTGCATGCTTCTCCATCTACCCACCCTTCATAACGGTGATCATCATCCTTAGAACTACTTATAAGGCTAGTCTAGTGCACGCCAAGATCAATAACATCATGAATCTAGTCAATCAACCTATAATCCTTAGTATCATGGTTCATAGAGGTACAAATCTTGAAATAACAAGAAACATTCTTTCGGATTGCATGTTGTAGTAAAGGACACCTATTTGCATCATGATCCCCATAGAAAATATCACACTCTACTGCTATGATGCGTACAGATTTCTAAGGGAAACTATCCTTTGCATGCCCTTCCACTCTACAATATGTGCACCAAAGTCCACTACGAACCTCATGCACTGAATTTATAGATAGATTCTCTAATTACTTGGCCATTGTAGTAATTTGAGCCTCCAGAAAGGATCTAACACTAGTATCAATGTTCCTAACAGCCTTAGTGTGCAGGGCATCTTTTAAGTCCTTGTGCGGTTCTGTAAAAGTCTTGTGTGATAGTTCCCTTCTAAAATGTGTTATCAGTCCCCCAACAAACCATTAAGCATGTTGAGAGGGATGTATGTCATAGGATAGCTTTGATAAGAGAGTATTGAATCGTGTGTCGTACTCCGCACACTCTCTATCATTCCTTGTTGGATCTCCTTCAGGGTGTTGATGCTTTTCTACTCAAACTCAGGGATATAGAACTCTATTAGGAAGGCATTCATCAACATGGTGTAATCGATGACCGTCTAGTGTCAATCATACTTGTGGTACTAACTATGTGTGTGCCCTTATAATGTCATTGAAAAATGACTTGATTTTCACTTCGGGGTAGTGATTCCATTTACATGCCATAAAAATGCACACTTGTGCACATGTTTTGAGCATCCTTAATACCTTTGTAGTCAGGTAGTTGTAAATACATCTCACAAAAAACTTGCGGGGGTGGCTGAGGCCCTTGTCAACCTAAACCAGATCCTTGGTTTTCTCCCATGTTTCCTCTGCCACCAGATCTACTAGACCCACCAGGTCATGTCCCTCCTGACCCACCATATCCTCTAGATCTGCTAGGTCCACCAAGTCTTCCAGCTCCCACATTACTAGTTCCACCTTAAGTAGCCAACAAATGGCTTCAATTGGTTGCACCTAATGTCCCCAACGTCCCACTAAACTACGTGTTGATGGTTTTTGATATTTTCCCATTGTGAGTTGTGTTTCCCACACCACTTCCAAATGTGATACCTTAACCTTGTGTATATTCACCTTATCCAAAAATTCCTCTTAATACGAGAATAGTTTACGTAGCCATGGATGTCCCAAATGAGAAACTATATCTCTTAGGCATAGATCAGTTACTTCCGCTGATACCAACTGGATTAACAATACTTCTCCCTTGATTTGGAAATCCAAGCACCAGGGGTTAGTCACTAGGTGGGTTGATATGTGTGTCGTTGGCTCTAATTTCTCCATGAAATGAACTCTCATCACAAAATGAAGGGGATTCTCTCCCACACTTTCCAAGATGGGGTAGTATAGAATGCTTAGGTTCCACATCCTCTGTGTGAACTTCAAATCGTTCCCGCAACATCTTCCTCTATAGATCCATCATACTTTTAACCTCATATTGTATATCCATCTCCCTTTCATGAGCTTCACTATATTTAAGTCATCTCTCTTTTATTTATTTTTCATCTATAATCTCTGCCATCTTCCACCACCCTAGCTCCCTCACCCAGTGCTCAGAGAAGCTTAGCCATCCATAAGGAATGCCTCTTAACCTAGGCTAATGATATATATATTCATAGCCAAAGGGATAACATGTAAAAATGATCCTCTGGGATCCCTCAAAAACTCAAACTCAGCAACCTCTAAGAAATAATACGTAGAAATGTCATATTCTAGAGTATAACTGGTAAGGACACCTTTCCACTAGTGATCAACAACACGCGTCCAAGTTAGATCTGCATCATGTAGCCTCTAGTAATCATCTTGGGTCCATACACATGATCTATAGTACCATCTTGATCTATATGCATATGATGAAATCCATTCATATAGTTCTATTGGGAAACAACAAAATAACATCTAATATAACTCACGGTACAGGTTCTCTTCTACCCATCTACGTGCATCAAACTTAGGTCTAGTGTTGAATCTTTGAGCAAACTCATCCTCCATGCTCTTGAACCATGCTTCAACACTCTCTAAGGTCATAATTTTTTTCATCATGCATCACAGGGACCAAGATGTATGTCATTTCTCACAAAAACTTTGAAAAGAGGTCCTAGACAATGGAACCAAGATGTAGTCATTTTCATGCCCATAGAACAACCATCTAATCCCATGCGTGTTGGCCTATCACCCAGCGGGTGCTGGGCACTCACCTGAGACACACATCGGTTTCGAGCCCCTCCTTTATGTGAGTGTTGTGAGAATACATTGATTAATGGTAGAGACTTAGAAAAAGGGTAAAGAAAAAAGCATTCATTCTGAGAACCTAAGATGAGGCATTTTCTTAATGCATCCATTCAGACAACAAGATAAATATCAAACAGATAACAAATCTGATAATACAAAGAAAAGGCACTAGGTTTTATACCCATGAACAATTTATATATTTTAAGACAAAGCCATATATTCATATTACTCTCTGTTTAGTAGCCACATTACATTCCTCAAGGTCATTACCAATCAAATGTCTTAATGCAGATAAGACTTATCCATCAGAATCGTAAACTATGCTTTCTATATTACAAAGATGTTCATAAACCCATCCCTCTAGATGTTTCATCTCTCCTATAGTCTTCCTAATGAGAATCCCTAGAACCCATCCCTATTTGTACAGAGCTTCACCTCTTTGATCATTATATCATGTCAGCAACCACTCACTCTTCTTCTAAAGCAGTCATCCCTTCCTTCTACTTGAGCATCTCTATATATAGCTTTAGCATCCACCTCCATGCCTTCATAAAGTAATAGATTGGTTACCAAGTTTCCATGTGGCCCTTCAATGGAGCATGCTTCTTCCCATCTGATTTCTCCACTTTCAACGATTATTTCTTTTTGGATCCTTCCATCACATGGAATATACCTTCCTTGCCCATCGAGTTACCAGGCTGACACCTTATCCACTCTGCATGCTCAGTGAGGTCATGCTTTTCTCGTGTACTTCCTAGGACACCAGATATGGTTAATTATTTAAACCCATTCCTTTTCCTTATGCGTGCACCTTGGGTTCTCCTAAACCCTTTTAAAACCTTTTCTTGCATGCCTTTACCCTATGTGCCCTTCTTCATATAGCCCTGGGTACCCATGCACCATCTTATACTTAGCCAATATTATGAGGTATAATAGCTATAATAATGAAATCACACACAATCTAACAAAGTAAACCAAGCAGAATGCAATCCCATTACAGAATCATGGAAAAACCCAACACATTTACCATAGAAAATTAATTAATGGAGGGATGTTATAGAAAATGTGCTACCATGCCTTCTACTTGCATAATGTATGGCCTATACGTTGTTACATATAGTAAGCTACCAATCATTTATTTGTAGAGTGTTTTATATGCATTAGGAGATTATCATATTTACTCCATTCAAAATTTCTTCAACATCTCTTTTACATAATTGGGTTTGGAAATAAATCTTCCTTTGCTAGACTAAGATATTTGCAAAAAATGACAACTCGCTCAACATAGAAATTTCAAAATCCTTTTGCATATCTTCATAATTTTTTTTGGATATTTTCTCATTATCTCCTCCAAAAATGGTGTCAGCTACATATATTATAACAATCAATTGATTTTCACCTTCATTCTTGACGTAGAGGTTTCTATCAACAAATCCACTTTTAAATATTTGTTCTTATAGATATTTTTCAATCCTTAAATACCATGCTCTAGGGACTTTCTTTAAATCATGCATTGATTTCTTCAATTTTCACACATAGTCTTTGTTTTCTGATACGAGTAACCCTTCTAGTTATTTAATATAACTTCTTCTTCTAACTTACCATTTATAAAGTAGATTTTACATCCATTTGATAAACTTTGAAATCCTTGAAAACAACATGTGTAAGAAACATTTTGATGGCTTCTAGTCTTTCAATAGGAGAAATTGTTTCTTCAAATTCAACACCTTCCACTTGAGCATTCCCTTTACAAAATAATCTTTCTTTGTTGTGTGTCACTTAGCCATATTCATTCACTTAATTCCTGAATACCTACTTGGTGCCGAATTAGGTCTAGGTACACATTCTCATGTTTCATTCTTTTCAATTTGATCCCAATCTTCTTGTATTTCTTTTATCCAATGCTTTTCATGACTAGCTTCTAAAAAATTCTTAGGCTCTGTCTTAGATAACAAAGAGAAATTTACTTTCTCATATGTACTCATAATTATTCTCCTCTGAACATCAATGTTGTCAATGATTTCACTCTCATAATGATTCTTTTGAACAAATCGTGATGGTGCCTTTGTATCCTCTTTCTCTCTTTAATCTATATTTTGTACTTCCTCTTCATTTTCTTCTATGAGATAAAGTATTGCTAAATGTTCTTTTACCTTTTGGTCCATGATTACATCCAATCTAACACTGGAACTTTATACAATTGTTTGTAACCTTTTGTTGTAGCATTTATAGTATTTTCTTTTCGTAGTATAAACAATAAATATCCCTTCATTAACTCTTGAATCAAATTTTCCCAAGTCTTCTTCAGTTCCCTTAATAAAACATCTACTCCCAAAAAACTTGAAATACTTGATATAGGTTGTTCTTCCCTTCCATAACTCATACGGAGTTTTATCATGATTTACTCATATTTTTCCTCTATTCAAGATATAGACTGGTATACTAACCACTTCTCTCCAAAACTTATCTGATAGGTTGGACTCATTTAACATTGTTCTATCCATTTCTTGGACATTTCATTTTTTCCTTTCTACCACTCCATTTTGTTGTGGAGTTCTTGTAGCTAAGTAGTGTATTTTTATTCCATTTTCTTCACAAAATTCAATGAATTAATTTGAAGTGAACTCACCTCCTCGATATGATTTTAATCATTTTATCTTTAACCCAATTTAATTTTCAAGTAAGGCGTTAAATGCTTTTAACTTCTCAACTTCCTCATATTTTTATTTTAAAAATAAAATCCACGTCATTCTGGTATTATCATCAATGAGTAACATGAAATAACTCTCACCTTGTACCCCAATTTTACCCCAATTAAATCATCAAATTATTTCAATAAAATTCATATAAATAAGTTCCAAAAAATACCTCTATATGCTCTAAAAACTTCATTTTCAAGTATCTCTAAAAGTAAATATTCTGAGACTTAGCCAATTTCAAGGGTGTACGCATGTCATCACAAGGTGATGGCACACTTTTTTTTCACGTTTTTTCCACCCCCTTGGAAAATTTCAAACAAAAAAATGCACCCATGCCCATTTAAGCCCCTTGGATCATCATATGACCCCCAAAAATCCCAAATTTATCATTTAATCCTTCTCACCTTTTCTCAGCCCTTCCCATTGTGTAATCATGAAGTGAAACTTGTCACTCCTAAGAAAGGGTGCACTTTCCTATCCCATCTATCATGTCCCCTTGGAATGGTAAGGAAACACAAATTTTCCCCATGCCCATGTTATCCTTTGATGCACCATGTGACTCTAGGAAGGCTACACAGATTTATTTTCACCCCTCTCCTTTCCACCTCACCAAATTAGCTTCCACCACTTTTCCTCACTAAGTGAGGGAAAAAAAATTTACACCAACTATCCCATCCCCTTGGGATAGGTGGGACATAAAAATGTACCCAACTCCAGCCATTTCTTAGGTCCACCATGTGACCCAATTTCAACCCCTAGGAGTTTTTTGAGTGTTTCTTCTCTCTCCTCAGTTAAGAAATCAACCTTTGCCACTTGTCAGGATGAGAATATGGAACATTTTTCTTCCCCATCTATCCCATCCCCTTGGGACATTTGGGACACAAAATTTCCAATGTCCAAGAAGTTGTAAAAATATAATTTAATAAATTTATAATTGTTGTGCTTTTTCCCTTCGTGTGTGTGTGAGAAAGTTGCTTCTAATAGAAAGTATAAAATCAATTACCATATTTATTCACTCAAATTTTCCTCCATTCTTCCATGTTCATTTCTTAAAAACACCCAATAAATTGTTTTTTTCTAGACACCATGCCCAATTTATTCCATATTGACTCTATATCCAAAAACATGAAAAATCCATATCTCCCAACTTGGTAATCAGAATCAAATGATATTTTGAGTCTCTCTCTCTCTCTCCCCCTACAAGAAGTAAGAAAAAAAAATCATAGGTTCCTTTTATTTTTAATGGTATCAAACTGTATATTTCTTCCCTAGCTCCTACTTTTTCAAATTTCCACCATTCCAACAAACAATTTGAGCTAGTATTTTAAGCGTAGAGTCTAGAAGACAAACATATTCCAGAGAAGTTGATTTCATCTCAGTATGAGGTGTGTAAGACTAGTTTATAAAATTATTTAATACATAGTACTTTCACTTACTATAAAAATATAATTTCCTAAAATAGAAAACCCCTTCAAAGTAGTGAACTTAGAAAACAACAGAGATGAAAAACTAGGAAATTCAAGATAAAAAGTACAAAAGAAAAAAGTAAATTTATAAAAAAATAGAAAGTCTTTAAAATGGAAAAGAAACATTAGAGAAAAATTTTCTAGTACGTTAGGGGTTTTAAAAAAACTATATTTCCCAAAATAACAACTCTTGGATCCCAATAACTACAAATAGAAAGTTCCAATTTTGAGTGTAAAAAGTTGTCATCTCCATTTTGGCTCATCTTGTTACTTTTTATCAGTATGAATTTAAAATTTTCCAGTATCAAACCCATTTCATCTTTATCATCAGAGTACTCAAGTGTGGGTGAAAATGATGTTACCCATATGGACCTGGAGGACCTCAAGAATAAGATGTTAGGTGGACCTAGGGAACCTATGGAGGATAAGGTATGAACAAGATGTTTGTATGCTACTGGTGGCCATCCCATGTCTGTTAAAAATGTAAATTTGGTGCTAACATTCTCCCATAATTATGAGCCAGAAACCCAAACCATCAGAGCTGATGATAACTTGCTCCTAGTAGTACTCACACCCAAAGCCATATCTCAATATATGCAAATTCAAGTCTAGAGCAACATGGTCATCATAACAAAATATTTTGCATCAGGTGAGTGATCTAAGACCCAGTCATATCTTTAAGGCCTCATTCTTGGTTCATGGTTAAAGTAAGGTAGATGTTACTCCCATATGTTAAAATATCTCTCCTGAAGTGAATTTCATGAGGGAATCTCATATGTAATCATACTCCTAAACTATCTAATGTGATAAGAAACCACAAAATATTTCCATGATTGGATGGAATTTTTAATTCTCAAAATCATCAAGGTAATATATATGATAGATTGGGGAAAATAATCAGTGACAACTTGTACCACTAACTGCTTCAAGTGTTATCTTCCAAAACATTTTTCATGACTTCATACTTGGTCTACGCCCTTACAAGCACAAGACCATTCATGGGTTTGAAACTTTCCCAAAAAATTTCTAAAAAGGATCTTTCATATGAGAAATATCCACACCTAACCTTAAAAATCAACCAACACTTTTCAAGAGTGAACAATGCATTCATAATTTTTATCATCAAAGTATTGGAAAGAAACCCTCACTCAAGAATGTCTCTGCAAGATGATACTTTAATCAAAAGGTATGGGTCCTTTTTCATACATTTTAAAATATTTTCCTACATCTAAGTTTCTAGTTTTTAGCTTTATCCATAAAGGATTCCCCACTATCTCAGAAACCAAATTATATTTTTTTAGCTATGTAGAAAGATTGTTCACGCAAATAGTAAGTTGAGAAATTGAAAGAAGATAGTTTCTTTCCCTATCTCTCTAGGGATTTTCTCCTAAACCAATTCTCACCAAGGTTCCAACATCAAAGCAATTTTCTCTCCCATGAACATATAATAATACATCCCAAGGGAATACTTCTATATCCAAAGTGATCCAGACAAATTCCACCTCCCTGACTTGCATCATGTTCCACAGGTTAAAGACTACTGGGTGAATTGTGCTGACAATTTTGGAGTCAAAGAAAGAGATCACAAGAGAATAAAAATCATAAAATTGTAAGGGTTCAATATTGATTTATATGAGGATAAAAATTCAAGATGATGGCATGGATATGTATGCTCCATAATATCAAGCAATGAAAGATTCACTCCTTCTTCAAGTGTCTTGGAGCATTCAAAATTCAGGGTACATCAACGAGCGGACTTAGGTGGTCATCAAAAGGTCAAAAGAGTGGTTCAAAAGGAAGAGGGATTCCCTCATTACATAAAGTAACTCCCCATCTCTTCAAAGGAAGACATCTGATAATTCCTACTCGTAGGCCATGGAATGTTCCCATCTTAGCTCACTCGACAGAAATCTCAAAGTGAAAGGCAGTGGAACCAAAATCTCCTCGCTATAGAAGGTTGCATAAGAAGGTAAGGAAAATGGAGGACCATGTGGTATATTTGGAGTAAGGGGAAATTGATCTAGTTCATCTTTCATTTCCTCAGCACTCTCAAAGATTCTCATCAACCTCTTCCACATCGACCCCTCCTGCACAAGATTCTCCTTCTCATTCGAAGAAATATACTGCAATATTTTTAAATGTCGAGCCCGAGATGAATGATATATTTCCATATGTGCAAGAAATGATCATAACAGAATCCCAAACAACACAATAGGTAGAAATATCTCACTACTCAACTATAGCTTCAATGATCAAAGGAAGGAAGGAAAAGATGGCTCAAGTAGCTTCATACTTATTCAGTGGTGCTTTGGGAAATCAATATGTATAAGTAGTTAAGAAAAAGGTGATCAAGCCCATTAAAAAAATTACCTCTACTGACTACGAGATGTCCACCATCCCTTAGGTCCGATAACTCATGAGGGAGATGCACATTTATTAAAGGAATATTCCACTCACCTTCTCACAAGGAATCAAGAGTACAATAATAAATTTGATCAGTTGGAAGATCAGGTGAAAACACTCTCCTTGTACATGTAAAATTTCATGGACCCGAATGCCACTTCATATCTTCCAATTGAAGAAGTTACTCCCATCAGTAGCTCTAACCCAGAGTCCATTTGAAAAACATAGGGTTTCACCATGAAGGGGCAAGCAAACGAAAAATGGGTGAACAATATTGTATAAAAGGGGAAATTACTTCTTTCAAAGATGATATCATTGTTTAAGTACTTGTTTGTGATAGTGATCAAGGTTAAAATAAAAGAGATGAAATTGAGAAATAAAAGGAACACTAGGATCAATTTTTTCCACTAGTGATAGAGATGATAAAAAATTATTCTCAAGCATTGGTGCATAGGAAAATATTGAATTCTCCATCTAAGGATCTATCACATGTATCATCTAGAACTCTTGTCACCTAATATGAGATGTTAAACCGTGCCCTAGAAGAATTGGATGCAAATGAGGAACGCACCTCTAAGATGCAAGATGATTTCAACATCAAGTTACATTAAGTTTGGAATGCCTGTGATTGATCAAAGCACCTCAATGAATGACTTGTTATATCCTTTTAAAGAAATTATCAAATAACAAATTAGGAATATTTTTTCTTATAATGAGGACATATTGGAGTCCCTTTCCGAGATAAGAATTGTGATATTAAGCACTACAAAGAAGTATTAAAATTGCTTCACAAAGTGTAAAAACATGAATGTCGTCTTAGATAACTAGATCAAATCATTGAATTTTGTTCATGTTCCACAAGCTAATAAAGTTGCACTTACAATGGCTCAATATATTATAGAGTTCAAAGGATTGGATATCTCCCCAAAGGTACTCAGAAAAAGTTCACCTGAGATTGAAGAGGAATCAACAAGAGCATTGTCTACATCTAAGTAGTTTTCTCTCTCTTCCCTCCCCCTCCCTCTCTTCTTTCATGTTATATTTATTTATTAGGGGGTTTGCACTTTTATTTTATCTTATTCATGTTTTTCTTATTCCCTTTTATCTTATGTGACTATAGTTGTCAATATAATAAATCACCCTCAATTAATGAAAAGGGGACTTAATTTGTATTCCTAGGAATACGAAGAGTCACGTGTTGTAAAACACAAATGAAATTTCATGTGGTAGATAGGTTAAGAGTCTTTCTAAAATATATATATTGTAATGACTTCTCCATTCTAAATGGTTGTCAAGTTTGTATGTTCAAGAGTAGATAACTACCTATAATAAGCAAAATATAGATAATTCTTGCATCCTACCCTTCATATGCTTCTTCCATCTCTTTCATTGTAAAAGTTTTCCAATATGTCAATAATGAAAAGGATTTTCATGATTTTTTGACTAAGTGAATAAGTGTAATTTTATGTTCATGGTTTCATCTTGTCTCAATATAACTAGCAAGTTTATTATTCTATATATCTTTATGTGTTAATAATTTATTGTTATTCATTGCAATAATCTGATTTTTCTTACTTGTAGTATTAATCCCTCTCCTAACTTCCCACTCCCACTTTCCCACCTACCTAGAAAATGCATCTCTTGCACAAATTGCAATAATTTTCCGTAGGTGCATTGGAGTGTACATATTAGATCCTTGGCCACTTCACCAACCACAAAAATTTTTTTTTTTTACACACAATATTGGATTTTCCAATTCAAGTAGAGGGACCTAGCTCCATATCGTTGGAAGAAATAACCTAATTTATCCCATTGACAAATTTTCTTGCCAACACAATGTATGAACTTAACAAACTCAGTCTCTAAAAGACCACATAAGATTGAATTCTTAGTTTTTGCATTATTTCAACTTGTTTTCTTTTCAACTTAATCTATTAGCAGATTTTTTGGTATTGTATAACTCTCTAAAGCTTATTTCCAAATATAAAAACCAAGATCCATTAGACAAGTCTTCATTCTTATACTCCAAATTCCATAATTCATTCCATCAAAAAATTATTCCTTATTTATGGAGAAACCTTCTAGTATTGAGTGACTAGTCATGTGTGTCTTTGAGATCCACCTTCCAACAGTTAAGTTGTTCCTAAAGAAATCCACGTTGATACCAAATGTTAAGCAAAATATTTTACTGAGAGGGGGGGGTGAGTCAATATATTATATTCTTTTTATTTTCAACCACTTAATCTTAGATTCACAATTTAGATATTCAAATAAATCAAATAATGCAACAAAAAGTAATTATATAAGACATCATAATTATTAGGAAATCCTTTCGGGAAAAACCACAAAGAAAATATTTCTTAATATATTTCTAAAATGTTTGTATGCATCAACCTACTAGAGATACTAATCCCCAAATTACAAATTTTGTAGGCACCAACCTACTAGAGAAACAACCTATTTTTCCAAGCACCAAATCAACAAGAGATGCCAATATCTTCAAATATGAAGGCACCAACCACCTTATGAAACTTCCTTGCCACATTTGAACTGTTGTTGTCTCAAAAAATGATGGAAAATCTTCTTTTCAACTTTATATCTTCTGCTTGAAAAATATGATTTTATATTTCTTCTCTCTTCTTCTCCTTCCCTTAATATATTCAACTTGAATGTTTTATCTTCCTTATATAGTCATTTGTACCCTTTTAGAAAGGTGTTTATTCTTCCAACTAACACACCCTTTCATTTAATTTAATTAACCATATTTTATTTTAACAATGTCAATACATATGTCGGCCATAATTATATTGTATGCTTCCCATTAATTAAATAACGATACAAATAATTAATGTTGCCTCCTCAAATACTATCACCACCCTCCATCCAAGATCATGGGTTGTCTAAGGGAAAATCATGGCTCTAAAGGTAAAACGCAAGTCCTTGGGAGCTACGTCATTTCTAATCAAGACTGTTGGTTTTCTTTATTGATTGTTGACTATTTGTCTTCCCTTCATATGCTAATTTACCTTCAATAGAATGCCGCCTAATGTTGATTTTATATAACTGATTTGTCCTTCATGAATGATGATCATTTTTTTCAACATATTATTGATTATATCCTTTAATAAACATTGATATCTTCATTTTATTTATTATTTTTCACATCTAGATCATATCAGTGGTTTTCTTATGAAAAAATGACCCTTTTCATATATTTAAACTTCTCTTATCTCAGTTCTAAACATTGTTGGTTATTTTTGTTACTTTCTAAAAAAAATTCATTAATAAGTCTAGCCATTCCTTTGACATCAATGACAATATTTACAACATTCTAATTCTCACAATTTCTCATTTCACCAGTCTACCCCCGACTCACTCCTAAATTACCACATCATTACCCGACCCATTCACTTCACAAACACTCTAATACCCCTACTCTCTCACCTCCTACCTACCTCCTCACCTCACCAACCTAATTCTCCACGGATCCAACTCATCGAGTTTCTATAGTGACTCATCCCAACTTCTCAACTCACCCTCACACACCTTCTCAATAAAAACCTCACTAGCTCACTCAAACACTTATACTTCTCAACCCCTAACATCCTAATGACTAACCCTCTGTAAGTTACCCCTTTTTCACCACATAGGAGTATCGTATGAAAAAATTATTTATAAAGGTAAAGGTAAGGTATGTGAGGAATATCTGGAAGTCATGAAGAGGTTGTGCACCATTTTTGAAGACCAAGTTAATCAAGAACACTCCCTTTTGTATGGGAAGGACTACCTAAGAAGCAAAGGAAGACCAAAAGATATAATTAAAATCATCATTTGGGGTATTTCCTAGATAAATCTAGATTCAAGAAGTAGGGTGTTTCCTCAAAGGTTGTCAATCCATTTTTTAAAACCAATTAATGTTAATAAATAACATAAAAGAGGGAATCCTATTATAGTTGTATAATTTAGGTATCTCACACAAGCACAATAATTCAAATCTAATCTAAATAGTGAATACAAGATTAGATTTTAAAGATGCTGGTGGGTATTAAGGTCTGAACATGGGGAAAGGGGTAATACAGAGGCTTGGGTGAAGTTATGGGAGTTTTGGGTGGGCAATTGGGATTTCTAGTCTGGGATTAAATGTTAGACACAAAGACCGATGTTGGTCAGGGAACTAATGTTTGTAAATAGTTATAGCCAAGATCAGTTAGCTAACCGATCATGATAGGGGAAATTGAGTTCCAAAGGTGAAAAGGGGTTGGTTTTGGCACTTTGTTATTGAAAAAGGGGATTTTGAGGTCTATGATAGGGTATAGGGATTTAGGTGAAGGTAAAGTAGGGGTAAAAGGGGTGGTTGGAGGAACAAAGAGGTTTGGGTTGGTAGGGTATTGGGTAGATGGACAACGGATGGTATTCAGGTGATAAAGGTGTCGTACAATGGAAGACAATAAGAGATCTAATATAAAATTTAAAAACTAACAACCTAGTTAAGATAGTTATCTAAAGATCTAGAGATTGGTAGATGGTGGTGGTTGGTGGGTTCTTGTACAAGATATGGGCCAAGATATAGTGTCATACAAACAAAGCATGAGTGCTTCTTCATGTGACTGTCTCGAGGTTGTGGAGTAGTAGGTTGGTTGCTAGTGAAGGATGTAGATGCTCTGATGTTGAATTGATCCTCAGATAGTCGATTGAATTCCCAAGATATAAGATTGAAGAATGCTAACCAAAAGAAGATCCTGGGTAAAGAGTTGAAAGTTTTTATTTAAAGGAACTGATGGTGGTTCCTTGACTGGCACTGGATGAGGAATAACTAACGTTGGTTAGGGAGAAATAATCAATTTTTCTCAAAATAGTTCTTTTCTTCCCTTTTTGGCACGAGTCAAGAACGGAAATGGGTTAGGAGTCTTGATTCTCATTTAAACCTACGGGAAAATGATGGGAGAGGTATTTGGAAATAAATATTAGGTTTAGAAAGAGTCATAGTTAGTTATGGGAAGTGATGACTCAATATTAGGTGGTTAAATGGCCTTGGAATGGGTCCAAGGTGAGGTAGAGAGCTGAGGTGGAGGGGTGATGTGGTAATTAACCTAATATTGATAATTAGATTAATAAAAATATGTGAAAGGGGTCATGGTAAGGGGGTATGTAATTAATAAGGTGGAAGGGCAAGGCCCAAAGGGTTGTGACCCAATTTTGGGTGTCCACATTTCCCCATATGTTTCGTGAAGCTTGTATTGATAAGAGAAGATGAAAAAAACAAGAAATGGATGCCCTAGATATGAGTGAAGCTGATCCCCCTGAAATTATGAAATAATGTAGTCGAGGTCAAAATCAGTGATGGGTTTGATAAGGTGATAAGTGATTAAAAAAGGGGTAAGTTGTAGGTATAAGGGTAGGTGTAGGTAATGGGTGGAATGACATGGAGGTGTTCAAACATATGCACACACTTAGAATGCAACAAGGCACAAAGTTAAAGATAACGCAAAATCTACATTGTCAAATGTCGATATTTTATCCAAACAAGGGCTACATGGTCCTAGTATCCAAGGTAAAGGATGTGATCCTGGAAACAAAATGGGTCTAGGTGTAGGAATGGGTATAGGTGTTTTCCAAAACACCAACAGGTTTGGTTTGGTCAACATAAACATCATGAAATAAGGCAAGGAAAGGTTAGTGGGTGAAACAACACTAGTAGCACTATCACATGGTAGAGCAAGTATGCAAGTTCAATTGTCATATAGGTGAGGTTGGGTCGGCGAAGGTATTTAGGAAAATGTGTCCATAAACATCCATACGGAGCTGCTGAGGTGGTGAGGCTGTTAGGTGAGCCTATAGGGAGATGTTAGGGATGTGGAAGCAAGAAAGAGGCCAACGAGGTAAAAATTAGGGAAAAGGAAGCATATGGGGTATTGGCAGGGTAACCAATGTCGGTTCAACAAAAATTGATGTCAATAGTGTCACCGATGTTGGTCATCTAGGGCATGACCCAACCGATGTTGATAATGAAAATGGTGAGTTAAAATAGAAAAACCCACCCAAAAAGTGCTTATTTGAGTAGTAGTGTGGTTAGAAAATGATTGGAGGAGAGAAAATTCATGAGAAAAAGGAAAGATAGGCCTAATAGAGTGATTTGGCAAGAGATTAGTGGTTAGAGGAGTGAGTTTGGGGGCCTGTTTGTAACCACATGACTTATTTTAATTGGTGGAGGGCATGGTGAGTAATTTGACATGGTAGAGGTAGGAGAAGGCTCTGGAAGCGATCCAGTTCAGGCTCCACCCATCCCACCATGGAGGTGTCGGTGAGTAGAGGTAGGATTCAAGCTTGAATTTTGGTATTTTTTGAAGAATAGATGAGGAAAAATGAAATTTTTATTTTTTTTTGAAATTTGATTGAAATGGGGGTGAAACTGGGTTGTGGGGGTGGAATTAGTTTAATTAGGGATCAAATGAACTTTGGGGAAATTTGGGTGTGTTTGGTTGGATAAAAGAGGCATTTTTTTCAATTTTTTACATTGGGGGGACATGGGGGTTTCGCCTTGGGGCCAAACCAGTAACTGACATTGTTTAGTTATGGGCCAACATCAATGAGCGAACCGGTGATGGCTAGCAATTACGACAAGAATTGGTAGGGTGACCAATACTGGTTTCTCAAGGAATGGGTAAGTTTTAATAAAATGGTGTTTTGGGATGTCAAAGGTATGTTTAAGTTAGATGAGGTGTCAAAGCTAGGTCTAAGGTAGGTGTATGTTGGGTAAGGTGTCCAAAATAGTGTTGAAGGGAGGTTTTAGGTGAATGATGATGTAATATGATGAGTTCAGGAGGGATGGGGAAGGGTAGGTAAAATAGGTGAAATAGTTGGAAGAATATGATTCTAGGAGGTGGGTTAGGTAAAGGTGGATGGGATAGGTAAGGCCAGGTACAAAATAGGCTAAGTACAATGCTTAATAGAAATTCAAAATAGTAAATGATTAATGTGTGTGAATGTTGATGATGTAAGTGAGGTAGTAGATGACGATGAGGGAACAAGTGCCACCCTTATTAGTACAGATGAGACCTACCATTTTAGATGAGGAGTAGGAGCACATGAAGGTAGTCAGGCTAGGTGTAGTAAGGAGATATAGGATGATTTACCAAAATCACAACATGATGGTATCCCTCATTGACAGATGGGACCCAGCTACCAACACTTGCCATCTGTTAACGGGAGAGATGACCATCACACTAGAGGACATCTATAGGATTCTGTTTCTTCTAATCATTAGGGAGTCATTATATTAGGTGTCATCTTTAGATGTGGTGGTTCATATGGCTATGGAGTTTAGGAAAACCATGATAGAGCTGACATATCATAGTGTGATTATCAGTTATGGTGTGATGTATGTGGCGCATCCACAGGAGAATCGACTTGTAGCACTGATGATGGTTAGCGTCAGTTATTTCTCCCTTCTAGACTCAGAGGGTGGGAGGTTTCCATGGGCCTATATGGGATTCTTAGAGGATATGGTGTTTGATAAGGTTTTTTTTCATGGGCACCAATGTACTTGGTTCAGTTGTCTAGGGAGTTATGGGCTTACAGGAGGATACGGTAATATGGTCTTTGTTGTACCTATATGTTACACTATTGGGCATATGAGCACATTGTGTTCCTTTTTCCACTTGGTCTACCACGATAGGGGTGGGAGGTGAGTGTATATAGGCAATGGTTATGGATTAGAGAGCAGGAAAGGGTGGATGGAGTGAATCAAGAAATAACATATTATCAGAGGGTATTGGATAGTCTGTCACTGGAAGAGATTATATGGAGGCCATACCTCACATATCTAGAGTTCAAAGGTATGGAGGAAGATCTAGATATTCTACAACTGTTGAGATGGATCTATGGGTGCAAGTATGAGGAGCACGAGTGTATACCCATGGAGTGGTTCAAATGATATTTTGGCTTATGGAAGGATGTGACCTATCCATTCCCAAACTACCATCGAGAAAATGTGAAGATGCCATTACCTCTACCACAATTTTCACCACTAAAAGGAGTGGAGGAGAAGGTATCTAATGAGATGATATATGATGTTATGTGCACAGTTGGGTATACGTAGTGGTACACAACATAGTTACACGTAGCACCTACCATGCCAGGAAATCCTAATTTGGCCAATGTTATCAGTCAGAGAGACAGGATATGGGTGTAGGTTACAGGATTACAAGCCCATGTTACTACTTTACAGGCATAGGTTACCACATTATAAGCATAAGTCGATGATGGGGGACAGGTTATGGGACTATAGGCCTAAGTGACCACTTTATGGGCACATGTGGCCATGTTACAGACACTGTTAGTAGTATCACATGCACATGCAAGTATTGGAGGACACGTGGCTGCCCCTCCTTCACCTTCAAGGGCACATGATGGGACATAAATATAGGTACAAGGTCCATCATTACAAGTACAAGCACCAGGACATGGTCCATAGCCTCAGGTACATGGACAGGGACCACTACCACTGGGATAGGGTCTATAGATAGGTATTAGAGTGATGCCACCACTATAACTGATATCGATGGACCAATACAAAGAGGTTGTGGCTAAGGCTAGATATTATGGGGATTATATTGTAAATCTTGGTCTCCGTATTGCAAGCTATGCTACTTATAGAGATTAGTAGGAAGCTAGTCATAGGTCTAGCTCACAAACCCATAGCATCGATAGTTCAGGGAGCCACCATACACATGGGCATGGCCAGTAAGAGGTGACCACTACAAAGAGATAGAGGCCATTTGAGGGGACATGAGAGAGTATTAGAGGCATTGGGCCCTCCTAGAGAGGATGATATGGTGTATATTGTTTTTGATTTATGACTTATATATATATAGTCTTGCATGCCAAAGAGGTGAGTTGTACAGGAGAGTTTTTAGAGAAAATTATTTATATTTTTATATACAATGTATTGACACACATAATTTCTAGTATATAGATGATGATATTTATATTTTTTTGTGTTTGGTTTCATTTCCATTGTATTTTTATCATGGAAATTAGATGCAGGTATGATTGGTAATGTTGTGTTTCAGTTTCATTTCCATTGTATAGTTATTATGGAAATTATATGTATCGACATAATGATCATGTATGGTTTGGTTTGGGTTTAATTTCAAATGTATTTATATTATGGAAACTAGATGTAGGCATGGTTATTGTATGGGTTGGGTTTAATTTCCAATGTATTGATATTATGGAAACTAGTTGTAGGCATGGTTATTGTATGGGTTAGGTTTGGTTTAATTTCCAATATATTGATGTTATGGAAATTAGATGTAGGCATGGTTGATAATATTTTGGTTAGTGTTGGTGAGAAAATGTGTCAAATGGACAAATAAGGTCTCCGCTAATGTTCACGGGGCTACACCCCTTAGGATTGAATGGTACATCTCCCACTATTGAAAGTAAACTAATCCTAATCCTATATAAATGTTGTGGGATGCCATATTTTCCAAGGATAACACAAGGAAACTCCATGGAACTTGTGGCAAAGTGCTTGTATGAGGGTACAAGGGGGAAAATTACACTGTTAAATATAAAGAGGGGGAAATTATGTAAGGAAGATTAATACCATGAGTAGATTTCAGAGCTCACACCCAGTACCTAGAGTAGTTCAACCTTCAATATAGAGGAAAGAACAATGAAGATAGTAGGACTAGCAAATTAAAACACCAAGTTTTTAAATTAATTTATCGAGGAAACCAAGTTCCCCTCCAATTCCATACAGAATCAACTATTCTTGCAAATTACACAAAAGAGATAAATAGAGGAAAAATAAGAAAGGGAAATAGAAGAAGTGTATTGTTTATTCCATGTTTAGTAATGAATACAAAGATTCCATCAAGCTATCACAATTCACAATACTACATCGTAAGAGTTCTTTAAAATTTGAAATCCCTTGGAATGGAGAGGTCATCCTAATTTATAGCCATTTTAATTGTCCTTTCACCTCCTTCACATGAATCTTCATTTCAATATTCCACTCATGACCTTTCATTTTACATGAATTTTAATTTAATGTAGGTCACTTAAGTGAATACGATGAAATACAATGATGATGCATAATGAATAATTATAATGGAGAGAGAAAGAAAAGAGGGAAAGAGAGGAAGAGGGAAGGGATGGAGGGAAAAAACTCCTCGTGATGAAATGCTTTGAATTCCTTGATGCAGTCATGAAATTTGAGTGAATATTTATGCCACTTGTGATCTTCTACACCGATGAAGATGGATCCCTTGAATAACTTTGAATCACCTAGCTCCTTAAGTGATGAAGATGAATTCACGTGATGTCCTGATGATGCTTCTAGGACCTCCTCAAAGTTCTCATTCCTCCTTTTCAACTCATTAAATCATCTCATTATCCGAAGGGGAGTCCAAAAATAAGTAAGGTGAGTGAAAACAAATTTGTCTGCAACTTTCCACTCCTGAAATGAAAACTTTCTATTTTTAGAATATTAGCCCATACTCTTCTATTCTAATACATATCACATGTATTTCTCTAGTTTCACCTTTTGAAACTTTTACCATCTTCCATCCCCCTATGTTCCCAACATATATTTATTTTTAGTGCATTTCTATTTTTAATAGGTTATTATTTAGGGATCTGTTATTTTGGGAAGAAGTCATTTTCTATCTTACTTTCCATTTTACCCCTTATCTGATTGTCCTAAGTGATAAAACTTGCAATTGGGTTCTATTTTCCATTTATATCATGTGAGGAAGTATATAATATGCTATTTTTAGTAAGTGCACCGCAGATGTTAGATTGTAACAAAACAGGTCTTGAAAATATGGGTTTTATTTTGGGATTCCACACTCTGTGTTTTGAGAAATTACTTTTTCTGAAAAAGTGGGAAAATGATATTTTCATGGTGTGGGAAGAATACTTAAAAAAATTATCCCTTCATATCCCTAAAATATAGGGACTTCATGGCACAAAAACTAGTCTATCCGAAACTAGATATTTCAACGATCATTCCCTCCAATTTTCACATGATTTCAACCACTAGAACCCTATGAAGGGAAGAAGTATCTCGCTGAATTTTTTATATATAGTATTTATGTGATAGGGAATAACCATAATGGGAAATAAGTCCTCCACATCTTGATAATATTGGCAACTTCATCGTGCAAAAACTAGTTTGAGAGAAACCAGATTTTTTTGAGACCCTTCCCTCTGAATTCCAGATGATTTTGCTAGCCGGATCTTTAGGGATTTGAAAATTTCATTGAAGAGGGAAGAATGATGATAAAAAAACATCCCTCCATATCCCTAAAAAATATGTACTTCATGGTGTGAAAACTAGTTCATGTGAAACTATATTTTCCAAGGATAGTTTCCACAGATTTTTGTGTGATTATGCCTATTGGAACCTTGAGAAGTGGATAGGCAGCTTGCTGATTTTTTCACTTCTATGTCATGGAAGACATTAATGGAGCTTGAGAAATTAAGGTCTAATTTTCTTATCCATTCATGACAAAAATCACACTTTTGTTGCGGGTTTTTGTTTCTCGTTCTACCAATGAAATCTCTCTTCAAACCTATTGTCGGTTTGACTGGAAATATGAATTTTGCCTTCATTGGGCCAAGAGTAAGATTGATTTTCTGAAATAAATTCATGAATTGGAAGGAAAATTTGAAGATTATTTTTTTATTTCCTTCAAGAATGAAGAACACAACAGTAAATGGTTCTTCATTTCGTGCACCAGTTTGCAAGATATCTTCAAATCTTCATTTTACAGTAGTGAGGATTTTTAGATGATTTCCTCATTTCTCTCTTCTTTTCTTCGATCCTTGAGCTCTCCTAGTAAATATTCCTTCAGATACATATGTTTTTTTATGATTTTTATAATGTTCTTGTTGTGGTTGAGCTGGTTTGAGGTTGTGATTCCCGGTTAAAACAACTCACTTGAGACCCATGAACAACCTAGGTTTAGTTAGAAAATTATGGAATAATTTATTTTTTTTCACTAGGAGTTAACAAAAAAAGTCTCAAAGACAATTAAATTCAACTGATAAATTTTCCCATTATAATAATTACTAATTTCCAATTATAAAGTAGCAAGTGTAACAATTCCATGCCTAGCTCAAATCTCCCTAGGGATTAATTTAATTATTGATTACACTGACATTTTAGCTAAATATTCCCTAATTCAAATTTTAGGGTTAAAGGACCAAAAAAATTAAATACCTAAGGTATTTAATTCCACAAGATCAAGATAAGAGTAGGGTTAAATTACAGTGAGGAAAGGGATACATATTTAAAACATCAGAGTAAGGTCTCACTTACCCACTCCCCAAACTCGATTAAGAGTGTATATAACTACGTTACAAGGAAACAATTACCAGTAACAGAGTTCAGAACAAGTCTAAAATAACTAGATCATACTTTTCATTTATTAACAATTATCAAGGTCACATGGTTCAAATTTTAGGGTTATAAGTTTAAGTTAGGTTCAGGGAGTAATTTACCCCCATACCCACTCTCTAGTAGGCTCAGAGTCTCAACTTGATTTTTCTCATACTTAATATTTTTAAAATTTCTCTAAATCATTTCCATTGGATAGGAAATTTTCTCACCTTTCTGGTGATTAAAGAAGTCCTCTTAACTCCTTCAGAAACTCAAGATATGAGCAAGTGGACCTTAGGGGTAAAATTTTCCCCAAGGGGACGCTTGTCAAGAGGAGAGGAAAACCTCTCTAGTGGGTTGGTGGGTTGTAGGGTGGCTTAAGCAATTTTTATTTGCACGGGAGAAATTTCCCATTTGCACCCATGCCTCTACGGCTCCCCAAGGACACATGGCAGCCTCTGAGACATCGTCGGGGAAAAGGGAAAAGGCGGAGTGACGGAAGAATTTGGGGCATTTTTCCCAAGTGGAGAGGAAACCAAATGGTGTCTGCATGCCTGAGGGTCTACCTAGGAACATGTAGCGCTCCACAATATGCCAAGGGGAGAAGAGAGAAGGAAGGTGTGGAGTGGTGGGGAGATTTGGTGAATTTCGCTGAAGGGGAAAAATGGGGTGAAAGGCGCGCACGGAAGAGAAAAACCCAAGGCGAGGGCAGGGGCTACGGGGAATTTTTTAAAAAAATTCCAAAGGTAAAAACTAAAAAGAAACAAACGGTCCACCCCCTCCACTAGCACCCAAATCTGCCACGTGGTAGCCTATGATTGGCCGCGGGCCGATGGAGCTGAAAGGAAATTTTTTCTAAAATTTTCAAAAAAGTCAAAGGGTAAAAAGATGTTGTGCCTTCGTCGCTACCCTGTGAGTACACGTGGTATCCTCTGATTGGTTGTGGATCAGTGGAGTAAATTTTGAAATTTTTTGAGAGCCAAAATTTTTCAAAAAAAATTTCTAAGGAAATTCGACGAGAAATTTTTGGGTTGCAGGCCCGCTAGGGAAAATTTTCCCAAATTTTCCCGCCAAGGCTAAAAAACTTCAAAGTGCCATAAATTTTTCAAGAAAGCTAATTTTTTTGAAAACCAGAACTTTTTGAAAATCTCTCGATGCCCTCTTTACATAGGAATCATAAAATTTATATTTTGATGAAGTTTAAGGGGTCAATTTTGTAAAAAGGATCTGAAGGCTTTTAAAAAGCCAATTGGTAAATTCTAACTTTCAAATTTGATTAAATTGGATCTCCTCCTTCACTCAACATGCCAAACAGATATGGAGGATTGATCTCAGGAGTGTTTGAAGTGTTTAGGGAAAATAAATTTTGTTCAATTGATTCCAATTTGTAATTTTCCAACAATTGACAAAAAAAGACTGTGAAAAGGATTTGGTTCAAATTTTCAATGTTTAAACTCATTTTCTTAAGTGTTCTTTGTCAATATGATTTCTATGCTAATGTATCATGTTAAATTTTAAGATTTCCAAATTGATTTAAATGTGCAGGTCCGAACTCTGCATTTTTATTAAGTTTGATTGTCAACTTTGAATATTTACAAGAGATCAATTTATTTTAAATTTGTATAACAATATTTATCATTCAAGTGTGGCATTTATTTTCTAAACTAATCTAATGCATTCAGTTACATTAAACAAACCATTCTGAATTAAAAGAAAATAGAGATCAAACTATCTCTTTTGCATTTCTCCTTTCCAAATAGAGATCTAACTATCTCTTTTGCCATACAGTGAAACATTGCATTTAATTCAACAATGCATATAAGAGAAGGTCTTTCAATTCTTTATTAATTCCAATCATGTACACTACATATTTCAATGTTGGAAGGCAATAATAACATTCAATTTATTTATTTCCAATGTACAGAGCATAAAACAAATGTCTTTCTCAATTCAAATATACATTCTCATAATCAATTACAAAATCATTTCTCCATAACATAACTAGTACAATTTCATCCACATAATGTGGGAAAGGATTAAAAATGAATGTGTTTTCAAAAGGGGCTGTCAAACTATATTTTTTCCTTGCTCTAGGACAACAACATTCATATTTTCTCTTTACTCTAGTTGATCACAACAAACGAGGGGGAAAGGAAACTCTCTTCACCCAACCAAGACATCCAATGAAAGGAGAGGCCATCCTTCATCATTGCCCCCCTATCCCTAAACAAAATACAATCAAAGGTGTAATTAAACCATGGAAAAAACTGGCTTCCACAACACTACATTCATTCACATACACATTTCCTTTTTTAAAAACACAATTCAACACAAAAACAACAATTCACAACTGCATTTAAAATCAATTCAAAATAGAACTCAGGCTTTATCATGCAAGCCAAAGGAGAAATCTCTATGGGGGAAGCTACGTATGCCTCCCAATTGGGAATTGGGAATCCACCAGAACAACCCTCCAAAATAATTCATCCCACACACATCCTTATGCCCCCATAAGTTTTTCTTTATGCCCATAGATTTTCTTATGCCCACCGCAAAGTAATAATGCAAGATATTCATTTTCCATGGTGGATGTCAAACCCAAACTCCCTCCACAAAAATCTTATGCCAATGGCATTCCCTTATGCCCCTGCCCCCCCCCCCCCCCCATATGAATTCCCTATAGCCTTCTCCTACACCATCCCTAAGGTAGTCTACCGAACTAGCCAACAAATAAAACAAAGCATGCACCATACACACAACATAACAAGAAAATAATAGTAATAAAAGAGGGAATAATCTCCTACCTCTCCATGGTAACTTTGGTGTCCAAAAAACAAGATTTAAGTGCCAAAACATAGTCCAAAATAGAAAATTCCAAGCATGCAAAGATTTCTCCAACTTCCTCCAAACACAAGAGCTCCACACAAGAAAAATGTGTCCCCAAGGAAGTTACAAAATGATTCAACAACCCAAAACCATAAAAGAGTTTGAGTTAAATAGAAGAGGGAAGAGAATAGGATGATGTGGATCTAGGTATGATGCCACATCACACATCCTCAAAATCAAACACAAAAGACAAATTTCCATACTCCAAAGCTCAATAAAGAGGTCGGTGAAAATATGACAAGTTACTTGCACACTCCAAAAATCCCACACCTCAAGGGAAAAAAAATTAAATAAAAAGTAAGAAAGTGCAATCCAAAACAAGCAACATGATGAATAAAATTCATTATAAAAAGTCACAAATCACTTCTCCAACCATAAGTATGGTTGGTAACATAAATTTAGAGGCATGGGACAAGTTTTACTTGTCCCACAAGCCTCCAAAAACAACTCCCAAGGACAAATCCGAATTTCCCATGGAGGTGGAGTGTTTCTTACTCCAAAATCTGACTTACACAAGCTCTTACACAACTTACACATCCCTTACATAATTAAATACAAACAACCAACAACTCTTAAGATTACTTTCCCATATCCCAATTTGATTTATTTAAATTTTAACCATATGTTTCTTCACATTAATCTATTACACTTTTAATTAAATAAAAAAAGAGACACATTACTAATAAAATACATACAACAATAATAAAAGAAACACATTAATAAAATACACAAACCCATGGTCACATATAAAGGAAATCCCCCCATGGGAATCCCTAACAAAATAAAACACACACACAAGACATGTTGCCATTGTGACCTTGTTGAATTCACCTAGAATTCTATTGTGGTTGGTCTCCAATCCCCCAATGTTTGTTATGATATTTAACCTGCAAAATAGAAATACCTCCTTCGGCATCGTTTCCATATCATAACATTAAAAATTGATATAAATAAAATCACAAAACCAACTATAAAAATGAATCACAACAACATTGAAGTAACAACTACATCATTTGCATTTTTAATCAACTTTATCATCATCAAATAATTTCCATTTTCTAGGTTTACTCCAAATATCAAATATCACATGTCCAAACAACATCTACAATATAACCATGTCTGACAGCATGTCAACATCTATATAAAATGTCTCCAATAATCAGCATGCATCATATATGAATAAGATCGAACAATAATCCAGGATCTGACATCTAACACCATAATAAATCCAAACTATAAGGATGTCCATCATATAGTATATAGTATCATGATTAGTAATAAAAGGTGTCAAAGGGAAGTGGGCACTACATCCCCCTACCCTTAGACTCGACTTCCTCCTGGAAGTCATAGGAAAGAGAGATAGGAATAACTGCAATAGAAAAAGGATCACTCCCATTATGGGATTGTTTGCTTCAAACAAGTATGGGTCTACGAAACTCTAGTTTGTTCCAATGTATTTTAAAAAGGATAAGGTAGATTGCAAGGGATGAGTTCTAAACTTTCTACATACAAGGCTATGAGCATTTAAATCTAAGGAGTAATTTTATGCTATCAAACAAGATACAACACATAACAATATAACTTGAATAGTTCCAAAAGATTATTAAGAGTAACCACCAAGTAAGAGAATTTCAAGGAGAATTTTGATAACTTGAGATGGCCACACAGTTTCCTCATGATACACATACCACATTAATATAAGTTAAGGTTTCTACACGTCTAAGCCATGATTTCAAGGTTTGTTGTTTAGACAAGACTAGAAAAATCAACTATGACCATATTTGTACGAGGAACAAGTCTACTCAAGGTCCCACAAATTGAGATCACACAAGATGAGGTTAACCAACAAGGACACCTAAATCAGCAAGCATTTAAAAACAAGGAACTATTCAAGGAAAGCACTTCTATAATGTGAGAGGGCACAATTAACTTTTCATGGTAATACTAAGCAAATTCATGACCACAAGGTTTCCTATAGTTTGATTTTTACACTTTTGTTTTAAGAATCAAACACACCAAACAACCAAACTAAAGAATTCAACCATTTAGCAAAAGAAAATATATACATATACATTTATATCTCCCCTAACAACTAACATAACAATACAAGTACCACACCTTATATCACAATGAGATTTATGTATCTTATTTCCTATTCAAGCTTAGAATAACCATAAAGAGAGCACAAGAAACATCAATGACCACTCAAGGTTGCTAGGGAGAAGAATAAGTAACATGGGGTCCAATCAAATCTAAGGGTGAATAACATCATCTTGCATTTTCCATCCTAATGGGAAAAAGGGATACAACAAAAAGGTGAACCAAGAAAATATGAGGAAAAGAAGACTTCCCATAGTTATTTTACATCCTTAACATATGTTTCCTTAAAATTACAATACTTAGGTCTCCAAGGACAAGATGACACGCAAGGAGGTTGCTTCTCAAATAACAAATAAGTCTCAATCCAAAAGGACCACAACTCACATCTTTCAAGCTACAGGATGATAAGGGTGTGATGACCCAAAACTCCCACAAGAAAGGCACATACATCTATGGACATGAAGTAATAAGCAACTAGAACACATTACTATCCACCGGGGTTTCACAATTTTAGGCAGACAACTGAACTACAGGTTCAATTATACATTATACTCAATACACATAAAATTTACCCATGTTATAAATCAAGTCATTAATTCAAAAGTTATATCTTTGCTTGTTAAGAACATTCCTTTCATGCTTCCTTAGTTACAAACTTCCTTCTATCATAAAATCACTAGTTTACATTATAAAGAGCACCACTAAGGTGGGCATGATGTCTCACCATTATGTATAGGTAGAGAGCATTTATTCTTACTCATAAGGAAGGTGGATGGACAAGGTTTCCTTTCTATTCTTCTACATGGTTTTTATTTCTTATATTAATTTACTAAGGGTTACAACAAGGATCACTTCCCTTTTTCTATGCTTAAGTTTATTTATTAAGTTCCAAGGTCAAATCTCTTTAATTATAGTTTCATGGCATTCTGGTTGAGTCATCTTATCAATCAAATTTTAATGAGAAGGAAAGTTCAAACATATCACATAATTACTTTTATGGGAAAGAGATGTAAATCAACACACCACATTTTTAATTCTAAAGGAACAAGAGACATTCAACATAGAAAACACACTATTAAATTGTTTTTGTAAGAACTAGGAAAAAATGAGCCAACATGAATCACACAAAGATTTCAAAGATTCACTCAATAATTTCAATCAGCATTACACATTCTTAGTGGGTCTCTGCAAGTCTCACAAGAAATTTTCGATGAAGGCTCATTAAAGATGTGTAATCTTACTTGTACGAATCTATTAAGGTTTAACAATTTATCGTTGTTTAGTGTGGTAACATTTTACTCCCCTAATAACCCAAGAAGGTTTTCTAATCAATCCTCATGTCCCCACAAGATACCAATAGCTAAGCAATCAGATGGAAATGCAAATTTACTCCAAGGACACCACATCCACACTAGAAAGCATCAATTGCAATGGGGCAGCCAAATAATTTACCAAATCATGGACCTTACAGCCAAGAGTTACAGTTTTTTTTTTTAATTTTAAAGAGGAAGTAAGCACCGTCAAAATTAACTATTAAGATCTACTAAACTAACATTTCTAAGAGGAATATCCAAAAGACCCAAAGCATCCATAAGTGTTTCCAAGTAACCCAAAGATTAATAGGTCATAGAATGTTATCCAGAGTAAAGGAAATTTAAGGTAAGGGTAGACCTATTTATAATTCAAGAGAGCAAAAAAAGTACACTTAAATAAATCACTGCCTCAAAGGGCTTAAATATTTCCATAATTACAAAGATGCATACATTCCACAAGTTGACACTTTCTATGATGCAACCAGGAACCCAGGATACAATTTAACATGCCATTGAGGAAACAACACTTTTCCACCAACATTTACAGTCAACCAAAAGGAAATCCAATCCTAACAAAATCTAAAATCCCATAATTAAACACTTCTACTCTGATGAGGGTTAGGCTCTTACCATATTTTAAGAGAACCACCACTACCGCTGTTAGACTTCCCTCTAGACCGCACTACACAACAAACTTTCTTTCTAGCAAGGTCAAGCAACGAAAGGGTCGCTCTAAGATCTTATACACACTTAAGGTTCCATGCATCCATAGCCAAGAAATGACTTAATGCACCTAAGAATAAATTCCAAGAACCTAGAGTGTACCCCCATATGATAAAATATTACGAGATAAATAGCATAGAACCAGCTCAACAACATGCAAGTGAGAATCACATAACATTTGGCTAAGTAGCCAACAACATAATGAGCTCTGAGTCACTAATCAAATAAGTCCAATAAATATCGGCAATAAATAAAATTTTCTAAGTAGCCACATTGCAAAGTTTGAAAATTATGGAAATAATTGTAAATAAATAAAAGATCCTTAGAGCTTCTCAATCCAATCATAAAATAAGATGTTGGTCCTTGATAAAATACACAAGATTACGAATGTAAAACACAAAAGTTAACACCACATTCACTCTGCAGCCCTTCATGGCCACCAATAGGGGTACTCTACCATGAGGTTAGTTCCAAGAACAAATACATAGGATTGGGTCCTAAACGACACCTAGACTTAGTGTCCACTCTCTCATACGGGTAACAAAATGGAAAACTAACAACTAGACCCTCTTTCCTAACCACTGAAGGAAGGAAGCTCTAAATAGCTTCTAATCATCTCTTCCTGACCCATAACACAACCACTACTTCCCAACCACAAGAATCACATCATATAACTCATCATTCCAACAACTCGAATAAGGAAGGGTCTCAACAAAGGGCTTAATGCATCATATAATTAAATCAAGTTTTAGGACTTGTAAAACAACACATTTTCAAAGGGGTACCAAGTCTCTATTATACTAGAAGTTCACCAATAATCAATTTAATATGACATTCTTAGTTACCCGGGTTTATATCAAATGCCACTAAGCAAAAAAAAACAACTTATTATTATTATTATTTTTTATCATTTTGATTCTGGTAGTTCAAATGAAAAGAGTAATGTAATATTTCTCCATACGTATTTCTTCTTCAATTTTTCAAACAAGGTTGTTTTCTAGATTTACAAGTGTGCTAGGTTTACAATTCATATCTCAAGTTTTCTAGTGTGCCCAATGGTCCAAGATTTTGAACCACTGCTCTAATACCAAGTGTGATGTCTAGTTAAAACAACCCACTTGAAACCCATGAACAACCTAGGTTTATTTAGAAAATTATGGAATAATTTATTTATTTTTTGACTAGGATTTAATTACCAAAGTCTCAAATACAATTAAATTCAATTGATAAATTTTCCCATTATAATAATTACTAATTTCCCATTATAAATAAACAAGTGTAATAAGTCCACACCTAGCTCAAATCTCCCTAGGGATTAATTTAATTACTGATTACACTGACATTTTAGCTAAAAATTCCCTGATTAAAATGTTAGGGTTAAGGGACCAAACCAATTAAATACCCAAGGTATTTAATTCCACAAGATCATATAAGAGAAGGGTTAAATTATAGTGAGGAAAGGGATACATATTTAAAACATCAGAGTAAGGTCTCACTTACCCACTCCCTGAACTCGATTAAGAGTGTCTATAGCTAGGTTACAAGGCAACAAATACCACTAACAGATTTTAGAACAAGTCTAAAATTACTAGATCATACTTTTCATTTATTAACAATTATTAAGGTCACATGGTTCAAATTTTAGGGTTAGAATTTTCAGTTAGGTTCAGGGAGTAATTTACCCCCATACCCAACTCTCTAGCAAGCTCAGAGTTTCAAATTTATTTTTCTCATACTTAATGTTTCCAAAATTTCCATAAATCATTCCAATTGGATAGGAAATTTTCTCACCTTTCCGGTGATATAAAGAAGTCCTCCTAACTCCTTCAGAAACTCAAGATATGAGCAAGAGGACCTTAGGGGTCAAATTTTCCCCAAGGGGACACGTGTCAAGAGGAGAGGAAAACCCCTCTGGCAGGTTGGCAGGTCGCGGGGTGGCTTAAGAAAATTTTCCTTGCATAGTTGAAATTTTCCATTTGCACCCACACCTCTACGGGTCCCTAAGGACATGTGGCAGGTCCCTAAGGAAACCAAACAGTGTCGGTGTGCCTGCGGGTCTACCTAGGGACACATGGCACTTCATGATGCGCTACAGGGAAAAGAGAGAAGGAAGGTGTGGGGCAACGGGGATATTTGACAAATTTCACCAATGGGTAAAAATGACGTTAAAGGCGCGTGCAGGTCCACACACCCGCGGAAGATAAAAACCCAAGGCGAGGGCGGGGGTGCAGGGCCGCAGGGAAATTTTTCAAAAATTTCCAAAGGAAAAAACTAAAAATAAACAAAGGGTGCACCCCCTCGGCAAGCACCTAAAGCTACCGCGTGGCTGCCTATGATTGGCTATGGGTCGGCGGGGCTAAAAGGAATTTTTTTTCCAAATTTTTATAAAAAGTTCAAAGGGAAAAAAGATGTCACACCTGCTGCCGCTACCCCATGAGGACACGTGGTAGCCTCTAATTGGCTATGGGCCAGCGGAGGAAAAGATGAAATTTTTTCGCTGAGCCAAAATTTTTCAAAAAAAAATTCCTAAGGCAATTCGATGGGAATATTATTGGGTTGCGGGTCTGCTAGGGAAAATTTTTCCCAAATTTTTCTACCAAGGCTCAAAAACTTTAAAGTGTCATAACTTGAGCTAGAAAGCCCAGTTTTCGGAAAAATGAGGACTTTTTAGAAAGATCTCAATGCCATATTTGTACAGGAAACATAAATTTTACATTTTGATAAATTTTAAGGGGTCAATATTACAAAAAGGATCTGCAAGATTTTAAAAATCCAAATGGTAAGTTCCAACTTTCAGAATTCGATTAAATTGGATATCCTCCTTCACTCAACATGCCAAAAAGACATGGATGATTGATCTAGGGAGGATTTAAACTATTTAGAGAAAATAAATTTTGTCTCAATTGATTCCAATTTGTAATTTTCCAGCAGTTGACTAGAAAAGACTAATGTGAGAAGGATTTGGCTCGAATTTACAATGTTTAAACTTGTTTTGATAAGTGTTATTTACCAATCTGAGTTCCATGCTAATGTCTTAGCATGCTAAATTATATCAAGGTTTCCAAGTTGATTGTTAATGTGTTGGTCCGAGCTATGCATTTTTATTTAAACTTGATTGTTAGTTTTAAATATTTGCAGCAGAGATTCACTTCAAGAAAAATTCAATATATCCAATTTTTATCATTTAAGTGTGGCATATATTATTTGCTAACTATTATATAATACATTTAGTTACATTGAAACAAATCATTCTCAATTAAATTCTGATACCAAATTTCATATGTACACAACTCCAAAAGAGACAAAATACAACATTCTTCCTTCACGTGCATTTTCTTTCCTTTGTAAATAGAGATCTAACTAGCTCTTTTTCAAATCACAATTTGATACATTCCCATTTCATCACAACAATGTAAATAAGAGATGAAATTGAAATTACCTTATTGACTTCCAATCATGTACAACTTACATCTTTCAATGTATGGACAGGTAATAACAATATTGAATTCCTATTTCTTTCCAATGTACAGAGCAGAAAATAAATGGCTTTCTTAATTGAAAAATACATTATCAAAATCAATTACAACATCATTTCTCCATAACATAACTGTTACAATTTCATCCACATCATGTGGGAAAGGATTACAAATAAATATGTTTTCACAAGGGACTAGTCCAACAATGTTTTTTCCTTTGCTCTAGGACAACAACATGCACATTTTCTCTTTACTCCAAGTTGATCACAAAAAAACGATGGGGAAAGGTAATGCTCTCCACCCAACCAAAACATCCAATAAAAGGAGAACACTTCCTTTATCATTGACCCCCAAGCCCCAACCAAGATACAATCAATAGATGCAATTCAACCCATGGTAATAACTAGCTTCCACAACACACAACATTCTTTCACATACACATTTCAATTTTTATAAACATAATTCAATACAAAAACAACAATTCATACAACTGCAATATAAAATCATTTCAAAACAGAATCTCAGGTTTGATCATGCAAGCCAAAGGAGAGAAGGTCTATAGGGAGAAGCTACTGTATGCCTCCCAATTGGGAATTAGTCATCCACTAGAACAACCCACCAAAATAATTCATCCCACACACATCCTTATGCCCCCCCACAAGTTTCTCTCTTATGCCCCACCACAGATTCCCTTTATGCCCACCCCAAAGTAAAAAATGCAAGCTATTCATTTTCCATGATGGATCCCAAACCCAAAATCCCTCCACAAAAAATCTAATTCCAATAGCATTCCCTTATGCACCCCCCCACATCGAATTCCTCATAGCCTTCTCCTACACCTTCCCTAAGGCAGTCTACCCAACCACCCAATAAATTAAAACAAAGCATGCACCATTCATAAAACACAACCTGGAAATGACAAGTAATAATAATGAGGGATTTAAATCTCATACCTTTCCATGGGATGAATTTTGGTCTCCCAACAAAGAAGCTTCAAATTCCAAGAAAACATAATCCAAAAAAGAAACTCCCAAGCATGCAAATCTTCCTCCAAAACTTCCTCCAAAAACAAGAGCTCCACACAAGAAAAATGCTCCCCCAAGAAAGTTGAAAAATGATTCAAAAACCCCCCAAAACAAGCAAGAGAGTTTGAATTAAATACAAGAGGGAAGATAAGAGGATGATTTGGATCCATGTAGGATGCCACATCAAACATCCTCAAATTCAAACACAAAAGACAATATTTCCATTTTCCAAATCTCAATAAAGAGGTGGGTGAAAATATGACAAGTTACTTGCGCACTCTAAAAATCCCACACCTCAAGGGACAAAAAAATAAATAAAATGTAAGAAAATGCAATCCGAAACAGAAGCAACATAACTTAACAAAATTCATTATAAAAAGTCACAAATCACGTCTCCATCCATATGTATGGTTGGTAACATTAAATTTAGAGGCATGGGACAAGTTTTACTTGTCCCACAAGCCTCCAAAAATAGCTCCCAAGGAAAAATTCGAATTTTTCATGGAGGTGGAGTATTTCTTACTCTAAAATTTGACTTACACAAGCCCTTACACAACTTACACATCCCTTTACAAAATTAATTACAAAGAGCTAACAACTCCCATTATTATTTTCCCATATCTCAATTTAATTTATTTAAATTTTAATCATATGATTTACCCCACATTAATCTATCACAATTTTAATTAATTAAAGAGAAGGGATGCACATTACTAATAAAATACATACAACAATAGTAAAATAAAAACATTAATTAAAATACATAAACCCATGGTCACATATTAAGAAAATTCCCCCACATGGGAATCCCTAACAAAACACACACACAACACAATAAGACATAAGTTATTCCATGGTGACCTTGTCGAATTCACTTAGAATTCCAATTATGGTTGGTCTCCGATCCCTTGATGTTTTATTGTGATATTTAACCTACAAAACACAAATACCTCCTTAAAGCCTCATGTTTGTATCAAAACATTCAAAATGAATATAAATAAAATCAAAAAATCAAGTATAATTAAATGAATCACAATGACATTGAAGTAACAACTACATCAATTGCATTTTTAATCAACAAATTTATCATCATCAAACAATTTCCATTTTCTAAGTTTACTCCAAATATCAAATATCACATGTCTAAACAACATCTACAATATAACCATGTTTGACATCATGTCAACATATATATAAAATGTCTTCAACAATCATCATGCAATCATATATGAATTAGATCTAACAATAATCCAAGATCTGACATATAACACCATAATAAATCCAAACTATAAGGATGTCCATCATATATTCTATAGTATCTTGATCAGTAATAAAATGTGCTAAAGGGAAGTGGGCACTACATATGTACAACAATGGTGGGATGAGTGAAAGGAAGCACAAATCTATAACAATGGAGAAGTAGTAAGAAGCAACAAGGAGTTAGAAATTTTTCAAATTTTAGAGTTTTATTTGGGAAAAATTTTGTGTCCTTAATGTTCCTCAACATTTGATGGAAATCAGGGAAATCAATTTTTACGTGGTTTCTCACGACAACACTTGGCAAAGATTTGACGGTGGGAGTTTTGAGCCAAAAAACATGTTGGGAGCACCTGCGGGATGGAAGATGGTCGCATGGAGGACCATGAGTCTCCTTTAGGGATGGGTGAATTTTCATGTCCCTGATTTCCCCAAGAAAAAAATGACATGAGGGATATCAAATTGCATGGCAAGCCAGAAGTCGCCACTTGTCACTATCTTAACGAGTAAGGGAATGAGCTTGGCAAGCACTTGAGAGATGAACGGATGGTCCAAGAGGTTGTATGAGGATCCAAAGGGATTTTATGGGATGGGAAATTTTTTTATGTCCATCATGTCCCTTTTCCTTAGGGATGTAATGGACATGAAATTGTACCAGGCTCTTAGAGTTGACATGTGTCCTATTCAAAATTTTGCTAATTCCCGAACTCGCTCTTAGAGCATAACTTGAAATAGAAATAACTTGAGCTCCCGATGGAATTTTTTGATGAATGTTTATATGAACTTAACTTAAAATGGCCTTATGAATCCAATTGTGGGAGTATCAGGTCTTGATTCATCCATTTTTTTTTGAAAAAATAGATATTTTATCTAGTACTCCTCTTGTGCATGATAAAAATTATTTGTAGACCTATTGCGCCAAAGTATTGTGAAACAAATAATTTCACCATATTTTAGGGATTGGAATTCTATTTCTAAATATTTTTTGTTTTTCTCTTAACTCTATCTATATCTCCTAGAATCACCTTCCAAATCTCAGGAACTATTTTGGCCTATGCACTGCCTAGGCTTGTGAACCCTATTTTTGATCAAACTAATCCAACCTCTCCAAAACTTCCCTAAATATTCCAAAATCACTTATATGATGTTTTTATACCTTCAATTAACCTCCATATTTGATTTTTTATGCTTCGATTCTCTACTCTAGGGATTGCACTCATTCTTGGAAGGCCAACGATAGCCCTTCCTATGACTGCCCAAAATTTACATTTTTCAAGAACTCCTAAAATCACCTAGGGGGGTTGACTTGAATTTCCTAATTCACCTAGGGGACTGAGTTAACATCCATTGGAAGTTCATTGGAATGACTAGGTAAGGTTGGTTCTCGAGGATGGGTAAACCTAGGGTTTCTTGGAAAGGATATGACTTTCAATCTTTTTGACATGTGGTAAAGTTTTCCTATTCTCAAGTGGATTTTTTCCATAACAATTTCATAGAAAACAATCTGGATCTAGCTTGGGGACAAGATTATGGATTGAGCATCAGTGATGACATGACATGAGAATCCAAGATCTCGAATTTAGACCATATAATCCATTGACCAGTGCCTTATCCATTGGTCCCTTGTGAAGTCACTAGAAAATAGGCTACACAACTTTCTTTATTTAACACACACCCAAACACATGAGCACAAACAAAATGGAAACACGTCAAAGGGAAAAAAAAACACAATAGGAAAGGGAAATTATATATAGGGGGAGGGAAATTTACAGAGGCATGGAAAGATATATACACATACCCGAACAACGGGTTGAGAAAAGTACATACCATCATGAAATAATCAGATAAAATTATGACCTTTGAAGAACATGAAAATTGTTATTTGATCAAACCATGATTTTGTGATGGATTTTCATGGCTTAATAAGAAGAAGGCTGAACAAATATTCCATCTTCATACTCATACTACACAGAGAAAGTTCTTTCATCCAATGAAAACTTCGTTATATTCTCTGAGATCTTGTACCTTGATGTCTCTCACTTGATGGGCCCTGTGATCATGAGATATCATTCTTCCATGTCTTAAATAGAGGGAATATATCCATCCTATTTGAATTTCCACTTTAAATATTCTCCTACATCAGCAAGGCACTCGAGAAGGAGAGAGAAAAAATTAATTTTCTTCCCATTCACCAACTTCTTTGGATGTCCCACTTTGTTTCCTGTAAATCAAATCAACATTTTCCTTATTATCATCCTCCATGGTAGGGATGTTGTCTTCAAGATTAAGAATATTCAAATAAGATTCCATAATATTCCTTCTTTTGCACTCACGAACCTCTTCACATTGTGTGAAATAAAAAGGTATGTTTTCACATCCATTCTCATCAACCAAGGCATTGGGGAAGTCATTTAGTTCATCCATTGGATTTGTTTGGTATCAAACAGTTGGTGTATCAAAAAGAGGAGAACCTCATACGCTATCTTGCATTTTCATAGCCCTAAGTCAAGAGTTCAAGAATGAGTTGAGGATCTTCAGTTTCTTCTACATCCTTCAAGATGTCTTGTACTGATGGTTCTTCTGAGTTCTTCCATAGATTCATCTTCATCCTTATTGGAATTATATTCATGTTGTGCCTCTAGGATATGGTTAAAAATCTGATCCATATGGGCCCATGATTCATTTAGAAACATCCTCATTCACCTCTTCCATGTTTTGCATTGCCCAAGATTCACTTTCTTGCAAGCATAGGAATACTTGGCTCACTGCATCTTTTGACAAGGAGAAAAGGTCCATACTTTGTGGGAAGGGCACTCCTTCAAGCTCAAAATCCATATCATATTCTTCTTGGTAAGAAGAATAGAACCATGTTGGGACAACAATATGAGAAGAATTTTCAGCTACATCTTGACCATCCATTATTGAATCTTCTTTCTCAGGTGAAAAATGAAAGGCTCTGTTTTCACTGTGATGATGATTTCTACTCCCTGAGTGAGTAGAGGTTGTGTTTAAATTATTTTTTCTCCTTGGATTTTGAAAAGAGAGTGGGATTCTTCCATTCGATCATCCATGATTGCATCAGGAAGAGAGTTTGATTCTTTGACTTCCTCCATTTCTTCATGCAACATTTCTACATCACTTGAAGAATCAAAATAGGAGAGAAAATTATCTATGACAATCTTGAATTCATAATCTTTGGACCATGATTTAATGTGACTTTCTTGCACTTACTCACATCTCTCCATTTCATTATTAATTAAAATATCAAAAATTGAAAGGAGATCATTCATGCTTACTTTGAATTGGCCATCTTCTTCATCATTGGTGGAGTGTTCAGAGAGCATTTGATCATTCATTATGGAGAAAAAATATTAATTTATTGAATATAGTATTCCCCTTATGGGTTGTGCCTTGAACCAGATGGAATTTCTGAATGGTGATTCTATCTTCATGTCTTCTACTTCTTCCTCCATGATTTTTCTTTGGATTTCATCAGAATGTTACATGATAAGATCTTATTCAGGAGCATCCAAGAATATTCTGGGAATGAAAACATCATAGTATGGTCAGCCATTAGGGTCTTGTTCCATAGGGTGCATCTCATCTTCTTCCTCCATTTGATGCGGAGCTTCAAGATGTTCATATATTCTCTGTAGAGCTAAAGCATACCTCCAAATTTCATGAAAGACTTCGGGGTCAGAATTTCCTTCTATTATTCTCTGAATCCTTTCCACATATTCTCTTTTCAAAATATTCATTTATTCATCATCGTATGTGATAAATTCATCTAGAGAGTGGTAGAAGAAGGAAAAATTTCTCAATTTTGTAACAAGCTGTGTGAGATTGTAGAAATATTCTTTATTGGATCTTGCACTGTCCTGTCTTTCGTCATCTTCTTGAATGCTGATTTGATTTTCATTGGAAGGTTTGAGGATAGGATTTTCTTCAATGGAATTCAAGAACCTTTCAGGGATGAAAACCATATGATATGTATGATCTTCAAGATCTTCCTCCATAGGAAAAATATCCTTTTCTTCTTCCTTGCTACGAGATGCTTCAAGTTTCTCATACATCTCTTGCAAATCTTCAACATATTTCAACATTTCGAGGTAGATTTGGGGACTTGAATTTCCTTGCATAGTGCTCATGATTCTTTCCATATACTCAAGTTTTAAGACTCTCATTTTATCATTCCTATATGCAAGTAAATCATCCCAAGGGAGGGTGATGAAAGACATGGCTCCCAACTTTTCATTTGGTTGGGCATAACTAAGATTATTACCTTTGGCATATTATTGATCTACTTGGGTTGCACACAACATCTTATATCTTCTTCGTGCCTCTTTCAACCATTATTTATCTTCTTCTTCACTGGAAAGTTCTATTTTTTTCTATAGATTATTGCTTGAAGTAGGACATAATTTTATTGTTCTTGAATTTTCATTTTTATAAGGATTGGTCCGGAACCATGGTTGATCAACGATCTTATTTTCCGGGAAGACATCTTCTTCTTCTTCTTCTTCTTCTTCTTCTTCTTCACTGTCACTCATTGGTACTTCACTCCAATCTAGAAAAATCTTAATGGTGTGGGAAATGAACATGACCGGGGTTTGTTCCTTGATGGATTTGCCTTCAAGAATGATTTTCCTTTGAAGATCTGATTTTTTTTTTATTTTTTGAATATATACTTTTTTTTGTTTTTTTTAATTTTGGGCAGAGATCTTTTTTTGGTTCACTTAGGAAAATATCTCCTCAGTAGAGTCACCAAAAATTGTTGGTGAGAAAATTTGTTAGGTGGAAAAATCAGGTGTCTCCACCAATGTTCATGGGGATACGCCCCTCTAGCATTGAATGGTACATCTCCCATTATTGAAAGTAAACTAATCCTAATCCTATCTAAATGTTGTGGGTGGCCAAATTGGTCGGGGATCACATAGGGACACTCCATTGAACCTATGGAAAAGTGTTTGTACGAGGGTACAAGGGAGGAAATTACAGTGATGAAGGAAAAAGAGGGGAAATTATGCAAGGAATATTACTAATGCGAGTAGATTGTAGATCTCACACCCAATAACCGGAGTAGTTTGACCTTCAATATAGAGGAAAGCACAGCGAAGCTAGTGGGGCCAATGAATTAAAATGCCAATTTTTTAAATTAATCTATCGAGGACACCAAGTTCCTCTCAGATTTTATATAGGATCAAATATGCTTGCAAAGTGCATGAAAGAGAGAAATAGAGGAAACAAGAGAAAGGTAAATAGAAGAAGTGTAGCTTTTATTCCATGTGTAGTGATGAATACAAAGCTTCCACCAAGCTATCACAATTCACAATGCTACATAGTAAGAGTTCTTTAAAATTCAGAATCCCTTAGAAAGGAGAGGCCATCCCAATTTATAGCAATTTGAATTTTCCTTTCACCCCCCTCACATGACTCTTGGTTTCCATATTCCACTCGTGATCGATTCATTTTCCATGAATTAAGTATTTCTCTTATAGTTTTGAGAAAATTTTTTTTTTACAAATTTAAAATAGGTCACTTAAGTGAATAGGATGAAATACAATGATGACACATAACAAATAATTATAATGGAGAGAGAAAGAAGAGAGGGAAAGAGAGGAAGAGGGAAGGGATGGAGGTAAAACACTCCTTGCGACAAAATACTTTACACGCATTGATGTAGTCATGAAATTTGAGTGAAGATTTCTTCCACTGGTGATCCACTACACTGATGAAGATGGATACCTTGAATAACTTTGAATCATTTTCCCCATCTAGTGATGACCACAAACTCTATGATGCATAGACATCTTGGACCACAGAATGAGTGTTCAGAAAAATTGTTTTGAGGTTTACCGATGCAAGATTGAGATGAACACATATAATGCCCATGATGACCCTCCTTGAAAAATGCATGATGAACTCTTTGAATCATTGAAATCATTTTGACCAACTCACTTTGAATCACCCGGATCCTTAAGTGATGAAGATGAATTCACACGATGTGCCTTGCAATGCCTTATTTTTACCTCTGTATACCATTACACTCAAGATGATGCTTCTAGGACCTTTGTGAAGTTATCATTACTCCGTTTGACCCGTGAAACCATCTCATTATCCAAAGGGGAGTCCAAAAAGTAGTAGGGTGAGTGAAAAAAAGTTATATGTAACTTTCAACTCCCAAAATGAAAACTTTCTATTTGTAGAATATGAGCCCATGCTTTGCTATTCTAGTACATATCACTTGTCTTGTCTCCAGTTTCACCTTCTGAACCTTCAGCCGATATTCCATCCCCCTCTATTCCTATGATAATTCTATTTTTAGCACATTTATATTTTTAGTAGATTGTTGTTTTGGGGACCTACTATTTTGGGAAGAAGCCATTTTTCTATCTTACTTTCCATTTTACCCCTTTTTTGATTGTCCCAAGTGATCAAACTTGCAATTCAATGGTAAACTTTCTATTTATAGCATGTGAGGAAGTATATAATATTCTATTTTTAGTAAGTCGTGAAAAAACCTCAGTTTGCGATGGGAACAACTTTTTTTGAATTGGCTCTTCATCGTGAACTCGTGCTCCAATTTTCACCATGATTCACTTAACAGGAAAGCTTAGAAAAAAAACAAAAATTACGCCTAGTAAGAGCTATGGGCATAGATCTCCCAGGGTATGAATATTGATAAAAAATCAGTCCCTTATATCTTGATAAATTGGCAAATTCATCACTCATAAACTAGTTTGAAAGAAACTAGATTTTTTGGAGACCCACCCTCTGAATTTCAGATGATTTCGTCTGCCGGATTTTTCAGGGATTTGAAAATTTATTCGAAGAGGGTAAGAATGATGATAAAAAACACAACCCTCCATATCTCTAAAAATGAGGGAATTCATGACACAAAAACTAGTTCATGTGAAACTAGGTTTTTCAAGGATTGTTTCCACCAATTTTCGCGTGATTACGCCTACTAGAACCTTGAGAAGTGGAGAGGTAGCTTGCTGATTTTTTCACTATTGTGTCATGTCAGTAGTTAATGGAGCTTGATAATTTCAGGTCTAGTTTTATTCTCTGTTCATGACAAAAATAACATTTTTGTTGTGGGTTTTTGTTTCTTGTTCTACCAGTGAAATTTCTCTTCAAACCAATTGTTGGTTTGACAAGAAATGTGATTTTTGTCTTCGTTGGGACTGAGAGTAAGATTTATTCATTATGATGTTATTCATGTCGTGGAAGGGAGATTTGAAGATGATTTTTTGATGGCCTTCGATAATGAAGAACACATCAACAAAAAATTATTTGTTTCATTTCGTGCACTGGTTTTCAAGATATCTTTGAATATTTGTTTTACAACAATGAGGATTTTCAGATGATTTCACCATTTCTCTCTTATGTTATTTGATCCTTTATCTCTCCTCATCAATATTAATTTAGATACCTATGTGTTTTTATGATTTTTAGGATTTGGTTTTTTGTGTGGTTAGGCTAGTTTGAGGTACAACAATGGTGGATTGAGTAACATGAAGCACAGAGCTATGACAATGGAGAAGCAGTAAGAAATGGTAAGGAGTTAGAAAATTTTCAAATTTTGGAGTTGGATTTGGGAACAATTTTTTGTCCTGATGTCCCTGAGTGGGACATGGGTGACATAAATTTTCATGTGGCACCTCACGATGACACTTGGCGAAGATATGACAGTGGGGGTTTTGAGCCAAAAACATGATGGGAGCACCTGGGGGATGGAAGTTGGTCACATGGGGGACCAAGAGTATCCTTGGGGGTTCAACACATTTTCTTGACCCTGATGTCTCCCAACATAAAGGGACATGAGGGACATCAAATTCCACTCCACGCCAGAAGCTACCACTTGTCACGATCTGAGCGAGTGAGGGAATGAGCTTGATAAGCACCTGAGAGTTGAACTGGCGGTACCGAGAGGTCATATGAGGATATAGAGGAATTATATGGGTTGGGTGAATTTTTATGTATCCATCATGACCCTTTTCTTGAGGGACATAAGGGACATGAAATTTTGCTAAGCTCTTAGAGTTGACACGTGTCCCTGTTTAAAAATTTGGCTAACTCTTGTACTCGCTCTTAGAGGGTAACTTGAAACAGTGATAACTTGAGCTTCTGATGGAATTTTTTGATGAAAATTTATATTATCATGACTATAAATGGAATTTTGAATATCCAATGGTGGGGTTTTTAGGTCTTTATTCCTCCATTTTATCCCTAAAAACGTGGATTTGTTATCTAGTACTCCACTTGTGCATGAGAAAAACTGCTTACAGACCTATTTCACGCCAAAGTGTTGTGAAAAAAATAATTTCACCATATTGTAGGGCTTAGAATTTAATTTCTGAATCTGTACTTTTATGCTCCTAACTCTATCCGGAGCTCCCAGAATCACCTTCTGAAGGTCAACAATTTTTTTTGGCATGTGCACTACCTAGGCTTGTGAACCGTGTTTTTGATCAAACTACTCAAACCTCTCCAAAACTTCCCTGAATCTTCCAAAATCACTTCTATGATGTTTCTAGATGTTTAATTAACCTCCTTATTTATTTTGGCTCTGATGCTCTGCTCCAGGGGATTTCACTTCGTTTATAGGAAGGCCAACAATAGCCCTTCCCATGACTTACTGAAAATTTGTATTTTCTAAGAACTCCTAAAATAACCTACGAGGTTGAATTGACTTTCCTAAATCACCTATGGAAATGAGTTAAGATGAATTGGGAAGTCATCAGACTAACTGGGCAGACCCAAGGTATCTCACAAGGATAGAACATGAAAATTTTGGTACAGGGGTATCATTGTCATGCTGGAAAATTGCCAATTTCCTTGTTTCACATTTACATGACAATAGTTGGTTTGCATTTAATTTATAATGTTTTTATTTTACCAAAACTAGATGTAGGCATGGTTATTGATGTTTTTATCTGGTGTGGTTTGATTTCCAATCTATTGATATTATGGAAACTAGTTATGGGGTTGTTTAAAGTAGATAGGAAAAGTCAAAAATATCATGTAGGAGGGGAAAATAATGTCCAAGCTAACCTCTGAATACCCCATGCCTTCGGAGTGCTACCTATATAGCCCTTGTAAAAGGTGCCTCAGTCTGATGTAGTTCTCCCATAAGATAGGGAAGAATAAGATGGTAGTAGGTAAGTTGGGTAGGATTGGGTAAGGTAGATTGTGGTAAGGTAATTTGGGTAAGATAGATTGGGTAAGATTGGTTGTGTGAAGGTAAGTTTTATTTGACTTAATTTTCAATTAATTATGGGTTTATGGGGACTAGATGATTGGTGTAGGTGAAACATGAATAGAACCTAGATATCTGATGTTGATGGTCTTATTCTATTGAAGAAGCAACAAGTAGATAGAGGGGAATTGAAAAGAAGTCAAATGCTCGATAGTTGGCAAGGACTATAATGGTCATTTCAAATAGGATTATGGACATAAACCCCTTGAGACATTAGATGATGGATATAGGTCTATTGTTGAAAGAAGTTGAATGATCATAAAGTGTAAAAGGAGCACCACGTCCCTTGAGTAGATAGGAGAAAATAAAAGAGGGTAGGGTGGAGTGGTTTGTTTAGTGTAACCTTGTTGTGGGATAGCATACCCATTCTACAAGATACAAAAAAATTGTTAGGATTTAGTATTTACATTGTGTAGATAATAATTACATTTGGTAATTATTATTATATTAGTAATTTGTTATTTAGTTGTTATATAAAACAACTAATAACAAATGTGTGCTGAGTTGTTTGGTTGTTACAAACAACTCACATTATTAGTATTTGTTAGTAGAATAGTTTCCTAATTTATAGGAAACTATGTGCCTATATATTTGTAATTGCATCTTATGTAAATAATCTGGAATGAATTGAAAGATATATCATTATTCCATGAATTTTATTCTGCAAATATAGTCCAGCTCTTACATTTGGTACCAAAGAAAGTTATTCCTATGAGAGCCAAGAAGATTTAAGAGGCCAAAGAGAATATTCAAAAATCCGTCCAAAAAAATACAGCAAGTAGTGTTCAGTAAAATGAACATATCTTCCTCATAAAACATCAGATTGAGACAATTATTTTTGGGTTGAAAATATGAGAAAAATATGCACAACTTTGTAGTTTACATTAGGGTCAGATTCAGCATGCAGATATGAAAAAATTGCTATAAAATAGACATTTTTGTGGCTAGAAATGCACATCTGGTAAAAGAAATGCAACACACAAGTCTTTTCTTATTGGTCAATTTTTTTTAATTATTTAGCAAAACTATAGTTTAAAATATATATATATATATATTTATATATATATATATATATATATATATATATATATATATATATATATATATATATTTCTATAGTTTTTGCTTAATAATTGAATTTTGAGGGCAATTCAATTTTATTTTAATTGGACCAATTTACGGGAAATTGTAACCTCAATAACTTTTACACGGTAACTCAAAATTGAGCACCGTTTTTTGCAAAAGTGTTTATTTTTAAATTCTCATTATAGTGGTTCTAATTTTGGGATAAAATACACACTTTGAAAAATATCATATTTTTTGGCTATTTTGTGGGACGCATTATCGGTTGTACCCGACGTCCTAAAACTAAAATGTTTCACATTGCGGGGGGAGAATAACTTCAATGTGGAAACAAATGAGCTTAAAATTTTCATTTGGCTGAGTTAGAAGCCAAAAAAACTGGAGGATGGAGGCACAGGAGGCTGGAGGTCAATCAGTGACCTCTCGTTAGTCACCAATGACAGGGCCGCGTAGAAGCTGTGGTGGCATATGTATGGTGTGAGTATTAGATTTTCAGTGTGGTTTTCATTTTCTCAGTGTGCTTCAGTTTGCAGTGTTCCTGTTTGGTGTGGCATTTGATGGATGTTGGAAAGAGAGTTGTGTTGGAGCACAGATAACTGTCAGTGATCCTCTGACTGACTTGGTCCTTTGACTGCCGTACTTCTTTGGAAGATGGTCAACTAGAAGAATATGTTCACTAGCATTAGTGACCATGTGCAGTAATACCTAACTAGAAAGATCCATTCAGGAGTATGTTCTTCGATGCATTTTGCTTCTCAGTATCTATTTGAGTGAAATTTCACATTGTGGGGGGGAATACATACCAGTGTTCCATTCCCATTCTTTACCCAAAATGACTTAGTCAAGGAAAGCTTCCAGTGGCAGTGGCAGTTTTCTATGTTGTTTGAGATCGAGTGGCAGTGATCAATGACAGAGACTACAATTAAGAACATTACGATTCTTATAGGAAGTAATGTGAAATTTTTTCAGTATATCTTATATTGTGCAGTTTTGAGATATGCATGTTGTGTTTCCTACATAATTCCATGATGTATAAGCATAGTGATGAACAATAGCACCAGAGTAAGTTAGTTCATGGATCTTGAAAGGGTTTGTGGGAGGATCCAGAAAACCACATGAGGTGGACAGTTGATGAAGTTCCTGTCATGTCAAGGTTTGTGGTAAGCATGTTTAAAACCATGGAAGGAGAGAGCCTTTCTTTTGGATCAAGGTCATGAGTCACAAAGTTAGACATGCCATAGGGGTGAGCATACTGCAGTTGAGAGTGTGGATGTTTTTCTACCATGTAAACACTAAGGGGGGAATGTTAGGAATTAGTATTTACATTGTGTAGATAATAATTACATTTGGTAATTATTATTATATTAGTAATTTGTTATTTAGTTGTTATATAAAACAACTAATAACAAATGTGTGCTGAGTTGTTTGGTTGTTACAAACAACTCACGTGATTAGTATTTGTTAGTAGAACAGTTTCCTAATTTATAGGAAAATATGTGCCTATATATTTGTAATTGCATCTTATGTAAATAATCCGGAATGAATTGAAAGATATATCATTATTCTGTGCATTTTATTTTGCAAATATAGTCCAGTTCTTACAAAAATAACATAGGCAAGTCCAAGACCAAGAGTTTTTATTTTGTTCTTGATTTTTTATTTTACTTTTTATGTTCATAGATTGATCGATGTTGGAAGTCTATATTGGGATGAATATTTAGAGTCTCCTTGAGGTATTCGTGAAGTTGATTGATGTGGGATGTTCCAAGATAATTTTTTTTGTAACAAGTATAGATTAATATATCATGTGGCTAGCTTTTTAAAGTTGTCCTTTGAGGGAGCAATATACTTATAGCAGAAATAAAGAGACATAAATGTTCCTTTGAGGGAATCATCTACTTACGAGAAGTTTGACTCAAGGAGTAGAATGTTTGTTATCCCAAAAAAAATTGCATTATTTTGGACTTGTAGTTATGGACAAGACTATAAAGGAGTATAGGCCTCTTTTATGAAGGAAAAAACTATAACACAAAAAAGGTTAGATATGACAGAGGGGTTTCAAGTGACAAATGACAATGGGATCCCATCCTGAAAAGGATGAAAATTATCAAGGAGAATAATGTCATGAGTAGAGTCGTGGTACTCATATTCAAGATAAGGTTGAATGGTGATGGATAATCACACAATTTTGTTTAAGTCATTGGTCCGTAAAAGGGGTAGGTGGAAGGAGAGGTTCACTCAAGGGATGAGCATATATGAAATATAAATTGATGTAGTACTTTATTCAACAATAGAATTGTCAAAGATGAAAGGTATTACGGGACTCATGTTTAGGTTTACCCTCAAGAGAAGATAAACGATAATTTCCTGATCCATATGTATGGGTGACAATATAAGTTCCAAGCCAATTAGGAGAAAAATTTCCTCATTTAATTTTCTCCATTTTGGTTACATGTTGATTTTGCTTCAGGACAAGATCACCAATCTTGGATGTTCATTATCGAATGCATGTTTCTTGGCACGCTTAATGTAATTTTGGTAGATTTGGAGGTGGTCTAGAGTATTTAAATGAAGTTCATCCAGTAGCTCAATATTATGCCAAACGTTCTCAATGAAAATCATCATCAGATAGGATATCTTTAATAGATATATGGAGAGATGGAATTGGGACTTTGAGAGGTAGGACAGTGTTGGACCCCTAAGATATTGACTAAGTACAACAAGGCGCATGGGCGCACAAGGCCTATTTAAATAAGGGCACGCAAGGAGAAAGTGCACAGTTAGTAGAACTAGTGGCACACATGCAAGGTGGAGAAAATATCTTGGGACTTAACCATATTTGGCATATCAGGTAGAACGCAAGGAAATCAAGACCCGAGTGTGCATGCAAAGTGGATAAGGTGAAAGCCTTGAAACTTGGTGCCATGGAAGGAATATACCTTATGGTAGAAGATTCCAAAAGGTCATCATGGTAGAGGATGGAGAGATCACATATGAAGATTCATGCTCCCATGGAGGATCACTTACACACATGAGAAATAATCTACAACTTTAGAAAGGTATGGCAGTGCTTGATAAAGCTATATATATGAGCACCTGGTAGAAGAAACAGAGTGATATAGAGATACACATAGAGAAAGATGGAGAGATCCATAATTTGAGAGAGGCAAAGCCATGCCAGAATGTTGTGAGAGATCCATAGGTTGGGTTTAGAGGATCTGTAGGAGTAGGTTGTATCAAGGGGATGGGTCTGAACATTATAATTTTATTTGTACTATGAAGGGCCTAAGTATAGTTCTAATGCATGACCTTAGTCTGCACTATCATATGGATCTGTGACTGCCCCAGTTAATTTGATGTGGTTATCAACATGCTCAATATGAATATATGTGTGTTTCTAGTTCTACTTTCTTTTGTATGGATCAGGTCACATATACATTTCATATGAGTGGGCGTAAACCCCTGTGTATTTATTTTCTGTTATGATTCAGATCTATGTTCTTAATGTTTTTCTTATATGAATGAACACATTGGTCTAGAATTCATTATGAGCTCTAAGATGAATGTATGGTTCCTTTCCAATCTATTCACTTAAGTTTCTATCGTAAATAATGCACTCTCACACAACTCATATAAAGGAGGGACTTGGCACCCACGCATGCCTCGGGTGAGTTCCCAGCACCCGCTGGGTGATAGGTCAATGCACATGGGATTTCCTTGTTCTTTGGGAGGGCATAAAAATGAATAAATAAAGCCTCTGTACCATAGACCAAAGAGAAAGGTGTGGCAAAGGTATAAGTGTGAAAGGAATGTGTATGTGTCAATCCTTACCATAGTCATCAACCACTTTCATAATAATTTTTTTGAGATTTTTATTAGAAGATTCAGCTTGACCACTTTCTTGTGGGTAATATGGTGAAGAGAAACTGAGTTGAATACCAAAGGTATCACACATTTGGCATAGGGATTTGTTTTTGAATTGTTTTTCATTTTCAGCGATGGGGAATACCAAAACAACAAAAGATATGGTGGTTGATAAATTCAACAATTTTCTCATCTTTGGTAGAAATGAGAGGGATGGATTCCACCCATTTAGTGTAATATTTAGTCACCGTGATGATCCAGTGATGGCGTTGTGAGGAATTAGGGTTAAGCTCCCCAATGAGATCCAAACCCCACTGAGAAAAGGGCCAAAATTATCTGGCAACTTGTACGGTGAGACTAGGAGTATGATGAAGGTCAACATGTTGCTAGCACTTTACACAAAATTTGACATAGTCACAACAATCTTGGTTAAGGGTTGGCTAGTAGTTGCTGAATCAAAGGATACACTTTGCAATAACAATTCCTCTAAAATGTACCCCACAAATCCCCTCATGAATTTCTTTAATGGTGTATGGGATTTCAGAATTGGTGAGGCATTACAAGAGGATACTATCAAAGCCACATTTGTAGAGAAAACCTCCCCTGATGATGTAGTTAGAAACACCTTTTAGGAAGGCTCATTGTCTATTGTGAGTGAGATCTAAAGGAAAGATTGAAAATGAGAGGTAGTTAGCAAACTGCTTATACCAAATGTCACGTGGGTCAGTATCAATGCTACCCACAAAATTAACACCTGGGATAATATAAGAAAGTGAGTACAACTATTTTATTATAACAAATATTTTAGATTCCAAAGTTGAAGTAGGTATTTGATAAGAAAGACAAGCCATGGTATCTGCGAATTTTTTAGTGGATCGTGGAGTGGCTTGAATGAGGTAGTGATCAAATGTGGTCAAAATTAAGTGGACGTGATGTTTATACTTCCAAAGCTCATCGTTATGACACTGATACAAACTATTGATTTGGTTCACAACTAGTTGAGATTCACCAAATATGTTAATGGATTTATCATCTAGGGCAATGGAAGTTTGAAGACCTAACACAAGAGCTTCATACTCAGCTATGTTATTTGTGCAGTCAAAGTCTAGTTTAAAGGATAGTGGCATAGGTTCACCATCAATAGGAATGAGGATGACCCCCACACCTCCCTCGCAATGACATTTAGATCCATCAAATAATAATTTCATTTTATAAACAATATCATCAGTGGAGAGGGTGACCATAGATTCTTCAAGAAAATTGAAAATTAAGGATTGATTCCCAGGAAGATGAGCATCTACAATTTGATCCACGATGGTTTTTCCTTTGAAAAAATTTTGATGAATGAACTCCAACTCCAAGTCTACTATAAGAAGCATGAGCCAATGAGTGGTTGGTATTGGTAAGGTTTGGTGTACATGTAATGAAGATGTTTAGTGCTGGTGACGACAAACATTTTGTGATTAAGAATGTAGAGGTGAAATTTGGTGGCCATGAAGACTAGGGATAAGTAAAGATTTTCAGCGTGAGTGTACCAAGTTTCATATTCTAGAAGAGTATGACTCATATAATAAACCGTATGTTCCCTATGTTGCTAATTATGATGAGTGAGCATGACACCCAAGGAATGATCAGTAGCAAAAATGTACAAGTCAAATGGTTCATCATCTTTAGGTGGAATGAGCACATGAGGTTGAAGAAGGTAGGTTTTTAGTTCTTCGATGGCTTTGTGAAACTCATCACTCCAATGGAAAGAAATTTCATTTTTAAGGAGGTGGTGAAATGGTTGGAATCAGTCTAAAATTTGAGAAATGAAGTGTCATATGGATTGCAATTTTCCTTGCAAGCTACGAAGCTGACAAAGGTTAGTGGGTGGAGGCATGTAAAGAATTTCATTGATCTTAATGGGATCAACTTCAATACCCCACAAAGAGACAATGAAACCAAGGATATTACCTGAGAGAACTGTGAAAACACACTTCTTTGGTTGAAGGTGAACACAATATTAGATAAGGTAGTCAAAGGTAACTTTAAGAACATCCAAGTGTTTGGTGTGATGCTTTTACTTACTAAGAAGGTCATCGACATAGTCCTCCAATATTTTTTGCATCATGTCATGGAAGATATAATTCATAGCACACTGATAGGTAACACAAGATTTTTTCAAGCCAAAAGGCATGGTTCCATAGCAGAAGGTTCCCCAAGGGGTTATGAAGGTAGTTTTTTGTTAATCTTCTAAAGTAACTAATATTTGATTATAACCCAAAAACCCATCCATAAGAGATAGCATCTCATGGCCGGCCCATAAGAGATAGCATCTCATGGCCGGCTGTAATATCAACTAGTTGGTTAATGCTTGGTAGAGGAAAGTCATATTTTGGAAATGCAAAGTTAAGGTTCTGAAATTTAATACAGATACGAATTCCCCCCAGTTACTTTCATGATAGGAACAATATTAAAGATCCATTATGGATAGTTGATAGGTAATATGAAGTAAACTGAGAGAAGGTGATGAGGTTCATTGATCCATAGGGATCTAAAATGACTCTACTTTATCAAATCAGCCAACACAAAGAAGAAAAAAATATACACAAAGGTTCTATCTATTTAGTGATAGGACTGCTACCCTGTGCAGGGCAACAGTCATAGGACCACCGGTCTACATTGGTTAGTGGTCTTGGATCTTGAGGACAAAAAATAAAATATGGCACGAAAAGTCCCAAAATTCCAAAGGGTATCCATGTCTCTTATTTTGCATGACTTTTCCCATTCTCCAATGCATAGGAGAATATGAGAAACACTATAAATGCATGTTATGGAAGAGAACAAAGGCATAAAAGCATGAAGCAAGTGACTAAGAAGCTCTTAGTGTTGGAATTGTGATTTGTAGAAGCAAGGAGTAATTGAGTTAGAGCAAGCAACTGGTAGGAAGTGTGAGATATTATATACTTCTCTTTCATACTTATTGTAATTTCTGTACTTATTATTGAATTGGGCAATAAAAGTGGGAAGAAAGAGCAATTTCCCTTCCTAACTAGTTTTCCTCCTCTGGAGATTTTCCAGGATAAAATTTTTGTATGAGTTTATATTCTTTCCCTTTATGAAAATTGTTGATTCTAAGCACAAGTATAATTCATTCACTACCTATCTCTGTTATTTTCTAATAGAAAGTAGAAAAGTAGTAATTAATTGTGATTATGTGGATAATTACAAAGTTGAAGATTTTACAGATCATTTTGGTATCAGAGCTATCAATTATCTAGGATTATGGTATTCATTCTTGGATTTGTATGAAAATGACGAGATCTAAAGGTGAAGAGGCTTTACCTTGTGATCTAGAAATTTCTACAAAGAAGTGGAAATAGAGAATTTGGGGACAAATGGAGGAAGAGAACTTGGTCCATAGAATTGAGATGCTAGATACCATGATGGATAGGATGTTCAGAATGAAAGAAGAGCTTGCTGATTTACAAAAGATAGCTTCTTTCAAACAAGACTACATGGACTCAGTGGTTTGGGGCTTAGCTGAAAATTTTGGCATAGGAAGGAGCCACCATGAGGAAAGTTATGGGGAAGAACATGAAGAAGAGACTTCTAACACAAGAGAAAAGGTAAAATCTGATCATACTCCTTTTAAATTTGAAACAAAAGTTGAGATTAAAATCTTTGAAGGACAAGTAGATGCAGAGTTGCTTGATAAATGGTTAAAATAGTTAGAAGTCTACTTTAGCATCCATAATGTCACTAAGGCATAAAGGATCACCTTTACACATCTCAAGAAGGAGGGACATGCTCTAGTTTGGTGGGAAACCCATCTATCCACTTGTGAAAAGAAAAATCATCCTATTGTGAAATCTTGGCAAGAATTTAAAGAACTACTTAGAGCTAACTTCTATCATATTGGCTATAATAATGAACAAATGATTAAATGGTAGTATTTTAGAAAAGACAGTGGTCAAAGTGTGTAGGAATACACTATGGAGTTTTGGAGGCAAACCATGTTGCTTAACATGGACTTGGAGGATGAGGATATTCTAACCAAGTACTTGGGAGGACTTCAAACTCACCTTCGAAGAAAAGTCATCTCCACAAAACCCAAATATCATCAACAAAGCATGCGTACATTCATACTACATAAATGATGAAAAGAATCAAGGAGAAGAAAATCCAAGGGTAAAGCAGTCAACAAATCAACAGAAGAAAGAGTTTGGGCAAACAAGTAACAAGGGTAAGTGGAAAGGGAAAGGTAAACAAGTTGCCACTACGTTGAATACTTGTAAAGATCCCAAGAATTTTTGCAAGAACTGTGATATCAATGGTCATACTAATGCTACATATTGGAAGTTACATCAAAAGTTGCATCCGAAGAACTGAACCAAGGACTAGAAGAAGTCCATGACAGTTGTGAAAATAGAAGGGAAGGTAGAAATCGAAGATGGCTCTAATGTAGACGAGAGGCATGGATGCACGACCACCAACATGGACAGCTAGGAAGAGGAGATGAGTAGACTATTCCAGATCAAAATCCAAATCAAGAGAACTAAGGTAAATGCTTTGGTTAATACCGATTCTTTGTCTAACTTGATTTTTGAAGCAGTTGTAAAGAAGCTTGGTCTTGAGACTTACGAGCATCCACACCCTTATCTTTTGGGTTAGGTGAAGAAGGGTGTTGAAATTTAGGTAGTAAGAAGATTGTTGTTGTAAATCAGCAGCACCCTTGGATGTTGATCAGACTTCTAGTTTGACATCTTGGATATCCAGTGTGATTACACAACATTGAATCCTCTCCCCAAGTGTGGGACTTGTAAAAATGGGAGAGGAATCTCCAGATTAGAGGCTAGTTCCTCAACTCCTCTGATCAGATATATCACTTACAGGTTACAGAGGTTTTGAATTCAAGATCCTACTCTAAATTCCAAGGGGACGGAGATAGGGAATGTAAAAAAATAAAACTAATGCTAATGAGGAGGTGCACCAGAGGAATGGTGAACATTTTTGCTTCTACAGATTGACGCAAATCATGGAAATGCAACAAAACATCATGCACAAACTGATGACATGTAATGAAAGATCAGAAAGAAAACAAACAACATAAGCAGAGGATTAAAACCCATTCATAGAGCCTGCATTGTCATTTCCAATATCAAAATAAATACATTACAGCATCTAGGAGGTAGAAAACATGTTACAGTCCTGGAAGAGGTCTGATTTTTCCACAAAATCACTTTCAACGTGAAAGAGCGAGCCTGCAATACATAAAAAAACTTCCCCTTCAAAAATGACCTAAATCTAGCTTTTACAATGATAGAAATGACCCCAAGAGAGAGAAACGTGGGAAAACGTGGGAGAGTTCAACCACTAACCAAAACATAGTAAAACAACATGGGTATCCTTACAGGCCCATCCCCTAACATTTTCCGTCATGCTGGGAGAGAATACAAGCCATTCTTCATTAAAATGGTGGTTGAAACGTCATTTCTGTCCATGGCCATGTGCCAGAGGTGTTTTTAAATTTTATCTCTATAAAATCCATCAAAATTCAAAAATTACCTGTGTTATCTTGTAGATAATTTCACTAGCTTTCCATTGATATAAAGAACGTGAAAAACTGAGCTCTGGATTGAAAGATATGGCCATTTGAAATTTTAGGGCAAAAAAGGACCAAATCGAATTGGCGGGCAAAATTTCTTTTTAATTTTTCACTTTTTGGAATTTGGAAAATTTTCCAAAAAATTCCCTATGCTCCACCATTCTAGGTGCCACGTGGCATGTTTTGATTGGGCATGGAACTTTAATGTTTCATTTTCCATTGTTTTTCCCTTTGAAAAATTTTCCAAAAATTCCCCGTCGGGCTGATGATCTGACACGTGGCATATGCTAATTGTGTGTGGGCCTGTCCTCCTAAATTTTCCATCACTGTTTGATCCTATTTCTTGACTCAAACACGTGGCAAACCCTCATTCGTTGTGGGCTTTTCCCTTTGAATTTTCCATGTGGGTTTGTCTTGAGTTTTTTGCCGCCACCGGACACGTGGCGAGATTCCATTGGGTCGTGCTTAGGGGGATGATTTTTCCTTTGAAATTTTCTTCTTTTTCCTTTGGGAAAATTTCCCCCAAATTTTCCCCCGCCTTCTACCGGTTTGAGACATGTGGCATCATCTCATTCGATGCGGGTTCTGGGAAAACATTTTTCCTTTTGCACAATCCCTTTGGGAAAAATTCCCAACCTTGCCCCACGCTCCGCCACTCTGACCCCTGGGGGACACGTGGCAGAACATGATTGGTCAGCGGGGGCAGAGGGCCAAAAATTTCTCCATTCCCTTTCTACCAAAACACTTCGCCAAAATTCCAATCTTTCCTCTGCTTCTCGCTAAGGTCCCTTGGCCTAAGGACACGTGGCATGATGTGATTGGACGCGGGCCTTTCCTTATGAGATTTTTCCATGGCACCAACACTTAGTCAAATTTGCTATTTTCTCCCCCCTTGGACATGTGGCAGTAATCTCATTTGTCGGCGGGCCTGTCGGGGTGAAATATTCCTTTTGAAAACTTTTCCAAATCACTTAGTAAAAATTCCAAGTTTACCTCCGACCCTCCGCCACTCTCTGAGGACACGTGGCAAGCCATATTCACTAGCTGCGTGCATTTCAGGGGGAAAATTTCCCACAAAAACTCCGCCGAGCCATAACTTCAAAAATACATGGAGTTAGGAGGAAAAATTTACCTTTTTGGAAAGATGAGAAAGAGCTCTATCCAATGGTGCCATTTCCAGAAGGTCTTGAGTGCATGGAAAGCAAAAAAATATGACAGAGGCACAAGAGAGGGAAGAATAAAAGGATTGTTCAGCCACAAAATGAGCAAGGGGCTCATTTTGGATAACAATTTTGGCGACTCAGAGGGGTCATATGCCTGTTGGATTAAGTTACCAGTTGCCTGAAACAATCTATTGGGCATGGAGTCATCAAATTCTCTGTTTGGTATTCCAACTGACTAGAACACTGCAAGGTGGAAGATGGAATGTAGGATGCATCATCTGATTGGAGTAAGGCTCTGCAACACATATTTCCTGGAACAGCAAGCCTGTGCCAAAGCACTTAGGGAAAGCCAAAGCTAATCTACAACAAAACAATGTGCATAAGAACTTAGAGGAATGAAAACCTAAGCTAATATATACAAGATGGAGAATTCCCTTTAGTAGAAATGCTTCAGATGGATTCCATTGACTGGAATCTGTATTTCTTTGCCATCCAATGAAGTCAATTGGCAAGCATTATTATCCTTACAGTTGGTGACCATATATGGGCCACTCCAAATGGAATCAAATTTTGAATGCCTTCCCGATTTTTCTCTATCTGTATCCCATTTTAACACTAGATCTCCAACTTGGAAAGATCTATCCTTGGCCTTCCTATCAAAGGTATTCTTGATCAAGGCTTGATCCTTCTCCATTGCTTGGGATGCCTGATTTCTAACTTCTTGGAGCTCTATCAATTCTGCATATCTGACTTCCATGGGCTCAGACTCCAACAACTCCAACTGTTTCATGAGTTCCAATGTTGACAACTCAAGTGACATGGGAAAAATTTCCTCTCTTCCATATACAAGCTTGAATGGGGAGTTACCTGTAGATATTTTAGGAGTTATCCTATCAGCCCATAAGGCTGATTTCAACTTAGTATGCCAAGATCTCTAATTTTCATCAAGGGTCCTCCTAATGATCCTCAACGAGTTCTTATTTATAAATTCAACCTGGCCATTACCCTGAGGGTAATAATTTGATGAAGTACTTAGGTAGATCCCATTCTTGATAGCCCATTCAGTCACCTTGGACCCAATGAATTCCAATGCATTATCTAATATTATTGTAGCAGGTATGCCAAATCTAGTTGATATTCCCTCATAGAAGTCCAGGATGTTAGATTCATTTGCTTCCTTGAGTGCTACTGCTTCAGTCCACTTGGTGAATTAATCTATAGCTGTTAAAATCCATTTGTGCACCTGGCTTGAATTGGGATTAATGAATCCAATGAAGTCCAAACCCCACTGCATGAATGTCTGGTCAACTAAAATTGGATGCAATGGAAGGGCAACCAACCTCTCTTTACCTGTGAAGAATGCACAATTCTTGCACCTCTTGATCCATGCATAACAATCACTGAAAATTTTGGGCCAATAATAGCCAGCCCTCATGATCTTTAGAGCTATCACTCTTGGTGCAAAATGACCACCATCTGATCCACCATGGAACTCTTCAAACACCCTATGAATCTAATTTGTGCTAATGCATCTCAGCAGCACTTCATTCACATCCCTCTTGAAAAAAACACCATCAACAAGGACATATGGGACAACCTGCAATCTGAAGTGTCTTCTTTTGGCCTTTTTCATCTCTGGAAGGCATAGAATTGTGCTTAGGAAGTTCATTATGTCTTAGGTATAGCAAGGAGTGAGGAAACCATCATTTTCCTTTTGAGTGCTTCCTTACTCATGGCTGTCTTACAACGCCAAAACAGCCTCCTTCTCATTGTATGCTTCCTTGTGTTTGTTCAAGACCAGCTGCTCACACAACCCTTTTCCCATCACCAAATTGGTGACTTTGATCTCAATGTCATACTCCATGACAGGGTAAGTGCACCAAGTTGGGAGACAATTAAGTGGACATCAAATCCTGAATTTTACATTAAAAACAACAAAACATCAAATTTAGTCTTCTGCGGACTTGAAACGTGCCAAAAAGTAAAAACTATGTCATAAAAATGGTACCATTGCATAGGGGAGACTATTAGCTTTGTATAAATACTGATTTTAAAGTGAATAGAAGAGGATAAATATCATTTTATAATTTTTTACTAATAGTAGGTCTTTACGACACTTTTTCGTGTGAATGTTTATGTCTATGTTTAAGACTACAAAATTTGTTTCACTTATCAGAATGTGATAAAACTTATACCATCCCAACCGTGGTGAAATTATATACATGTTCAAAAAAAAATTATTTGATTTCAATATTTTTTGATGAAGTTATGGCAGGCAATCGGAAAGTGCTCTGTTTTCTTTATGTTTTCATACCACTTTCACGGAAAAAATCATAAAAAATAAAATATTACCCAAAAAAATACAAAATAAAATCCATCCCAAGATAGATAGTGGCATATAACTTCTCACCAAAGGAAAAAAACATATATCAATTTTTGGTCATCCAAATTGTGCGCAAACGGATTATAATCTTATCGGCGTTTTTAAAAAAAAATACCAAGACATTGAATTTTGAGTGTTTAATATAGCTAATCTTGTCAATTTTTTACAAAAATTAGTATTTTATAAACTAGATTCCAGATGCTACAATTCATATTAACATAATTTTGTCTAATTTTGAGTGTATGTATTGCTAATAATCCCTACAAGTTGATATTATGTTGTTATTTGCAATATGATGTCCACGGATGACCATATATTTGTCCATCAACTTCCTGCACTTACCCGACATGAGTAATCCAACCTGCTCTCTTTTCATTCAAGTCTTTGTTGAGGAGGAAGTCTTTAACTCCCACATGAGAAACCAACAACTGAACCTTGTTGTTTGAAACTAGATGCTTGAATTTCTTCAAGCTTCTTATTACTGCAAGAACATGCTTCTCAATGAAAGAATATCTCACCTCATAATCCTCCAGGCTTTGGCTGAAGAAAGAAATTGGCTGCTCCTCATTGTCTTTGTTCTGCTATACCAAAATTACAAAAATAGTATCATCACCCCCAAATGCGTAGAGGATGAAATCCTTGGAGAAATATGGGTTGATGAGAGTTGGGGCTTGAGAGATGGCTTCTTTGATTGCTTCAAAAATTTCCTTGCCTTCCACTGTCCATTTGAAAGCCATGCCTTTCTTCAACATCTTGGTGATAGGCTTGACTAGGGATACAAAATTTGGGACAAATCTCTGAACAAAATTTATTCTCCCTAAGAAACTTTGAAGGGCCTTCTTGTGGCTAGGCAATGATAGTGCTCTTATGGCTTCAACCCTTTCTGGATCAATTGCTAAATCCTTCTTTGGAGACAATGTGGCCGAGGAGCTTTCCCTCATGAGCTAGAAAAATACACTGTTTAGGATTCAAGGATACTCCAAATCTTCTGCACCTTTGGAACACTTGCCTCAAATGAAAGAGATGGTCTGCTACATTTTTTGAAAAAACAGTGATATCATCAAGATATATCAGCACCATGTTGTTAATCAAATCCTTGAATGCCATGTCCATTACTCTTTAGAAAGTAGCTCCAGCATTGGATATCCCAAATGGCATCTTCTTGTATGCATAAGTTCCCCATTTGGTTGTAAAGGCTGTCTTGAACTAATCTTTTTCTTTCACCATAATCTGATTGTACCCCGAATAGCCATCAAGTAATGAAAACCTCTCAGAGCTGGCAACAACTTGCGAAATCTGTTCCATAGAAGGAAGTGGGTAATGGTCCCTGAGAGATGCTATATTCAAATCTTTGAAGTCAACACACAATCTGATTTCCCCACTCTTCTTTCTAATTGGAACCAAGTTGGCCACCCAACTAGAATGCTTGATAGGAAATATAATTCTTAATTCTATCAACTTATTCAATTCTTTTCTCATGAGAGGCTCCATGTGTGGATTGACTGGCCATTGTTTTTTCCCTGATGGGCTTAGTATTTGGATTCAATTCAATGGTATGTTGAGCTAACTTGGGATTGAAACCCTTAAAATCCTCATAGCTCCAAGAAAACACATCAGGGAATTCTTGACAAAGCTGTATGAATTCATACCTTTCTTGCTCAATTTTCACCTTACCAACTTGGAGTGGTTTTCCTTCTTCTACCGAGATGGACACTAAATATTCTCCCTTGACTTAGATGTTTGCTTTCTCCTTCCTAAACTGATCATTAGGATTGAAAATGGACTCCAAAGTAATAAGTACCTTTGGTAGTTTGTTGGTTCTGTAGACACCAAATTTGTGTCTTACGACCCTCGGGGACCTGCATCTCATTTCGTAACCTAACCTCATCACCTAAACCTTACACAATTATTTATTAATTACCTTGTAATTGATAAATCCACATCACCTTACCTGCCACCTCATTTGGCCACCTCATGATGACCTAGTCCTAACCCTAAACTAACCTAATTAAGACCTATAACTTGGTCCACATCCACACCCATGACTAATGACCCCTTTCTTGCACCCAAAACCGACCTTCTAGTTACTTGACCAAGCCCTCAACTAATCTCTCAGGAGAAAAGGAGGGAAAGTTGGCTATTTTACTGAAAATAGCCCACTTTGACCTGACCGATATCGGTTCCTACTCGACCGCCGTCGGTTAAGTAACCGCCATTGGTTCACTGTAGATGGGCTCCCCCAACCAAAAACAAAGGTGGAAGGATTGTTGGATCAATCAGGATCATCAGAAGTGATCAAGAGAATCCGGATCTTTACTTGGTCGAGCAGAGACAAGTGAAGAGACAAGTAGAGTTTGCAGTGAAGGAGATCAAGCCCAAGACTGCAACTGAATAGCCAGAGCCCTGTGACACTCATCTGATCATTGGGAGGGAGACATCTCATCTTTTGGGTATCAGGCCATCCTACCTGAGTTCTACCTTTGTCATCACATTTCTTAGACCTACACCTTCGTCAATAACCAGTAAGTTATATCTTGCATGTCCTCTTTAGTAACATTTCTTAGACTTTTGAATCACAGTCCTCATAAAATCTATTCCTAGATCTACTACCCAGCAACACATTATACCTAACTATCATCCACTTACCTCTCATCACCCAATTACCTAATCTTGCTCATATACCAGCCTTACAAACAACACAACTATCCTACAACTGACCCTCACCAAAAGTACCAAAAACAAAGACCCTACCGATATCGGTTGACAGCAACCGGTATCAGTTATTGTGACTCAAAACCAGAAACCAGCCTTTTCCCCTACCTATTTCAACGAAGCAATTAAATTGATATTTTACAGTCTTTGGTGTTAATTCATATTAGTAGGGGAATTGACCACCTTCAAAAGGAAGTTTTATATTTCCTGGGCCCAAGGCAGTTCCCTCATTTATCGTCTAATCAGAATCTTGTGGTCTTGTGTTCTTATTTGCAAGTAGTCATTCCAAGACAAAAAGGAGTTCTTCGCAATCAACCTGATCTCTTTCTATGGTACGCGCACACCATCTCAACATTCAATAGGTATTCCTCCTAGCCCTAACCCTTATCTGTTTCTAAAAGGAATGAAAGGATAGAAGCAACTCTATTCCCAAAGATCCGAAACATTCCAAGCGAAACATTTTGGCACGCCCGGTGGGACCCATTTTGGGTTTCTTTCTTTCTTGCTTGCTTTCATATAGGGAGCATATCTAATGTTTTCTTCTTCTAAAAGATATTCACAAGGTATTTTGTTATTTTGATGAAAGAACTTGCTTTACTTTTACATCTTGCATTAGTGAAAGTCATCTCTTTTGCTTCATCGAATATCATTTTCGATTTGGGTTTTAAAACACGTGCATCACATTCTTGCTTGTTGTTTTCAATTCTAGTGAACATAGATTAAGTAATAGGTCGTACACGTGGGGCTGATTTCCACGGTATTGACAGGAAATTAATCTTACTTTCACTGCACAGCACATACCAAATCACTTCATAATTAACACAACAGCTCAAAACATCCCCCCTTTTCCGCGGTATTCCTCCGCCCGATTGAGGTAACCTTATAAGCTAAAACAAACTTGGCATTTCCCCTAAGAATTTTGTTTAGGATTCTAACATCATTCTACGTCTAAAGGCATAAGCCCACGATAATTTAAATTAACCCTAGGGTTAGTCTCTAGATTTGCGTGTGTATCTTGCTTGTTTTCAGTTCTGTTTTCTCTGTCATACTCTGTCTTCTGTGAACACCTCAGAACTATTTGATAAGTGTACTAAACATTGTTTAAAATCAAATCAGCAGCTTCTGATATTTTTTTTCTTATACCAGTCTTATTACACCAACATCGGTTAATTGACCGACATTGGCTAAACTCTGACCGACATCGGCTATTAGACCGATATCGGTTACTGTCTTTTACAGTACCTGACAAACCAACAACTTGCCAATTTCACCATTATGAGTCTATTTCTGTTCTTGATAGATTGAAACCCTACTGTGTACTCCTGTCCATGGTTGTTATCACTCGGAAGCAAGCCACCGCCATGGTTTCACATGCCTGCTCTGTTCCTTTACCTGAATCACCCCCTTCACATTCTATAGGGAACCCTACAGACACCAGTGAGATCCCCAAAATTCCTATAGGAGATAAGGAATTCGCCAAATTTCTGGATGCTAATCCTAGTGCTATACAATACTATTTGTCTCATGCCCTTGACTGTACACCTGATGGTAAACTCCTTGTTAGCATGCCTATTAGTATAGCTGCTCATTTAGCTCCCACTCTACCTGATAACACCGCATTGCTTCCTGCATCTTTAGCCCCGTCTCCCAATTTGATGGCTTTAGAGGTTCATACGACATATTTTGGCTTTCCTTTGGTTAATCTTGGACCCCACATATCATTACCGCCGACTGCTCCTACCTCATCTCTCTTGCAGACTGCTCTGTTCATGACTTGCTCTCTGTCACCTATCCATACGAGCTTTCCTTCTCAAGCTCCGCCCAACTTTTCATTTAAACACACATATCCAGTAACCTCAATAGCTTATATAGGACATCCCTATTCGGTTGCCTCAACACATTCATCCTCCATACCTTATCAACATTTAACCCCACCATTGTCTAGCGGTGGCCCTTGGCCCAATTTTCCTCCATTTACCACAACCACACCATCATCTCATCCAACTTCTGATTTAATTAAACAAATGATGGACAAAATGCAAAATCTGGAGGCTTCTGTTTCAGGAAGTCATAGCACCTTGACATATGAGCAAGTTTGTCGGGAGCCTATTCACCCTTCTGTCCCCCTTCATTCATATCCTCCTCAATGGGAATTGCTGAAATTTACTCGTTTTAATAGTAAAGAGGATCCTCAACAACACTTGCAATCATTTAGACATGCTTGTTATTTGATTGCTCATGATGATGCCTTGTTACTCCGCACTTTTCCTATGTCCTTATCAGGACCCACCTTGGAGTAGTACAGTGCTTTAACCCAGCACTCAATTTTCTCTTTTAACCAACTAGCCCAATCTTTCTTGGATCATTTCTCCATTAACATTTCCAAGAAAGTATCTATCACTGACCTTTATGCCATCCGACAATTCAAAGACGAATCTATCGTAGATTTCGTTGGACGATGGCGCGGCCTTATCAACCAACTTACATATGCCTTGCCTCAGGCTGAACTTATCAAAATTTTTACGCGGGTATGTGCTAAGCACATTTCTCCTACTCTTCAAATTCAAAATTTCCCCACATTTGACGAGGCCTTTACCATGGCTCGGAAGCTAGAAATTTGAGCCTTAGAAGAGGAGAAATTGCAGTTGTGCAACAAAAACCCCAATTTCCGAACTCCAGATTCTACCAATAAACCAAACACCACCACTCCTCATGCATCCACTTCTTCTAAATCAAAAGGAGCTGTCCACGCGGTGATGGTCAAATCTCAAGCACCGTCTAATACTCCACAAAAAATCACCTATAAGTATAAAGCTGAGCCCATCAATTACACTCCCTTGGGAGAAACTTATGGTGTCATCTTGGAAAAATTGCTCAAAGCAGGAGCCATTACCTTACCTCCGGTTAAACCTCATCCTGGGTTCGATTCCACTTGCGCCATACCTTCTTGGTACAAAGAAAATGACTTCTATAACTTTCACCGCGTAAAAAGACATAGTCATGAAAACTGCAAGATGTTGAAAAACATAGTGTAGGAAATGGTTAATGTAGGGGATATAACCCTCGATAATCCTAATGCCCCTGCCAACCAAAATTTGAAAATATTCAACAAACCATTCCCGAATCATTCCTCTAACAGTAAACTAAACCAAGATATCTTAGCCGAGGAGAGTGTTCATGAGATCCATACAGTCTTTGATTCCCAGCCGAAGACCTCTATCGAACAAATTCTGAATCAAACCTCTTCACTAATGCAGGAAACCGAACCCCCTTCCTCGCCATCAAGACAAACTGAAATCCTTGCCATTCCTTTATCCATCAAGGAATTAACTGCCCAGAGTTCCCTTCTCACAAATGAGCCTTCTTATACCACATCCTTGCAAGAATGTGAGCGGATGTTATCTAATTTATCTATTTCCCAAACGTCTCCTTCTACCATTCTTGCTGCACAAAAGGAAGGCTCACCACTTCTTTTGTCATCCTTAGATGAGAAACCTCTTGAACCGACATCACCACATTCTTTAAACATGATAGATCCTCTCAAACATGCCCTCCTACCTATTATTCCTTCATCACCTAAATCTTTTCAGCAACTGGTGGACCTCTTAACGCCCATTGATACAGTGCCTCACATACCCCTTGTATCACACCCACAGTGGACCGGAATCACAACCCACCTTTCTTCCATACAAAAGTTCCTATTCACACGTGAGGACTGTCATTCCCTAGAAGATAGACAGGTCCTGTGGGAACGTTTGAGTACACCATATTCTACTCAAATGCGAATGACCAATCCTGACGCCTCTACCATATACCCGAAGTGTTTACAGAAGCTTAAAATGCCTATGTCCTCATCTTCAACCCCCTCATCTCTACCAAATACCTCATCCACTTCTATTAACCTAACTAAATCTTCCCCTACGCTTGGGACCTCACCCATACCTAGTCTAACACATCCACCTAAGCGGCTTGATTTATCTAAAAATAAAGCCGTCCATCCCATTAGGAGATAGACTCAATCTCCTCCATCTAGGCCATTAACACAACTAAAACCCTCGTCATCACACCTACCTTCCATATTGGGACCCCATCCCTCTACCTTACATCAATATATCATACCTCCTGCGTTTTCTTTTAAGCGACCTATGCCTTCTGTACCCATAAAGAAATCCAAAGGTATAGCAACGCCGTCACCCCGTGTATCCTGTCCACCTATCAACCCTAAACAAATTCCATCATCAAAATATTTGTTTTCTGTCACTCCTATTTCTCCGTGGTTGTTTTCTGATACCACATCATCTGTGGCCTCATCAGCCAACCTAGCTTCTGCGTCAAAGAAGCCACGTTTAGTTAAAACCCATTATCAAAACTCCTTGGCTAAAACACCCCCCATACGAACCAACTCCACCACGTCATCACTAGAATCGACCCAGTCAATAGCCTCATTTTCCTTTGAATTTGACCCACTCAAAGTGTCTTATGCCAAAATCCTTGCTATGTTGGTAGAGAATGCAACCATTTCCCTACCCCCACTTAGACCTTATGATCCATCTAAACCTCGACCTATAGGTTATGATGAGTCTAAAATCTGCGCTTACCACCGCACACCAGGACATGATGTAGAGGGATGTTAAGTGTTGAAAGCGATACTTCATCTGTCACCTCTCTCAGATAGAAAAGTTAAGAAAGACAACTTACAAAGAGAGAGACCTTTAGCTTCAATTCCCTCTCCTATACCACCTGTCCCCGCCTCACCAAGATCTATCATTATTACAGCCCCACCTCTCGAAAACCATGACCTATCCCTACCATCTTCCTCCTCTCATATTCATGAGATCAATATGATTAGTGTTGCTACTCGAGGGTAGAAAAAAAATGGGAAAGTGAAAGAAAACACACCTACGGCATCTCTTTCTCCGTCCAACATCCCGATTGCACCACCACCTAGAGTGGTTATTCGTGGACCTGCCTATCCTGTCTCTAATGGCATTTCCCACCGAACTATGATCAAACAACTTCACCAATCACTTGTAAAAATGACACTGTATGATCTCATTCAGACTTCTGAATCTCATCGACAAGCTCTCGTTGAAATCCTTCAAGGGATAGAAGTTTTACCTAATGAAACCTTGCCCGTTACCTCTATCCTAACACCCAATCACGTTGCTTCGCTCACCAAACAATCTATCTCCCCAACCACTTCTGTCTCTGTACAGCAAGCCGCTGCTATCAGTTTCTCTGAAGATGAAATTATTGACTTCGGTGCTGAAGATCCTAACCCTGCTCTTTTCATCTCAGCGTACGTTCGGGATATTTGGGTACGTCGTGTTATGATTGACGGGGGCACTAGGCTAAACATCATCTATTCAAAAGCCTTCCAACAAATGAATATCCCTTCTAGTTGCATGTGTGCTAACCCCATCATGTTGCGATCATTCAATGATGCTATTACTTCTACTTTAGGCACCATGATCCTTAACATTCGTGTAGGACCATGTACTTTACCCGAACTATTCTATGTCCTTGAGGGAGAGTTCCAATACAATATGTTGTTAGGCCGCCCTTGGATCCGAGCTATAGGATGCATTCCCTCCACCTTACATAGATGCATAAAATTTGAGTACGAGGGGAAGTCCTACACCGTAAAAGCTGATCCTCCCCCCTTCAAAACTTGCAATATGTTGTATCGCCCTAATGATGTGCTCGTACTAGTCAAGACACCCATTCATCCAACCCAGCCATCTACTTCCGATGCACCTACACCTTCAACCAATGAAGCCACCGTTATAAATATTACTTCCTTTCCCGCAGATAACATCCTAACCTCTGACCCCTTAGTAGATGTTTTTCAACGCCTTACGCTGGGGGAGTATTGCCTATATAACTTTAGTTCTTTCCATACCCCACAGGAGTACGGACAGGTACATGCACATCCTACCTATGACCGTCATGTGGGGGAAGTAATCCCCTATGGACCACCTCATTGCCGCACTAACCTAACATATGGGGGTGTCGATGCATCGTTTGTAACCCCTGAACCTCCTCTTGGCATGGTTCCCTTCCAATCCGATTTTCAATACCTGACAAATCATCGTTTCGCCCTTACCTTCTTGACTCGCTGTGCTTGGAAAGGCTTTGGTTTTGGTCTTTACGAACAAGGCCGACATACAATCATTCCTGTAACTACTCGCAAACACAATGATCGTAGTGGTCTCAGATTTCTGGGAACACTTACACCGAGGGAACCTCATGTCAGTTGTCTTCTGGAAGATGACAACGTCACCCCTACAAAACCATCATCACCCATTTTGCCTTCGTCACCCACAGAGTCGATAGATCCTGAATCTACCCCTCCTAACTTTTTTTTTTCATAAATGCTATCTTCCTAGGTCCTCTCACTTATCAATGCGATAATGAGGACCCCTCTTCTATTCCACTTCTGTATCTAGATATGATTGAAGAGGACTCACCTTCAATTAACGTTGTTGAGTGCTAGGATGATGACTCCATCCTCACTTACCTTGGTGTGGATGACTCTTATATTCAATGCGCCTTACCATCTCAAACTCAAACCATGCTGAACGAGTCTACTATAGAAATCAACATCCACATAGAGGAAGATCCTCACATTGTGAAGATTGGACAATCCCTTAACGCATCAGAATAAGCCACCTTTACTACCTTTCTCTGTATCCGCGACCAACCTTTCGCTTGGTCCTACACTGACATGCCAAGAATTGATCCTACCATTGCCATCCATAACATCACCCTAAACCCCGATTCCAAACCAGTCAAACAAAAACTGATAAAAAAGCATCCACGCATTACCTCTTGGTCAAAGAAGAGCTTCAACGACTTCTTTCCGTTTCCTTCATCTTTCCTATTGACTATCCTCAATGGATTTCTAACATCGTACCTGTCACTAAAGTGACGGGGGGACTTCAGATATGCACGGATTTCCGAGACCTTAACCTCACTTGCCCCAAGGATGACTTCCCCCTCCCAAGTATTAATCAACTTGTTGATCTCACTGCGGGCCATGAAATGCTTTCTCTCATGGATGGTTTTTCGGGATATAATCAAATTTTGGTAGCCCCGGGCCGATCAACATAAAACTACCTTCATAACTCCTTGGGGAACATTCTGTTATCATGTCATGCCATTTGGCCTTAAGAATGCTGGTGCGACCTATCAGCGGGCTATGACTTACATTTTTCATGACAATATGCACACTATCCTTGAAGATTATGTCAATGATCTTCTTGGCAAATCTAAACATCACAGTGAACATCTTGATGTTTTAACCATTATTTTCGATCGCCTGTTGCAATATTTAGTATGGCTTCAACCAAAGAAATGTGTCTTTGGTGTTCTTTCAGGAAAAATTCTTGGCTTTATCGTCTCTTTGCGTGGCATTGAGGTCGATCCATTTAAAGTCAAAGCTATCCTAGAAATGGCCCCACCCAAAAACCTTAAACAATTACGTAGTTTGCAAGGTAAACTTCAATCCATCCGACATTTCATCTCCCAACTCTCGTATCGATGTCAACCTTTTCATCACCTTCTTAAAAAGGACATTGACTTTCAATGGAGCGAAGAGTGCCATCAAGCCTTTGAAGCTCTCAAAGCTTATCTCTTGCAGCCACCCGTGCTTATCCCACCTCAAGACGACTGCCCTTTCTACCTTTACCTTTCTGCCACTGACCACGCCGTAGGAGCCATGCTTGCACATCGTGACTCTGAGAATCGAGAACAAGCCATTTATTATATAAGTCGCACTTTGGTGGACTATGAGACTAGGTATACACATGTAGAAAAGTTGTGCCTAGCCCTATCATTCGTGGCCACCAAACTTCGACACTACCTTCTGAATCACAAAAATTTCATCATCCCCAACACGGACCCCATCCATTATATGTATGCCAAACCCCATCTAAACCAACACATCGCCCGATGGCTCATGCTCCTCACTGACCTCGACCTTGAGTTTGTCCACCAGAAATCAATCAAAGGACAAACCATCACAGACCAACTTGCAGAAGCCCCTTTACTTGGGGAACAATTTACCAATTTTACATTCCCCAATGAACTCGTCACCACTCTTTCACTCAATGAGGAATCATATCCAATGACCCTCTTCTTTGATGGATCCAAATGCCAACGCGGTGGAGGAGCCGGTGTTGTTCTCATTCCTCTCGACGCTGAGCCTATGCCTCTCTCATTCCGACTCGATTTACCCTGCACTAATAGCACAGCGGAATACGAGGCCCTTGTTTTGGGTCTCCAGGTTATGTTACACTTAGGTGTCAAATCCATCAATATTTTTAGCGACTCTCAATTAGTAGTCAATCAAGTTATGGGCATCTACCAATGTAAAAATGAGGAACTTCAAAAGTACAAACACTACGTGGATTCACTTCTAGCCTTCTTTACTCACTATTCTATCCAAACTATTCCCCGCTCCACTAACAAATTTGTGGATACTATGGCTTACATAGCCTTGCAAATTCCAGCTTCATCAACTGACTCTGACATTTTCGTCTTGGTCCAACAACTCTTTGCCCCATCTTACTCAGCCCCGGTTGTTTGTATGATAAATAATGTGTCTGCTAATTCTCAGGATACCTGGTATCACCAATTTCACGACTACCTTACAACCTCCATTCTCCCACCTGACCTTACTAGTACCAGCAAACGCACTTTTCTTAAACGCGTTTCTCATTATGTCGTTATGGGGGGACTCCTTTATACACGTGGCTTTGATGGCATCCTCCTTCGATGTCTCACAGGTGCGGAGGTCACCTATACCATCCAACAGGTCCATGACGGTCTTTGTGGTGGACATTTTAGCGGCCTTGCCATGGCCAAATGAATCCTTCACCTAGGTTATTATTGGCCTACTCTTAATAACGATTGCTACGAATATGTTAAGTGTTGTGTTATGTGTCAACAACATGCCAACCTTCAACATACTCCAAGCCACCCGCTACAGGTCGCCCGAGATCTTTGGCCTTTCTCACAATGGGGTTTAGACCTTATTGGTGAGATTCATCCGTCCTCTTCGCAATGTCACCGATGGATAATCACAGCAACCGAATATTACACGAAATGGGTGGAGGCTATTCCGCTCATTTCAACTAAAAAAGAAAAAATTGTAGAGTTCATTAACCACCACATTATCTGTCGTTTTGGTGTTCCTCATCGCCTAATAACAGATAATGGAAAATCTTTCAAAAATAAGTTGTTACAAGACCTTTGTGACAACTTTGGTATCAAACTTAGTTTCTCATCACCCTATTATCGACAAGCAAATGGACAAGCTGAATCTTCTAATAAAACCCTAACCAAAATCCTTATGAAAGATGTCAATGAGTCTGGAAGAAATTGGTACGATCACATCCCCTTTGCCCTTTGGGCTTATCGTACTAGCATTCGTACCTCCACTTATGCCACACCTTTTTCTTTGGTATATGGTACCGAGGCTGTCTTGCCTCTCGAAATACAAATACCCTCCCTCAGAATATCTCTTCAGGATATTCTTACCAACGATGATTTCCGCCAAGAGCGGTTAGCCCAATTGGAGCTTCTTGATGAGCGTCGTCTTACAGCTCTTGATCACCTTCAAATCTACCAGAAACGCATCAAACGTGCTTATGATAAGTGACTTCATGAGCGTACCTTTAAGGTTGGTGATCTTGTCCTCAAAGAGAATCAACATGTAACCAAACTAGAAAAGAGCAAACGTGGAAAATTTTCTCCCAATTGGATTGGGCCTTACATAATCACTCACACTTACGGATCAGGCACTTATCATTTAGCTTCGCTTAACGGTAAACCTGAGCCTGAACCCCTTAATGCCTTGAATCTTCAACCATTCTACCTAACGCTCGTCCCTTGAGCTCATTTACCACTACATACTCTTTGCTTCCTTTGAATTTTCCATGTGGGCTTGTCTTGAGTTTTTTGCCGCCACCAGACACGTGGCGAGATTCCATTGGGTTGTGCTTGGGGGGATGATTTTTCCTTTGAAATTTTCTTCTTTTTCCTTTGGGAAAATTTACCAAATTTTCCCCGCCTTCTACCGGTTTGAGACATGTGGCATCATCTCATTCGATGCGGGTTCTGGGAAAACATTTTTCCTTTTGCACAATCCCTTTGGGAAAAATTCCCAATCTTGCCCCATGCTCCACCACTCTGACCCCTATGGGACACGTGGTAGAACATGATTGGTCAGCAGGGGCAGAGGGCCAAAAATTTCTCCATTCCCTTCTGCCAAAACATTTCGCCGAAATTCCAATCTTTCCTCCACCCTCCGAAGGTCCAATGCCATAGGACATGTGTCATAACATGATTGGGCGCGGGCCTCCATTATGAAATTTTCCATGGTGCTAACACTTAGTTGATTTTTCAATTTTTCCCCTGGACACATGGCATAATCTGATTCACCGGTGGGCCTGTGCAGTAAAATATCCCTTTTGAAAACTTTTCCAAACACTTGGTAAAAAAACTAATTTTTTCTCCGACCCCCACCACTTTCTGGACATGTGGTGCCATTTCATTGGCTGCAGGCCTTTCAGGGGAAAATTTCCCACAAAAACTCCATCGTGCCATAACTTCAAAAATAAATTGAGTTAGGAGGAAAAATTTACCTTTCTGGAAAGATGAGAAAGAACTCTATCCAATGGTGCCATTTCCAGAAGGTCTTAAGTGCCTGAAAAACAAAAATTATGACTGAGGCATAAGAGAGGGAAGAATGAAAGGAGTTCACCACAAAATGAGCAAGGGGCACATTTTGGATAACAATTTTGGTGACTCAGAGGGGTCATCTACCTACTAGATGAAGTTACCAGTTTCCTGAAGCAATCTATTGGGCATGGAGTCATCAAATTCTCTATTTGGTACCCCAACTGACTAGAACACTACAAGGAGGAAGATGGAGGGTGGAACATCATATGATTGGAGCAAGGCCCATAAAACATATTTCTAGGAACAACAAGCATGTGCCAAAGCACTTAGGGAAAACCAAACTAATCTACAGCAAAACAATGTGGATAAGCACTTGGAGGAATGAAAAACTAGCTAATATGTACAAGGTGAAGAATTCCGTTTAGTAGTAATGCTTTAGATAGATCCCATTGACTAGAATCTGCAGTTCTTTGCCATCCAATGAAGTCAATTAGCAAGCATTATTATCCTTACACTTGGTGACCATATATGGGCCACTCCAAATGGAGTCAAATTTTGAATGCCTTCCCGATTTTTCTCTATCTGTATCCCATTTTAACACTAGATCTCCAACTTGGAAAGATCTATCCTTGGCCTTCCTATCAAAGGTATTCTTGATCAAGGCTTGATCCTTCTCCATTGCTTGGGATGCCTAATTTCTAACTTCTTGGAGCTCTATCAATTCTGCATATCTGACTTCCATGTGCTCAAACTCCAACAACTCCAACTGTTTCATGAGTTCCAATGTTGACAACTCAGGTGACATGGGCAAAATTTCCTCTCTTCCATATACAAGCTTGAATGGGGAGTTACCTGTAGATATTTTAGGAGTTATCCTATCAGCCCATAAGGCTGATTTCAACTTAGTATGCCAAGATCTCTAATTTTCATCAAGGGTCCTCCTAATGATCCTCAACGAGTTCTTATTTATAGATTCAACCTGGCCATTACCCTGAGGGTAATAATTTGACGAAGTACTTAGGTAGATCCCATTCTTGACAGCCCATTCAGTCACCTTAGACCCAATGAATGCCAATGTATTATCTGATATTATTGTAGTAGGTATGCCAAATCTAGTTGATATTCCCTCATAGAAGTCCAGGATGTTAGATTCGTTTGCTTCCTTGAGTGCTACTGCTTCAGTCCACTTGGTGAAGTAATCTATAGCTGTTAAAATCCATTTGTGCACCTGGCTTGAATTGGGATTAATGACTCCAATGAAGTCCAAACCCCACTCCATGAATGTCTGGTCAACTAAAATTGGATGCAATGGAAGGGAAGCCAGCCTCTCTTTACCTGTGAAGAATGCACAATTCTCGCACCTCTTGATCCATGCATAACAATCACTTAAAAATTTTGGCCAATAATAGCCAGCCCTCATGATCTTTAGAGCTGCCACTCTTGGTGAAAAATGACCACCATCTGATCCACCATGGAACTCTTCTAACACCCTATGAATCTAATTTGTGCTAATGCATCTCAGCAGCACTTCATTCACATCCCTCTTGAAAAAAACACCATCAACAAGGACATATGGGACAACCTGCAATCTGAAGTGTCTTCTTTTGGCCTTGTTCATCTCTAGAGGGCATAGACTTGTGCTTAGGAAGTTCATTATGTCTTAGGTATAGCAAGGAGTGAGGAAACCATCATTTTCCTTTTGAGTGCTTCCTTACTCATGGTTGTCTTACAACGCCAAAACAACCTCCTTCTCATTGTATGCTTCCTTGTGTTTGTTCAAGACCAGCTGCTCACACAACCATTTTCCCATCACCAACTTGCTGACTTTGATCTCAATGTCATACTCCATGACATGAGTAATCCAACTTGCTCTCTTTTCATTCAAGTCTTTGTTGAGGAGGAAGTCTTTAACTCCCACATGAGAAACCAACAACTGAACCTTGTTGTTTGAAACTAGATGCTTGAATTTCTTCAAGCTTCTGATTAATGCAAGAACATGCTTCTCAATGAAATAATATCTCACCTCATAATCCTCCAGGCTTTGGCTGAAGAAAGAAATTGGCTACTCCTCATTGTCTTTGTTCTGCTATACCAAAATTACAAAAATAGTATCATCACCCCCAAATGCATAGAGGATGAAATCCTTGGAGAAATCTGGGTTGATCAGAGTTGGGGCTTGAGAGATGGCTTCTTTGATTGCTTCAAAAATTTCCTTGCCTTCCACTGTCCATTTGAAAGCCATGCCTTTCTTCAACATCTTGGTGATAGGCTTGACTAGGGCTACAAAATTTGGGACAAATCTCCAAACAAAATTTATTCTCCCTAAGAAAATTTGAAGGGCCTTCTTGTGGCTAGGCAATGATAGTGCTCTTATGGCTTCAACCCTTTCTGGATCAATTGCTAAATCCTTCTTTGGAGACAATGTGGCCGAGGAGCTTTCCCTCATGAGCTAGAAAAATACACTGTTTAGGATTCAAGGATGCTCCAAATCTTCTGCACCTTTGGAACACTTGCCTCAAATGAAAGAGATGGTCTGCTACATTTTTTGAAAAAACAGTGATATCATCAAGATATATCAGCACCATGTTGTTAATCAAATCCTTGAATGCCATGTCCATTACTCTTTAGAAAGTAGCTCCAGCGTTGGATAGCCCAAATGGAATCTTCTTGTATGCATAAGTTCCCCATTTGGTTGTAAAGGCTGTCTTGAACTAATCTTTTTCTTTCACCATAATCTGATTGTAACCCGAATAGCCATCAAGTAATGAAAACCTCTCAGAGCTGGCAACAACTTGTGAAATCTGCTCCATAGAAGGAAGTGGGTAATGGTCCCTGAGAGATGCTATATTCAAATCTCTGAAGTCAACACACAATCTGATTTCCCCACTCTTATTTCTAACTGGAACCAAATTGGCCACCCAACTAGAATGCTTGATAGGAAATATAATTCTTGATTCTATCAACTTATTCAATTCTTTTCTCATGAGAGGCTCCATGTGTGGATTGACTGGCCATTGTTTTTTCCTGATGGGCTTAGTATTTGGATTCAATTCAATGGTATGTTGAGCTAACTTGGGATTGAAACCCTTAAAATCCTCATAGCTCCAAGAAAACACATCAGGGAATTCTTGAAAAAGATGTATGAATTCATATCTTTCTTGCTGAATTTTCACCTTACCAACTTGGAGTGGTTTTCCTTCTTCTACCGAGATGGACACTAAATATTCTCCCTTGACTTAGATGTTTGCTTTCTCCTTCCTAAACTGATCATTAGGATTGAAAATGGACTCCAAAGTAATAAGTACCTTTGGTAGTTTTTTGGTTCTGTAGACACCAAATTTGTGTCTTACGACCCCCGGGGACCTGCATCTCATTTCGCAACCTAACCTCATAACCTAAACCTTACACAATTATTTATTAACTACCTTGTAATTGATAAATCCACATCACCTTACCTGCCACCTCATTTGGCCACCTCATGATGACCTAGTCCTAACCCTAAACTAACCTAATTAAGACCTATAACTTGGTCCACATCCACACCCATGACTAATGACCCCTTTCTCGCACCCAAAACCGACCTTCTAGTTACTTGACCATGCCCTCAACTAATCTCTCAGGAGAAAAGGAGGGAAAGTTGGCTATTTTACTGAAAATAGCCCACTTTGACCTGACCGATACCGGTTCCTACTCGACCGCCGTCGGTTAAGTAACTGCCATTGGTTCACTGTAAATGGGCTCCCCCAACCAAAAACAAAGGTGGAAGGATTGTTGGATCAATCAGGATCATCAGAAGTGATCAAGAGAATCTGAATCTTTACTTGGTCAAGCAGAGACAAGTGAAGAGACAAGTAGAGTTTGTAGTGAAGGAGATCAAGCCCAAGACTGCAACTGAATAGCCAGAGCCCTGTGACACTCATCTGATCATTGGGAGGGAGACATCTCATCTTCTGGGTATCAGGCCATCCTACCTGAGTTCTGCCTTTATCATCACATTTCTTAGACCTGCACCTTCGTCAATAACCAGTAAGTTATATCTTGCATGTCCTCTTTAGTAACATTTCTTAGACTTTTGAATCACAGTCCTCATAAAATCTATTCCTAGATCTACTACCCAGCAACACATTATACCTAACTATCATCCACTTACCTCTCATCACCCAATTACCTAATCCTGCTCATATACCAGCCTTACAAACAACATAACTATCCTACAACCGACCCTCACCAAAAGTCCCAAAAATAAAGACCCTACCGATATCGGTTGACAACAACTGGTATCAGTTATTGTGACTCAAAACCAGAAACCAGCCTTTTCCCCTACCTATTTTAACGAAGCAATTAAATTGATATTTTACAGTCTTTGGTGTTAATTCATATTAGTAGGGGAATTGACCACCTTCGAAAGGAAGTTTTATATTTCCTGGGCCCAAGGTAGTTCCCTCATTTATTGTCTAATTAGAATCTTGTGGTCTTGTGTTCTTATTTGTAAGTAGTCACTCCAAGACAAAAAGGAGTTCTTCGCAATCAACCTGATTTCTCTCTACGGTAGGCGCACACCATCTCGACATTCAATAGGTATTCCTCCTAGCCCTAACCCTTATCTATTTCTAAAAGGAATGAAAGGATAGAAGCAACTCTATTCCCAAAGAGCCGAAACATTCCGAGTGAAACATTTTGGCACGCCCGGTGGGACCCATTTTGGGTTTCTTTCTTTCTTGCTTGCTTTCATATAGGGAGCATATCTGCTGTTTTCTTCTTCTAAAAGATATTCACAAGGTATTTTGTTATTTTGATGAAAGAACTTGCTTTACTTTTACATCTTGCATTAGTGAAAGTCATCGCTTTTGCTTCATCGAATATCATTTTCGATTTGGGTTTTAAAACACGTGCATCACATTCTTGCTTGTTGTTTTCAATTCTAGTGAACATATATTAAGTAACAGGTCGTACACGTGGGGGTGATTTCCCTGGTATTGACAAGAAATTAATCTTACTTTCACTGCACAACACATACCGAATCACTTCATAATTAACACAACAGCTCAAAACATCCCCCCTTTTCCGTGGTATTCCTCCGCCCAATTGAGGTAACCTTATAAGCCAAAACAAACTTGACATTTCCCCTAAGTCTTTTGTTTAGTATTATGACATCATTCTATGTCTAAAGGCATAATCCCACGATAATTTAAATTAACCCTAGTGTTAGTATCTGGATTTGCGTGTGCATCTTGCTTGTTTTCAGTTCTGTTTTCTCTGTCATACTCTGTCTTCTGTGAACACCTCTGAACTATTTGATAAGTGTACTAAACATTGTTTAAAATCAAATCAGCAGCTTCTCATTTTTTTTTCTTATACCAGTCTTATTACACCGACATCGGTTAACTAACCGATGTCAGCTAAACTATGACCGACATCGGCTATTAGACCGATATCGATTACTATCTTTTACAGTACCTGACAAACCAACAACTTGCCAATTTCACCATTCTGAGTCTGTTTCTGTTCTTGATAGATTAAAACCCTACTGTGTACTCCTGTCCATGGTTGTTATCACTCGGAAGCAAGCCACCGCCATGGTTTCACATGCCTACACTGTGCCTTTACCTGAATCACCCCCTTCACATTCTATAGGGAACCCTACAGACACCAGTGAGATCCCCAAAATTCCTATAGGAGATAAGGAATTCGACAAATTTCTAGATGCTAATCCTAGCGCTATACAATACTATTTGTCTCATGCCCTTGACCGTACACCCGATGGTCAACTCCTTGTTGGCATGCCTATTAGTATAGCTGTTCATTTAGCTCCCACTCCACCTGATAACACCGCATTGCTTCCTGCATCTTTAGCCCCATCTCCCAATTCGATGGCTTCAGAGGTTCATACGACACAGTTTGGCCTTCCTTTGGTTAATCTTGGACCCCACATATCATTACTGCCGACTGCTCCTACCTCATCTCTCTTGCAAACTGCTCCGTTCATGACTTGCTCTCTGCCACCTATCCACACGAGCTTTCCTTCTCAAGCTCCGCCCACCTTTTCATTTCCACACACATATCCAGTAACCTCAACAGCTTACATAGGACATCCCTATTCAGTTGCCTCAACACATTCGTCCTCCATACCTTATCAACATTTAACCCCACCATTGTCTAGCGGTGGCCCTTGGCACAATTTGCCTCCATTTACCACAACCACACCATCATCTCATCCAACTTCTGATTTAATTAAACAAATGATGGACAAAATGCAAAATCTGGAGGCTTCTATTTCAGGAAGTCGTAACGCCTTGACATACGAGCAAGTTTGTCGGGAGCCTATTCACCCTTTTGTCCCCCTTCATTCATATCCTCCTCAATGGGAATTGTCGAAATTTACTCGTTTTAATAGTAAAGAGGATCCTCAACAACACTTGCGATCATTTAGACATGCTTGTTATTTGATTGCTCATGATGATGCCTTGTTACTCCACACTTTTTCCCATGTCCTTATCAAGACCCGCCTTGGAGTGGTACAGTGCTTTAACCCAGCACTCAATTTTCTCTTTTAACCAACTAGCCCAATCTTTCTTGGATCATTTCTAAATTAACATTGCCAAGAAAGTATCTATCATTGACCTTTATGCCATCCGAAAATTCAAAGATGAATCTATCGTAGATTTCATTGGACGATGGCGCGGCCTTATCAACCAACTTACATATGCCTTGCCTCAGGCTGAACTTATCGAACTTTTTACGCGGGCATGTGCTAAGCACATTTCTCCTACTCTTCAAATTCAGACTTTCCGCACATTTGACGAGGCCTTTACCATGGCTCGGAAGCTAGAAATTCAAGCCTTAGAAGAAGAGAAATTGCGGTTGCGCAACAAAAACCCCAATTTCTGAACTCCAGATTCTACCAATAAACTAAACACCACCACTCCTCATGCATCCCTTTCTTCTAAATCAAAAGGAGTTGTCCACGTGGTGTTGGTCAAATCTCAAGCACCGTCTAATACTCCACCAAAAACCACCTATAAGTATAAAGCTGAGCCCACCAATTACACTCCCTTGGGAGAAAATTATGGTGTCATCTTGGAAAAATTGCTCAAAGCAGGAGCCATTACCTTACCTCTGGTTAAACCTCATCCCAAGTTCAATTCCACTCGCACCACACCTTCTTGGTACAAAGAAAATGACTTCTGTAACTTTCACCGCGTAAAAGGACATAGTCATGAAAACTACAAGATGTTGAAAAACATAGTGCAGGAAATGGTTGATGCAGGGGATATAACCCTCGGTAATCCTAATGCCCCTGCCAACCAAATTTTGAAAATATTCAACAAACCATTGCTGAATCATTCTTCTAACAGTAAACTAAACCAATATATCTTAGTCGAGGAGAGTGTTCATGAGATCCATGTAGTCTTCGATTCCCAGCCAAAGACCTCTATCGAACAAATTCTGAATCAAATCTCTTCACTAACGCAGGAAACCGAACCCCCTTCCTTGCCATTCCTTTATCCATCAAGGAATTAACTACCCAGAGTTCCCTTCTCACAAGTGAGCCTTCTTATACCACATCCTTGCAAGACTGTGAGCGGATGTTATCTAATTTATCTATTTCCCAAACGTCTCCTTCTACCATTCTTGTTGCACAAGAGGAAGGCTCGCCACTTCTTTTGTCATCCTTAGACGAGAAACCTCTTGAACTGACATCACCACATTCTTTAAACATGATAGATCCTCTCAAACATGCCCTCCTACCTATTAGTCCTTCATCACATAAATCTTTTCAGCAACCGGTGGACCTCTTAACGCCCATTGATACAGTGCCTCACATACCCCTTGTATCACACCCACAGTGGACCGGAATCACAACCCACCTTTCTTCCATACAAAAGTTCCTATTCACACGTGAGGACTGTCATTCCCTAGAAGATAGACAGGTCCTGTGGGAATGTTTGAGTACGCCATATTCTACTCAAATGCAAATGACCGATCCTGATGCCTCTACCATATACCCAAAGTGTTTACAGAAGCTTAAAATGCCTATGTCCTCATCTTCACCCCCCTCATCTCTACCAAATACCTCATCCACTTCTATTAACCTAACAAAATCTTCCCCTATGCTTGGGACCTCACCCATACCTAGTCTAACACATCCACCTAAGCAGCTTGATTTATCTAAAAATAAAGCCGTCCATCCCATTAGGAGACAAACTCAATCTCCTCCATCTAGGCCATTAACATAGCTAAAACCCTTGTCGTCACACCTACCTTCCATATTGGGACCCCATCCCTCTACCTTACATCAATATATCATACCTCCTGCGTTTTATTTTAAGAAACCTACACCTTCTGTACCCATACAGAAATCCAAAGGTATAGCAACGCTGTCACCCCCCTGTATCCTGTCCACCTATCAACCCTAAACAAATTCCATCATCAAAAGATTTGTTTTCTGTCACTCCTATTTCTCCATGGTTGTTTTCTGATACCACATCATCTGTGGCCTCATCAGCCAACCTAGCTTCTGCGTCAAAGAAGCCACGTTTAGTTAAAATCCATTATCAAAACTCCTTGGCTAAAACACCCCCCATACGAACCAACCCCACCACGTCATCACCAGAATCGACCCAGTCAATAGCCTCATTTTCCTCTGACTTTGACCCACTCAAAGGGTCTTACACCAAAATCCTTGCTATGTTGGTAGAGAATGCGACCATTTCCCTACCCCCACTTAGACCTTATGATCCATCTAAACCTCGACCTATAGGTTACGATGAGTCTAAAATCTGCGATTACCACCGTACACCAGGACATGACGTAGAGGGATGTAAAGTGTTGAAATCCATACTTCATCCATCACCTCTCTCAAATAGAAAAGTTAAGAAATACAACTTACAAAGAGAGAGACCTTTAGCTTCAATTCCCTCTCCTATACCACCTGTCCCCCGCCTCACCAAGATCTATCATTATTACAGCCCCACCTCTCGAAAACCATGACCTATCCCTACCATCTTCCTCCTCTCGTATTCATGAGATCAATATGATTAGTGTTGCTACTCGAGGGCGGAAAAACAATGGTAAAGTGAAAGAAAACACACCTGCAGCATCTCTTTCTCCGTCCAACATCCTGATTGCAACACCACCTAAAGTGGTTATTCATGGACCTGCCTATCCCGTCTCTAATGGCATTGCCCACCGAACTATGATCAAATAGCTTCACCAATCACCTGTAAAAATGACACTGTATGATCTCATTCAAACTTCTGAATCTCATCGACAAGCTCTCGTTGAAATCCTTCAAGGGATAGAAGTTTTACCTAATGAAACCTTTCCCATTACCTCTATTCTAACACTCAATCACGTTGCTTCGCTCACCAAACAACACATCTCCCCAACCACTTCTATCTCTGTACAGCAAGCCTCTTCTGTCAATTTCTCTGAAGATGAAATTATTGACTTCGGTGCTGAAGATCCTGACCCTGCTCTTTTCATCTCAGCGTACGTTCGTGATATTCGGTACATCATGTTATGATTGACGGGGGCGCTATCCTAAACATCATCTCTTCAAAAGCCTTCCAACAAATGAATATCCCTTGTAGTTGCATGTGTGCCAACCCCATCATGTTGCGATCATTCAATGATGCTATTACTTCTACTTTAGGCACCGTGATCCTTAACATTCGTGTAGGACCACGTACTTTACCCAAAATCTTCTATGTCCTTGAGGTAGAGTTCCAATATAATATGTTGTTAGTCCGCCCTTGGATCCGGGCTATGGGATGTGTTCCCTCCACCTTACATAGATGCATAAAATTTGAGTACGAGGGGAAGTCCTACACCGTAAAAGCTGATCCTCCCCCCTTCAAAACTTGCAATATGTTGTATCACCCTAATGATGTGCTCGTACCAGTCAAGACACCAATTCATCCAACCCAGCCATCTACTTCCGACGCACCTACACCTTCAACCAATGAAACCGTCGTTACAAATATTACTTCCTTTCCCGCAGATAACATCCCAACCTCCAACCCCTTAGTAGATGTTTTTCAATGCCTTATGCTGGGGGAGTATCGCATATATAACGTTAGTTCTTTCCATACCCTGCAGTAGTACGGACAGGTACATGCACATCCTACCTATGACCGTCGTGTGGGGGAAGTAATCCCCTATGGACCACCTCATTGCCGCACTAACCTAACATATGGGGGTGTCGATTCATCTTCCGTAACCCCTGAACCTCCTCTTGCAATGGTTCCCTTCCAATCTGATTTTCAATACCTGAAAAATCATCGTTTCACCCTTACCTTCTTGACTCGTTGTGCTTGGAAAGGCTTTGGTTTTGGTCTTTACGAACAAGGCCGACATACAATCATTCCTGTAACTACTCGCAAACACAATGATCGTAGTGGTCTCGGATTTCCAGGAACACTTACACCGAAGGAACCTCATGTCAGTTGTCTTCTGGAAGATGACAACATCACCCCTACCGAACCATCATCACCCATTTTGCCTTCGTCACCCATAGAGTCGATAGATCCTGAATCTATCCCTCCTAACTTTTTTTTTTCATAAATGTTATCTTCCTAGGTCCTCTCACTTATCAACGCAATAATGAGGACCCCTCTTCTATTCCCCTTATGTATCCAGATATGATCAAAGAGGACTCACCTTCAATTAACGTTGTTGAGTGCCAGGATGATGACTCCATCCTGACTTACCTTGGTGCGGATGACTCTTGTATTCAACGCGCCTTATCATCTGAAACTCAAACCATGCTGAACGAGTCTACTATAGAAATCAACATCCACACAGAGGAAGATCCTCACATTGTGAAGATCAGACAATCCCTTAACACATCAGAACAAGCCGCCTTTACTACCTTTCTCCGTATGCACAACCAAGCTTTCGCTTGGTCCTACACTGACATGCCAGGAATTGATCCTACCATTGCCATCCATAACATCACCCTAAACCCCGATTCCAAACCAGTCAAAGAAAAACTGAGAAAAATGCATCCATGCATTGCCCTCTTGGTCAAAGAAGAGCTTCAACGACTTCTTTCCGTTTCCTTCATCTTGCCTATTGACTATCCTCAATGGATTTCTAACATCATACCTATCACTAAAGCGACGGGGGGACTTCGGATATGCACGGATTTCCGAGACCTTAACCTCGCTTGCCCCAAGGATGACTTCCCCCTCCAAGTATTGATCAACTTGTTGATCTCACTGCGGGCCATGAAAAGCTTTCTCTCGTGGATGGTTTTTCGGGATATAATCAAATTTTGGTAGCCGCGGGCCGATCAACATAAAACTGCCTTCATAACTCCTTGGGGAACCTTATGTTATCGTATCATGCCATTTGGCCTTAAGAATGCTGGTGCGACCTATTAGCGGGCTATGACTTACATTTTTCATGACAATATGCACACTATCCTTGAAGATTATGTCAATGATCTTCTTGGAAAATCTAAACATCGCAGTGAACATCTCGATGTTTTAACCATTATTTTCGATCGCCTGTTGCAATATTCAGTCCGGCTTCAACCAAAGAAATGTATCTTTGGTGTTCTTTCGGGAAAACTTCTTGGCTTTATCGTCTCTTTGCGTGGCATTGAGGTCAATCCATCTAAAGTCAAAGCTATCCTAGAAATGCCCCCACCCAAAAACCTCAAACAATTGCGTAGTTTGCAGGGTAAACTTCAATCCATCCGGTGTTTCATCTCCCAACTCTCAGATCGATGTCAACCTTTTCATCACCTTCTTAAAAAGGACATTGACTTTCAATGGAGCGAAGAGTTCCATCAAGCCTTTGAAGCTCTCAAAGCTTATCTCTTGCAGCCACCCGTGCTTATCCCACCTCAAGACGACTGCCCTTTCTACCTTTACCTTTCTGCCACTGACGATGCCATAGGGGCCATGCTTGCACATTGTGACTCTGAGAATCGAGAACAAGCCGTTTATTATATAAGTCACACTTTGGTGGACTATGAGACTAGGTATACACATGTAGAAAAGTTGTGCCTAGCCCTATCATTCGTGGCCACCAAACTCCGACACTACCTTCTGAATCACAAAACTTTCGTGATCACCAACACGTACCCCATCCATTATATGTATGCCAAACCCCATCTAAACCAATGCATCGCGATGGCTCATGCTCCTCACCAACCTCGACCTTGAGTTTGTCCACCAGAAATCAATCAAAGGACAAACCATCGTAGACTAACTTGTAGAAGCACCTTTACCTGGGGAACAATTTACCAATTTTACATTCCCCGTTGAACTCATCGTCACTCTTTCACTCAATGAGGAATCGTATACAATGACCCTCTTCTTCGATGGATCAAAATGCCAACGCAACGGAGGAGCCGGTGTTGTTCTCATTCCTCTCGACGCTGAGCCTATGCCTATCTCATTCCGACTCGATTTCCCCTACACTAATAATACAGCGGAATACGAGGCCCTTGTTTTGGGTCTCCAGGTTGTGTTACACTTAGGTGTCAAATCCATCAATATTTTTGGCGACTCTCAATTGGTAGTCAATCAAGTTATGGGCATCTACCAATGTAAAAATGAGGAACTTCAAAAGTACAAACACTACGTGGATTCACTTCTAGCCTTCTTTACTCACTATTCTATCCAAACCATTCCCCACTCCACTAAAAAATTTGCGGATACCATGGCTTGCCTAGCCTCACAAATTCCAGCTTCATCAACTGACTCTGACATTTTCGTCTTGGTCCAACAACTCTTTGCCCCACTTACTCAGCCCGGGTTGTTTGTATGATAAATAATGTGTCTGCTAATTCTCAGGATACCAGGTATCACCAATTTCACGACTACCTTACAACCTCCGTTCTCCCACCTAACCTTACTAGTACCGGAAAACACACTTTTCTTAAACGTGTTTCTTGTTATGTCGTTATGGGGGGACTCCTTTATAAAGGTGGCTTTGATGGCATCCTCCTTTGATGTCTCACAGGCGCGGAGGTCACCTATACCATCTAATAGGTTCATGACGGTCTTTGTGGTGGACATTTTAGCAGCATTGCCGTGGCTAAACGAATCCTTCGCCTAGGTTATTATTGGCCTACTCTTAATAACGATTGCTACGAATATGTTAAGCGTTGTGTTATGTGTCAACAACATGCCAACCTTCAACATACTCCAAGCCACCCGCTACAGGTCGCCCGAGATCTTTGGCCTTTCTCACAATGGGGTTTAGACCTTATTGGTGAGATTCATCCGTCCTCTTCGCAACGTCACCGATGGATAATCATATCAACCAAATATTACACAAAATGGGTGGAGGCTATTCCGCTCATTTCAACTAAAAAAGAAAAAATTGTAGAGTTCATTAACCACCACATTATCTGTCGTTTTGGTGTTCCTCATCGCCTAATAATAGATAATGGAAATTTTTTCAAAAATAAGTTGTTGCAAGACCTTTGTGACAACTTTGGTATCAAACTTAGTTTCTCATCACCCTATTATCCACAAGCGAATGGAAAAGATGAATCTTCTAATAAAACCCTAACCAAAATCCTTATGAAAGTTGTGAATGAGTCCGGAAGAAATTGGCACGATCACATCCCCTTTGCCCTTTGGGCTTATCGTACTAGCATTCGTACCTCCACTTATGCCACACCTTTTTCTTTGGTATATGGTACCGAGGCTGTCTTGCCTCTCAAAATACAAATACCCTCCCTTAGAATATCTCTTCAGGATATTCTTACCAACGATGATTTCCGCCAAGAGCGGTTAGCCCAATTGGAGCTTCTTGACGAGCGTCGTCTTACAGCTCTTGATCACCTTCAAATCTACCAGAAACGCATCAAACGTGCTTATGATAAGCGAATTCATGAGCGTACCTTTAAGGTTGGTGATCTTGTCCTCAAAGAGAATCAACATGTAACCAAACTAGAAAAGAGAAAACGTGGAAAATTTGCTCCCAATTAGATTGGGCCTTACATAATCACTCACACTTACGGATCAGGCACTTATCGTTTAGCTTCGCTTAACAGTAAACCTGAGCCTGAACCCCTTAATGCATTACATCTTCGACCATTCTACTGTTGAATTTAGTGTTATATCACTGCTTATCTACCTAACACTCATCCCTTGAGCTCATTTACCGCTACATACACTTTGTTTCCTACATCTCAAAATAAAATCAAGCTCACATAATTTGATTCTCACCTCCCCTTAATGATGCCTTCCCTTTTTAGTCTAGTCCATGACTTTAAAGTATTAAAATAACACATTCTTATGGGATTTTCTTGAGTCAAACTTCTTACCAAACTAGATGCTTCACGCCAAAAGGACATCTAGCTATCTAAATTATATATAGACTGCTCCCTCGAAGGACAGCTATATGCCAAACTATTGCTGCTATTATATATAGACTGCTTCCCCGAAGGACAACTATACACTCAAATCACAGCTGTTACTATAAATAGATTGTTCCCTTGAAGGACAGCTATACACAGTTAGCCTTTAGCCGAAGCTTCTCGTATTGATAAGCTTCGTGAAGACCTCAAGAATAATATAATTAATATCCCTTGTAGAATTCCCACATCGATCAGTCTATATTCAGTAAAGTAAAGCCACATTCAAAAGAACTTTTGAGTCATGGACTTGTCTATTTAGGGTAGGTTCTCTTTCGTCAGAACACTCACTCTGTACCATGTTCTCTGTACCTTAGCTATACCATCCACCTCACCTCACCATTTGTTTAAACTCAAGGTACGTGACGTACAATCGATATATTGTGATCATACAACTCTTTTCACCTATTGACTTCTCGTCTATGCACGGTACCTAGGGATTCAAGCTGGTTCTATGTTATTATGTGGTTTGTTTAGCTCTTTTCACCTACGGAACACTCTTTCCTCTTTTCCTCGCATCTAGGATTATGTGTTGATCTTAATCAGGACATGGTTCCATACCACTTGGGTAGGCTAACTTTCGCTTCCCTTATACCTACACCAACAACGTCCATCCTTTACCAACACCAACAACATTACCCTATCAATATCAATATTTTTACCAACCGACAAATTGCCTAACCACAATCACATTGCCTGAATTCACCTCTCCTTGGTCCTAAGGGAGAACTACATCGGTCTGAGGCCCCTTCTTGCTTTGTGCAATGGGCTGTGTAGGTAGCACTTCGGAGACATGGGGTCTCCCAAGGTTAGCTCGACCATCCCCTACCATAACCTATCATGTGTAAATAATTTTGTGTATTTCTATTTAATCACATTCCTCTTTATCCTTTTTTCAAAACACTGAAAATCAGAATGAAAACATTCCTATTATTATCATAACTCAAATCAACATACATATCCAGTTTTATTTAGATGTTAAACCAATACATCTTCTCTATCATCGACACGCAGGTCGGCATCCTTATTTATTCTTATACCTTGCTAACATTTACTTAGACCCTCACGCCTCATCCCGAACCAGGGGATGATCGTGATCATCGATGCCTCTCGCCAGGCCTCTCTGTCCTCAAAGGTACCACGGCTATTGGTACCACCCATTGATCTACCAATCTCTCCTGTAATATATGAATACGCTCCCTCGCATGGAGGTGTCTCGCCTCTAGTCCCTCTGCTCGTGACTCCACAACCGCTAAAAATCCTCTTGCCTCATTCACCTGCATTCAGAGCTGATGAACTAATCTCTGCAGATGATCTCTCTCTGCTGTAATCCTAGCTATGTCAGGATGATCACGTACACCTCACAGTTCTGTTACCCACCATAATCTATAGGCCTCTATCGTTCCTGCATCCATTACCCTACGATCGGTTGCTATCTCCTCTGGCCCTTCTGTAGGTGTCGGCCGGGGAGGTGAGAATGCTGCCTCGGCGTCAATCCTCATATATGGTATATAAGCCAGGGGTATATCCTGCAAAAATCCAAATTATCGCCGCACACAATCTAGAGGAATCCTCTCGTACTCACCCAACCTTATGCCCTGCGATCCACCTCAATCACTCTACACCCCTCAACTCCTCAGCTATGTGCTCTGTCACCATATAGTTACCGTACAGCCTCCAACAGATATCCGCCATCTTCACCATCTCCCATACCTACCTATAATACTCAATGTCACCCGTCACGGCCTGGGATCTTGCCTCTTGTTCTGTCTGGACCCATCGTCTGAATCCTAACCTCTGCACTCCGGTCTCCCCTGACTGGATGGGTCGGCCTATTGGTCACACAAAAATAATTTGCTCATAGGCCCAACAATGTAATAAAAATGAACAATCCAGTGTCGTCCTGTGATTTCACCTACAAGCCCATAAACCCCTGTATAGCTCCGCTAAATATGCAGGTGCCCATGCAAAAGTCACGTTCCTTTCTATCATCTCCCAAATAACACACATCAATGCTTTTGGAAATCTTCCCCCATCCGACCTCGGCAACGCATAATACCCTACCATTATCATTAATATCACTGCTAACCTTGTCTCCGCAGGGTGTGCTGCATACATTATACCATACGTGAATGTCAAACCTCGCTGTGTCAAATCTCGTGCGTATGGACCAAATACTGTTGTTATCGCTCCCCCATTGCCACACTAGGTAATGCCTGATATACTGGTCTTCCTGTAATTGGGAGTCTCAAAATACAGAACACATCTTCCAATGTCATTGTCATCTCCCCTATTGGCAGATAAAAGGTATTTCTTTCTGGATTCCATCTCTCAATCAACGCCTGCAACATAGCATGGTTACGAGTAATTTGTGAATAATAGCGGATTCCACTTAACCCCAAATGATTTATCAGTGTCCATTTAGCTGGTGTTACATCTGCTCAGATTCGTGACAATAGCACTGGGTACACTATCATTCATCCTCAACCCTGCCTCTGTCTGCATACGTCTAAACAACAAACAACCATTCAATCCATCAAATTCCCAAAGGTTTTTCTCACACTCTGGAAATTCCTGCAGTAACCGGTATCGGTTATAAACAACTGGTAGCGGTTTTGTAACCGATACTGGTTATCCTCTAACTGCTATCGGTCACTATCAATTATATACACCTTGCCTAAACACGCCACCTACAGCAATAATTTGATCGTTTACCCCTCTCTGTACATACATTCACCTATCCCGATTAATTGTCTATCACCTTTTTCTTTCTCATCTTTATCTACTTAACTCTCCCTTATCACATGGAAGAATAAAATTACTACCAAAACGTTTACCTCTTGGGCTGCAGTAGCTTGAGGTGGCACTTGTCTTCCCTCTCGTCCCTGCCTGCTGGATGTTTCTCCTCGTTCTACCATGTTCACCACCCTTTTCAAATTTTCCTTTCTGCCTTCTGAATCTCAGATCACATTCACTTTCCTAGTCTCTTTTCTCCTTATCACTCAATTCTCTCATGCAATTACTTGTCTCAGGCACCAAAAAGCGTCGCATTCGCGTATTTAACTTCTTGCATGGCTCTTAAAATAAGAACTTCAGTTGCCACCCCCACTTTTCTATTTTTAGAAAAGCTCCTTTTTTGAAGATAACCGGTATCGTTTATCTAACCGACATCAGTCTATTTACCATCGACATCGGTTATCTAACTGATATCGGTCATATACCTACCTTTTTTAAACATAGTCCTTTTCTTTATTTTTTTACCTAATTTTTTGTGGCGCCGTCCCTTTTTTTTTTCCTGCATAACAACACCGTTATCTATAAGCATACATTAAATCCACCTCTCATTACAATTTCATCAATATCATCTATCCACATTACAAAAAAAAACAAGCCATCAACAAACAATATTGAAAACCATCAATTTATACACCATTTAGATCCAACTTAATAGCTACATACATTCAATTTCACAAAACCAAAACATACAACATTTCATAATATAACATGTCAATTAAACTCATCATTTATATCTATATACATCCCATCAACATCATTAATATATAACACCATGTAAATCAAAATCATCATACATCACATATCACAAACCATCAACAAAACATTTAACGCATTTTACGCATAGCATGTGGGTCAAAACATCATATCTATATATATACAAAGTTACTAATATACAATGTACCCTGCATCGGGGCCTCTGTAATCTCATAATACAACAAAGCTGGCACGCAGGCCGCAATAACTATCAATAATCTCAACTCAGCTCGCAGGCCGGTCCCTCATATCAAAAACATACTCGGCTCACAGGGCGGTATCAAATGTACAACCTGTACTCGGCTCGCAGGCCGGTATATACAATAAATGAATGAATGAATAAATGAATACATAATATCTAGGCACGCAAGCCTCTATAAACATAGCCGGTTCACAGACTGGTGCCCATATCCAATGAACCAATCCAAAACTATGCAGGGACCCCTCAGCTCTCTCCACTGCCCTCTGCCTGTCTGCCTGCTGGTCCCTATGCTGCCTCTCACCTCCTACCTATCACAGACCCACCGGCTATGGCTGCACCTCCCTGAGATCTCTGGCTCTGAGAGGTCTCTGCTCTATGTGCCGCATATGGCTAATAATCAGCCCCGGTACCATCAAGAATATCCTGATAGTACCGGGCCTCCGCTCTAGCCTCCATATAATGATCACGAGCCACCGTAGGTGCTGGGGCTGGTCCCCTAACTCCTACTACCAGTGCCCCCTGTGCCTGTGCTAGTGCCACTGGTGGTGCCTGTGGCTGTGGTGGTACCTATACCTGTGGTTGTGTCGGTGCCACTGGTGGTGCTACTACTGGTGCCTGGACCTGTACCTGTACCTGAGCCTGGGCTAGCTGCCCCTATAAGAACCTATCTGTGCCTGTGCGGTAGCAAGCTGCCCCTGTAATAACTGTACCTTCCCTCTGAGCTTGGTCCCTCTCTGCTCTAACAGCCACTAAGTCTGGCTGTGTGGGTTGTGCTATCCTCGTAGCTCTCTCTCCACCCCACCAAACCAAAAATGCACCTGTGCAGCCGACATCATCTACGGTATCATCTGTCGGCCTCTTAGCAACCCAATCTGGGTCCATGGGTTGTGGTGCAGGAAGTGGAGCCTCTACATCATCCCTCTGGTACTGAGGGAAGTGAGGGGGGCTCATCCTGTCGTAGCCCCATCTGCCTGCGTACCCTCTCTAGGGGTATCCTCTCATATTCTCCCAGCCTCCGTCCCGCTATCCAGAATGTGTACTCGATCCACTGCAACTTTCCTCGAGCTCCTCCATGAGGGTGGTGATGACCTCTATGCGGTCTCCATACAATATCTGCCGCTGTTAGGCCCTCTAATAAATGTCTGTAATAAGCAACGTGCCACCCTGCAAGCACTGCTTGTGGCTGGCCCATGACCCCAACCCAACCACCTCTAAAAAGCCATATCTATAGATGACTTGTGGCCCTGGCTGCTGGGGCAGCCCTACTAGTCTAATGCATATGATATGCTCATATGCCCGAATAGTGAAGCAAAAATGTCGAGAAAATCCCAAATTGCCTCATCCGGTGATAGCCCCACAGCTCTCGGTATAACTGCACCAGGTTTACTGGTTGCCCAAGCATAACATGTGTGCCTCCTCCACCATCTCATGTAGCAGCCCCATAAGGCGCCCGTGGAAAGCAGGCCTCCCTCTGAGTCTGGGAGGGCAAAGCAGGTGATCCCAATCATCATCAGCATGGCAAGCTGTGTTCTCATGGCGGTTGGGCTCGGTACATATCCCCATACGTGATACTTGCGCTGTGATATGTCAGTAGCGCAGCCGCATCCCCGAAATACATGTAGGATGTTGTCCATGGCAGTCTCTACGTCCACCTGAAAGACTGCCTCTCCATCAATCGGTAGTCTAAGGATGCGGTACACATCCTCCAATGTAATAGTCATCTCCCCAGTCGGGAGATGAAACACATTGGTCGCCGGATCCCATCTCTCGATGAGGGCGACCATCAAAATGTGATCTCTCTCTATGGCCCTATAACGCTAGACTCCGCCAAGTCCCACCTCGCGCATAATGGCCCACTGTGCTGCGGACACGTGTGGCTGCATCCGTCTCAACAGCGGGGGCATCCTGTCCCGCATCGTCAGCTGCTGACGTGCCTGCAAAACCAACTCACTACATTATCCCTACTCTTTACAACAACAACTACTTTACCCCTCTCTATCCCCTTTCTTATCCACCTAACCACACCACGACTCCATAATGCACATCTACGCCCACCTATCTTACCCTAAAAACCTCTACGATATCCCCCTCCATCTTCACACCCAACACATAAAACCCAATCATACACAACAACAAACAACCTAACATGCCATCCCCAACGAGAACTTCACACCCAAAACCACCACCGAACGACGCAACAAAAATAGAAAATCCTGTCTAAGGACCAATACTGGTTACCCATAACCAACCCTGGTTGCCTTCCCACCGACACCGGTCAAAGACCGACCGACACCGGTCGCCGACAAAACCAACCTTTCCCGAAATTTCGTGACCGATGCCAGTCGCTTAGTGACCGGCATCGGTCGCTATAAATTTCCAGAGCCGAACCCCACGCGCCCCCCCCCCCCCCAACTAAATTTTTTCCTATTTCTACCAATTTACCCACCCAAATACCCTAAAAACCTACCCACCCTGCCACCTTAACCTATTTAACCCATCGACCCTCTCTCTTTTTCAAATCATTTCCATTTCTTAATTATTTTCTACAAAATGTACATTCCTATCCAAAATCCCAAATATAGCATAATGCAATAAAATGCACACAATGAGGGGTTTCAAACCTACCCATACGACGACACGTCGTCGTGGTGGGATGGGTGGTGGTGGTCCAGCTGGTCTAGCCCCTCCTGCTCCTCCTGGCTGTGCCATGGCTCTAACTGTCCTCTTCTGAGTCCTCCACCAATCAACTGCTGCGTCCTCCTCACCTCGGGCCCACTAACAACTCACTCCTCCACTAAAATAGCTCCACCTCAATCAACAAATGTTCTAATGTCAACTCTCCACGTCAGACAACTCAAATTGGTTTTTAAATTGCAAATGTGACAATGACTGGCCGTATTTTTCTTTTTATAGGTTTTTCACCTGTAACCGATATCGGTTTTATTGTGCCCTAAGGAACCGGTATCGGTTTCTTAACTGATATCGGTCATAGACAATCGACATCACTTTTTCTCCAACCCTTCCCCCAACTTTTGCCCCTATTTACTAATCGCCCTTTCTCATAACATCGCCTATATCAACCTTTGTTGCAACCCCCTTTGTTAATCTATTCGGCCTAACCCAAGGCCGCAACCACCTAATCCGGCCCGACCCAAGGCCTCCCTCGACCCATCCGGCCCGACCTACGACCCTCACCCAACCCATTTAGCTTGACCCCAGGCCGTAACTTACCCATCCGGCCAGACCTACGGCCCTCACCCAACCCATTTGGCCCGACCCCAGGCCGTAACCTACCCATCCGGCCCGACCCAACGCCTCACCCTACCCATCCAGCCCGACCCCAAAGCCTCACGCCTACCCATCCGGCCTGACCCAAGGCCTTACCCTAACCATTTGGCCCGACCCATAGGCCTCCACCCCAACCATTTGGCCCGACCCAAGGCCTCACCCCAACCCATTTGGCCCGACCCAAGGCCGGTAACCCCAACAACTTGGCCCGACCCAAGGCCTCACCCTACCCATCCGGCTCAACCCAAGGCCGTTACCACTTAAATACCCCCCCACCCAACATCAACAACATACACTTTTATCCACCCATCATGTAGCTTTTTGTTCAATGGAGCTCACCTATTCATGTTTTAGCATGATTAGGGTCCTTGACTTGATTTGTCGACCAACTTTACCTAGACCTAGACAGTGACGTTTATCTCAACCAAACCAACCATTTGGTATTTCTGAAAAATCCTAAACATTCATGTACCTTCCCCGTTATATACCCGTAGAGACTACTTCCTATGGCCCTTGGATACCAGGATTATATCACCCTTGTTTGGATAAACTATCGACCTTTGCCTTATGCATTGCTGGTTTGCTCGTCAAAATCATGTACCCTAGTTGCAGTAATGCATTTCAACGTGCATTTGCTTCCTTGGACCTAACCCCACCATGCTCACCATCATCTCTACACCATTTACCCTTTATCAACCCTATCCCTGCTTTCACGCTACCTCAATCTGTGATAGATTTGAGGGGGATTACCTATACCCTTAACAGAGGAAACCACTTCGTATTATTGTCTGTGCAGCTTTATAAAACAAACTACACGACAATAAGGGGCTAATGTAGACACCAAATTTGTGTCTTATAACCCCCCGGGGACCTGCATCTCATTTCGCAACCTAACCTCATCACCTAAACCTTACACAATTATTTATTAATTACCTTTTAATTGATAAATCCACATCACCTTACCTACCACTTCATTTGGCCACCTCATCATGACCTAGTCCTAACCCTAAACTAACCTAATTAAGACCTATAACTTGGTCCACATTCACACCCATGACTAATTACCCCTTTCTCGCACCCAAAACCGACCTTCTAGTTACTTGACCAAGCCCTCAACTAATCTCTCGGGAGAAAAGGAGGGAAAGTTGGCTATTTTACTGAAAATAGCCCACTTTGACATGACCGATACCGGTTCCTACTCGACCGCCGTCGGTTACATAACCACCTTCGGTTCCCTGTAAATGGGCTCCCCTAACCAAAAACAAAGGTGGAAGGATTGTTGGATCAATCAAGATCATCAGAAGTGATCAAGAGAATCCGGATCTTTACTTGGCCGAGTAGAGACAAGTGAAGAGACAAGTAGAGTTTGCAGTGAAGGAGATCAAGCCCAAGACTGCAACTGAATAGCCAGAGCCCTGTAACACTCATCTGATCATTAGGAGGGAGACATCTCATCTTTGGGTATCAGGCCATCCTACCTGAGTTCTGCCTTTGTCATCACAGTTCTTGGACCTGCACCTTCGTCAATAACCAGTAAGTTATATCTTGCATGTCCTCTTTAGTAACATTTCTTAGACTTTTGAATCACAGTCCTCATAAAATCTATTCCTAGATCTACTACCCAGCAACACATTATACCTAACTATCATCCACTTACCTCTCATCACCCAATTACCTAATCCTGCTCATATACCAGCCTTACAAACAACACAACTATCCTACAACCGACCCTCACCAAAAGTCCCAAAAACAAAGACCCTACCGATATCGGTTGACAGCAACCGGTATCGGTTATTGTGACTCAAAACCAGAAACCAGCCTTTTCCCCTACCTGTTTCAATGAAGAAATTAAATTGATATTTTACAGTCTTTGGTGTTAATTCATATTAGTAGGGGAATTGACCACCTTCGAAAGGAAGTTTTATATTTCCTGGGCCCAAGGTAGTTCCCTCATTTATTGTCTAATCAGAATCTTGTGGTCTTGTGTTCTTATTTACAGGTAGTCCTTCCAAGACAAAAAGGAGTTCTTCACAATCAACCTGATCTCTCTCTACGGTACGCACACACCATCTCGACATTCAATAGGTATTCCTCCTAGCCCTAACCCTTATCTGTTTCTAAAAGGAATGAAAGGATAGAAGCAACTCTATTCCCAAAGAGCCGAAACATTCCGAGCGAAACAGATTCTTAGTTATACCACTTGGTCACCATACTATTGCTCCAACTTTTCCTAATCTTTAGCTGAGAACTCAGCCTCTTCTTGCAAGAAATGGAGGATTTGCTGATCATTTTCAAACACCTGCCAACTTACATTGTTGTATGGCACTGAGGGCCTTACAATCACATGGATGTTTGGTTGTACCTTGTCTTTTTGAATGCTTTCAACAACATCAAAGGCTGCCCTAACTGCTGTAAGCCTATCAGCAGCTTGGTTCTCTTTTCTAGGAAATGGATTTTATGCCAAAGCCCTCAAAATATTCAATGATGTCCCACACCCTATTTTTGTAGCACTTTAGTAGATCATTCTTGACAGTATGCTGCCCCTTAAACTGGTTGACAATTAACTCATTATCACCAAAGACTTGCAAGTTCTTTATTCCTCTCTTGATTGACCAATACAATCCTTATACCAAGGCTTCATAGTCAACAGTGTTGTTAGAGCATGCAAATTGGAATCTAAATCCTGAATAATACTTAACTCCTTGAGGTGAAACAAGCATAGCTCCCCCCTCCTGCACCTCGTCTACTCTTTGATCCATCAAAAAAAAACTGCCATACCTCATTATCATCCTTGTGGTTTGGCTTGGTGATGCTAGGAAAATGATGATTTTCTTCATGCATGCAATAGACTCCTAACTCAAATTCTTCTATTTCTTGATAAGGATCAAAAGCATGCACTTTGTTTTCCCATTCATCAAGAGTTACATCTAGGATGCTTCCTGCCTTGGTTTTAGTTTCATCAGTGCTTGGATAATCCTCTTGATCAAACGCTGAACAATTGATATTGATCTAACTTGGAGGGTAAGGCTCAATGTGATATTTTGCAATGGGTTCAGATCTGATTGTGGCCTTGGTTCCATATCTTGTTCTGAACAACATGTGTCACCAATCATCAGATAAGTAACCTCCAATCTTAGTTGTGAAATCCCTTGATAGACATGTGGAAGATCTATTACCAAGACATCTTGTAAAACAACAACGTTGGGGCATGCATGCAAAGTGAGACTAAAGTTTTTATCACTCCAATTGTTGTTACTACTGTCCCATCCAATTGCACTACCCCTTTGGATATGACTTCATACTTAATTCCCAACTGATTAGCTATTTGCTTGGGCATTACTGAACTACTTTCCCCGGAATCAATCATGCAATTGTGTACTAAATGGTTTCCAATGATCAATGAAACATAGAATGAAGGGGGCTTCAACATTTTACCTTACTTTCCTCCATGATTCCCTTTAGGCTAGGTAGAATTTGTGAGCACCTTCTCTTGCATTTGGACTTGCTGATTTGAAGTTGACCAGTCCTTCATGGCAGCTTGTAGCAGATATCTTTGGCCTGGGATAGATAATGATTCCCATAATGATATGTTTACATTTGTCTTCTTCATCTGATCAATGATGTTGAATGGGGATGAAGCATCTCTTTGTTGTCCCTTTGGCCTGCACATTCATTCCTTGTATATGGGCATCAACAACTGGCGTGGCAGCCCTTGTGTGTTTGGAACTGAATTTTGTTTGCCAATAATTTGTGGAATAGTAGGAGGTTGTGGATTATTTGGAGCCAATGGATGTTCTTCACCCAAATTCCTCCTTTTTAACCTTATGTTGGCTGCAACACTTTGGGAAACTATTTGATTCATGCCATAAAAATCTTCTACTTGTCATTTTATAAGTGTAGTATCATTTGGAGCTGATTGCTACTGGAATGTGTCTTGTTGTTGGTTATTTCCTTGACTAATTTCACCCTCCACACCAGTTGTATTCACCATTAATGCTTGATTTAAGGCATCGTTGAAACACATAGACTGGTTGTGAGGTTCATTTCATGGAAAACACCAATCATAATCTTGAGCCATGTTGTTTTGCACTGGCACTAATGCCTTAGAGGAAGATATAACATTGAGATTATAGGGCTGAAATGGTCTGTTGGTAGGAGGTCTTGCTTGGTTTTGATTTGCAGCTGGATTGGGTGGTCTTTGAGGTTGGTATGGCTACCTATTAGGCTAAGATTGAGGCTAGAAAGGAGGTCTAAAACATTAGGCTTGCTGCCTCTTGAGTGTAACCAGCTCATTGCCTAGATTTTGCAATTGCTTCATGACTTCTTGAAGTTCATTTGAGGTACTAGAAGATGAAGTAGAAGCTTCACTTGAATTCTGATTTCTAGGAGTGGGAATAGGGGCTAAAATAGGTGTTTGATTAGTCTTTGGGCTCTCTAAACTTGGAAATAGTGGCATTGGAGGCCTAGGAGCTACCTTGCCAGCTTTAATCAAACAATTTTCAGCTCTAATGGCAATGCTATAAGCAACAGGGATAGTTGTGCCTCTCATGGATTGAATTAACATAGAAATATCAAAATTTAAAGCTTTAAGGTAATATAGAAAAACACCTTCTGCTACTGGCCTTACTGCCACTAGAATTCTCTCCCAAGTCATTTGAAATCTAAAGTTGAAATCAGTTAGCTGCTCATTGGGAGATATCTTGATGGTTCTCATCTACTCCAAAAGGGACAAGTTGTCTCTCTTTTCTCCAAACTACGCATGGAGGGCTATACATAGCTAGTTCCAATTTTGGATAGAACCTAAGGCAAGACTCCTGAACCATTGTAAAGCTCTCCCTTTGAATGAAGATGCCAGCAGTATGACAATAACTTGCATCTCATTGATCTCATGGATTGTACAAATGTTAGCAATGTCCTTAACATGATCACCAGGATTGGTCTGATTTTCTCTAGTAAAGTATGGAATGTTCTTCAATGCTGCAATTGGGATTGGATTTTGTGCATTGAGAGCTAGTGGGCTGCTTCCAGTGAAATTGACATAGGGGTTGTTTTGTGCCATTTGGATTAGCCTTAAAACCCTTGTTGATTGAATGAAAGGCCTGCTAGGTGGAGGAGTTGAGAGAGCTCTGTTTGGTGGACATGGAGACCTTTGAATTCTCCTCCCTCTTTGCCTTCTTCTTGGAGATAACTACAGATACTCAAACAACACCTCTTCTTCTCTAGCTCTTGACCTTGTGGTGATTCTTCTCATGAGTTTTTAGGTTTGCACTGCTAAAACCAGCCGATTCTTCTTCCTTGGAGTCGCCAGATGTGTAATTTAGGGCTCTTTTAAGCAAGAAACTTGCAAATAATGCACCTCAATTTGTTGCAATGAAGATGAAGACCTCTAAGGTACCACCGGGCATGCCAAAACTATTGTTGCAAATCAGTAGCACCCCTGGATGTTGATCAGACTTCTAGTTTGAAATCTTGGACATCCAGTGTGATTGCACAACATTGAATCCTCTACCCAAGTGTGGGACTTGTAAAAATGGGAGAGGAATCTCCATATTAGAGGCTATCTCCTCAACTCCTCTGATCATATATATCACTTACAGGTTGTAGAGGTTTTGAATTCAAGATCCTACTCTAAATTCCAAGGGGGCAAAGATAGGGAATGCAAAAAATTGAAACTAATGCTAATGAGGTAGTGCACCAGAGGAATGGTGAACGTTTTTGCTTCTGCAGATTGACACAGATCATGGAAATGCAACAAAACATCATGAAAAAACTGATGACATGTAATGAAAGATCAGAAAGAAAAAAAATAACATAAGCAGAGGATTGAAACACATTAAAAGATCCTACATTGTCATTTCCAATATCAAAACACATACATTACAGCATCTAGGAGGTAGAAAACATGTTACAATCCTCAAAGAGGTCTAATTTTTCCACAAAATCAATTTCAAGGTGAAAGAGGGAGCCTGCAATACATAAAAAATGTTCCCCTTCAAAAATGAGCCAAATCTGGCTTTTACAATACTAGAAACGACCCCAGGAGAGAGAAACATGGGAAAACATGGGAGAGCTTCAACTACCAACCAAAAATGTAGTAAAATAGCATGGGCATCCTTACATGCCCATCCCATGACATTTTCCACCATGTTGGGAGAGAATGCAAGCCATTCTTCATTAAAATGGTGGTTGAAACGTCATTTATGTCCATGACCATGTGCCAAAGGTGTTTTTCAATTTTCTCTCTCCAAAATCCTTCAAAATGCAAAAATGACCCCAAAATCTTGTAGATAATTTCACCAGATTTCCATTGATATAAATAACACAAAATACCGAGCTCTGGATCGAAAGATATGGCCGTTTGAAATTTTCGGGCAAAACAAGGCCAAATCGGATTGGCGGGCAATTTTTTTTTTAATTTTTCACTTTTTGGCCTTTGGAAAATTTTCCAAAAATTCCCCGTGCTCCACCATTCTGGGTGCCACGTGGCATGTTTTGATTGGGCACGGGCCTTTAATGCTTCATTTTCCATTGTTTTTCCCTTTGGAAAATTTTCCAAAAATTCCCCGCCGGGCCGATGATTTGAGGACACGTGGCACGTGCTAATTGTGCGTGGGCCTGTCCTCCTAAATTTTCCGTCACTGTTTGATCCTATTTCTTGACTTGGACATGTGGCAAACCCTCATTCATTTTGGGCTTTTCCCTTTGAATTTTCCATGTGGGCTTATCTTGAGTTTTTTTCTGCCACCGGACACGTGGCAAGATTCCATTGGCTCGTGCTTGGGGGGACAATTTTTCCTTTGAAATTTTCTTCTTTTTCCTTCGGGAAAATTTCCCAAATTTTCCCCACCTTCCACCGGTTTGGGACACATGGCATCATCTCATTTGATGTGGGTCCTGGGCAAACATTTTTCCTTTTGCACAATCCCTTTAGGAAAATTTTCCAACCTTGCCCTGCGCTCCGCCGCTCTAACCCCCGAGGGACACATGGCAGAACATGATTTGTCAGTGGAGGTAGCGGGCCAAAAACTTCTCCATTCCCTTCTACCAAAATAGTTTGCCAAAATTCCAATCTTTTCAATACCCTCTAAAGGTTCGATGCCGTAGGACACGTGTCATAACATGATTGGGTGCGGGCCTCCCTTCTGAAATTTTGCATGGCACTAACACTTAGTTGATTTTTCAATTTTTTCCCCTGGACACGTGGGATAATCTGATTCACCAGCGGGCCTATGGGGCAAAATATCCCTTTTGAAAACTTTTCCAAACACTTGGTAAAAAACCAAGTTTTCCTCTGACCCCTGCCACTTTCTGGACATGTGGCACCATTTCATTGGTTGTGGGCCTTTCAGGGGAAAATTTCCCACAAAAACTCCGTCGGGCCATAACTTAAAAAATACATGGAGTTAGGAGGAAAAATTTACCTTTCTGGAAAGCTGAGAAAGAGCTCTATCTAATGGTGCCATTTCTAGAAGGTCTTGAGTGCCTGAAAAGCAAAAATTATGACTGAGGCACAAGAGAGGGAAGAATGGAAGGAGTTAGCCACAAAATGAGCAAGGGGCACATTTTGGATAACAAATATGTAAGGTCAAGTTTGGAATAAATTCCCAATATATTGATGTTTTTGAAGCTGACGTTATTCTAATTGATGCTTTTGATGTTGTATTTGGGAGTCCTTACTTGTATGTTAGGGATTTTATATTTATGAGGAGGAAAAACCAATACATATGGGTCAAGTATGGGATCAGCTACAACATCAGGGCACACCAGCATAAGCCACATATTACTATGGTAAGTGCTAACCAAGAAAAACAACTTATTCAAGTAAATAATAATCATTTTTGTTTACTTTTATTGAAGGATAAACAAGATGGGGTAGAAGTTACAGATATTTCTAACTAGGGAAAGCATGATTTGGATAGTATTATTCAGTCTTTTCAGGAAGTATTTCAGGATCCTAGCGGGTGATCACAAAAATGGGAAGTAGAGCATGAGATTTAGATATTGCTAGAATCTCTACCAAACATTGGGTTGTATAGGCAATCCTTTCTTGAGAGTATTGAAGTAAAGAAACAAATCTAAGAACTACTAGACTAAGGGGTGATACATCTGAGCACCTCACCATGTGGTTCACCTATTGTGATGGTGCTAAAGAAGGATGGTTCTTGGAGAATTTGCATCAACTACCATGCTTTGAACAAGATCACCATAAAGAACAGATATCCACTTCCCCACATAGATGATCTCTTGGACCAACTTCAGCATGCCAAATTTTTCATGAAGTTAGATCTCAAGTCAGGTTATCACCAAGTTAGAATGAAGGAGGAGGATATATGGAAGACTACCTTCAAGACAAAACAAGGTTTCTCAGAATGGTTAGTACTTCCTTTTGGGTTATGCAATGCACCCGCTACATTTATGAGATTGATGAATGATGTATTACAGGATTTCATAGATTTATGTGTCATTATATATCTAGATGATATCTTGATTATTAATGCCACATGGGAAGAACATCTAACTCATTTGCAACAAGTCTTGCAAGTTCTCAGGGAGAAATAACTGATTTGTAATATGAAGAGATGTGAATTTTCCAAACAGTCACTTTTCTATCTTGGGCATGTGAATGGAGGAGGAGAGCTGCAAGTGGATCCAAAGAAGGTGGAATCCATCACTAATTGGCTAACAACAATAGGAGCCATGGAAACTAGGAGTTTTGTGAGAGGAGTACAATACATGAATAAGTTCATTCTGAGCTTCTCCAAGATCCCAGCACCTCTACACAGAGTGGCTGCAAAGAGTAAGATTTTTGACTGGGGTAAGGAATAAGGAAAATCCTTTGAGTTATTGAAATAAAAGATTATTCATGCTCTAGTACTTGTTCTTCCTAATTTGCAACAACCTTTTGAAGTAGAGATAGATGTCAGTGATTACGCCATAGGCACAGTGTTGATTCAAGGAGGTAAACCCATTTGTTATCATTATGAAACTTTCACTTCAGTAGTTAAAGGATATTAAGTATATGATAAGGAAATGTATGCACTAGTTCAAGAAATTAAAAGGAAGCATTATTTGTTGGGTAAAGAAACTATTATCCACAATGACCACAAACCTCTCTAGTATTTGCAAGCACAGTCTAAATTACAACAAGCAAGGCACTACAAATGGATGGGTTTCCTTCAGTAGTTCCATCTGGTGATTAAATATAAGAAGGGTAGTACAAACTTGGTGGCAGACATGTTATCTAAGCCACCCACACATGATAATTTTTCATTTTTGATCACTATCTCTCAAATCGAGCCCTTCACGAAGGAAGCTTATAGAGAGGCATATGCCTAGGAAAAATACTTTGGGGTGACATTTCAGTAGTTGCAGTCCCAAGGGGATGAAAGGACAAGGATTGAATATTTTTATCTCAAATACAGGTTGCTCTACCGATGGGGGAAGCTTTACATGCCAAGAGAAGATCGAATTCTATTGATGAGGGAAGCACATACCTCGAAAGTAGTGGGACATTTCGGTGTTGGTATGACCCTAGCCCACTTGCAAAGGTATGTGTATTGGCCCAATATGTAAGAAGTTGTAAACTTTATTGTACTAGCAAGCCTAAGACTAGGAAGGAAGATTTGTATATGCCTTTGTCAGTACCTACTCGTCTGTGGGAGGACATTTCTATTGATTTTGTAGGAGGATTACCTATGTCTAAACATGGCCATAAATATCTCTATGATGTTGTCAATAGATTTAGTAAGATGTGTATTCTTATGGCATGTAAAAAGACAGTAAAAGAACATGAGGAGGTATATATTTTCTTTGCTAATGTATGGGTGCATTTTGGTTTGCCAAAGTCTATTATTTCTGACAGGGATTCTAGGTTATTGGGGAAACTTTGGACTACTTTGTGGGATAAGATGGATACCAGGTTACAAAGGAGCACAACTTTCCATCCACAAACAGATGGACAAATAAAGGTGGTAAACAGGGTTTTGGTATAGTTGATTAGAGGGTATAACAACAAATAACCAAGGAATTGGGATGAGTCCTTAGCCTACATTTAGCATTCCTATAACTAGGAAGTACACACATCCACTATGAAGTCACCGTTTGAAGCATGCTTGGGATATCTACCTACAAATTTGATGGAATTAGTAGTTAGAAAGCAGGATGAGAAGGATACATGAGACATAGAGGAGACTAGAGAAAACAAATTCATTGAGAGGATCCAGAAAATCCATCTCAAAGTCAAGGAGCAACTAGATAAATCTCAGGCCAAGTACAAAGCTAGGCATGATCAGCATAGAAGGGAACATAAGCTTCATGTTGGAGATAGATTTTGGCTTTACTTGAAAAAGGAGAGACTACAAGGTCAGACATGCAAGCTCAAGCTATTACGATATGGAACCTTCACCATATTGGAGCAGGTTGGAGAAAATGCCTTTCAACTTGATTTTACATCATTCATGAGGATGTACTCTATAGTAAACTATGAGAACTTGCACCTATATGAGCCATTCATGCTAGATGAAGATGAAGAACTATAGTTGTTACCTTCCATTGAAGATTGTATCTTAGACTCACAAGGTGAATTGGAGGAGGATGTAGTACTGTAGAAAAAGGTTAGAGAGACTAGGAGAGGTCCGCAGGAGTCTTTATAGGTTAGACTGAAAGGAAAGACACCAAGGCAGGCCTGGTGGTACCTGAAGGAGCAAGTGAGGGAATTATTTCCTCATCTACCCCCCACTAAGATTTTATGGGACCAAAAGTCTCCTAAGAAGGGGAGGTGTGATCCATAGGGATCCAAAATGACTCTACTTTATCAAATCAGCCAACACGAAGAAGAAAAAAATATACACGGAGTTTCTATCTATTTAGTGATAGGACCACCGCCTTGTGTAGGGTGGCGGTTATAGAACCTCCGCCCCACTAGGGGTGGCGGTCCTAGGACCATTGTTCTGCATTGGGTGGAGGTCCTAGCTCTTGCGGATAGAAAATAAAATATGTCGTGAACAGTCCTAGAATTCCAAAGGGCGTCCATGTCTCTTCTTTTGCATGACTTTTACCATTCTCCAGTGCACAGGAGAACATGAGAAAGACTATATATGCACGTTATGGAAGAGAACAAAGGAATTGAAGCATGAAGCAAGTGAGTAAGAACCTCTTAGTGTTAGAATTTTGATTTGTAGAAGCAAGGAGTAATTAAGTCAGAGTAAGCAAGGAAATGGGAGGAAGTGTGAGATATTATCTACTTCTCTTTCATACTTATTGTAATTTATGTACTTGTTATTGAATTGGCCAATAAAAGTGGGAAGAAAGATCAATTTCCCTTCCCAATTGGTTTTTCCTCCTTTGGGGTTTTCCATGATAAAATTTTTGTTGTATGAGTCTATATTCTTTCCCTTTCTGCAAATTTTTGATTCTAAGCATAAGTATAATTCCTTCACTAGCTATCTCTGTTATTTTCTAATAGAAAGTAGAACAAAAATGATTAATTGTGATTCTTTAGATAATTCCAAAGTTGAAGATTTTAGAGACCAGTCATCAATCCTTTCCATTAATAATGTTAATCCAGGAATGGTGTCCGATGGTTGTATGCATTAAGAGAAGAGGATCTTAGAAAGCAGTTCCATTAAACACAATCCAAACTTGCATAAATTGAAAGCACAAATGCTAAAGTTTAAATGCACATTTGTAGAAATGTAAACACACTTACATGAAGGAACTCACACTTGGAGGAATAAAACACACTTGCATGAATTGAAATTATTGAATTGGAAATAAATAAAATTAAATGAAACACCTACAGGTTTACAATAGATTGGATGTTATAATACAAAGAGAAGAACAACACAGCAAGAGGATGATTACAGAAAAATAAATAAACACAAATTATTACAAAATAAAACAAAAATATACAGATCCATCTTCCTTAGAATAAGTGGCTAGATCATTCATTGGAAGAGGATTTAAACCATGCTTTGAGATCTTAACTCAAACTGCAGAATAATTGAGAGAAAAAAATAGATTCATTTCTTAGTAGTAAAAATTACATATGTGAGTGTGAAAGGTTGCATTTATAAGTTATGCATCCAACCAACTCTTTATTTTGGGAGATACAATTTTTTCTTATCTTTATTCTAATCCTAACAACTAATATCTCCATCTCCACAAAATATGGAGAGAAATATATTATTGGAGTCAAAGTCTTATCTCATTGTTTTAGGAAGATTTGCTCCCAAATCTTCCCTTTTCCTTTTGGTAACAAGAATCACAATGATTTTATTCTCCTACATTATTGCAAGGAGGTTTTTCCTCAAAAGATGATTTTGACCAAATACATTTCCTAGATTTTCCATTTGACTTTGTTATTTTTTATTGTGGAACTTTTGACGCTTACCTGATATGTTTTTTCCTCGGACTATAGTTCACTAAAAGTTAGATATGTCTTCATTGCTAAAACCTGTAGAAGATATGAACAAGGTTTTTTTTAACACATTTCTATGAACAAAAATATTTCTCATCTTTTTGTTTGACTTTTCTATTTCTATTTATGGAACTTTTAGTGTTCATCTGATACACTTTTTCCTCAGACTATAGCCCACTAAAAGTTATATTTCTCTTCATTGGTAAAACCTGTAGAAAATATGAATGTATTTTTTGTTAAAAATGCTTCTATGAACAAAAACCTCTCTCATATTTTCCATTTGACTTTTTGGTTTCAATTTATGGATCTTTTAGTGCTCGTCTGATACACTTTTCCTTAGACTGTAACTCACTAAAAGTTAGATTTATCTTCATTGGTAAAACCTATATCAAATATGAATGAGGTTTATGTTAAACACATTGCTATGAAGAAAAACCTCTCTCATATTTTCCATTGGATTATCTGATTTTTTACAATTCCTCAAAAAATGTCATTCCATTGATGTAGGTTCTAGAGCAAATGCTATTATTCCTTTTATGCAAGTTTCGGATCTAAATATGCAAGTTCAAGAACTAAATCTATGAGTTCTGGAACTAAATCTGAAAGTTCTAGAGCTAACTTAAAATAACTATAAATTTTGCATACGATCTTGGATTAAGATGATTCATTTTTTGAACTTGCATAATTTTTTAGAGGAATCTGAATATGAAATCATATTTGAGTTTAAATGTAATGTTTATGATCAATTCCACTTTTTTCAATACTAGCATTATCTTTTCTTTATGGCCTGCATACACAAGACTTTGCATCTTTTCCCAAATAATCAATAGGATTAGTCAACAAAATAGATAACAAAATATTTATAAATAATGAGCAAGATATATATCCTATATTCTATCGTAAGCGAACTATAAGTTCCTAGATTACATTTAAATCTACTTTCAAAGGTAACTTAGAAGGATAAAATAATGGTAATTTATGGCCTCATCATTGCCCAACACTTAATCTTATGCATGTCCTCATGCATTATATTATTATCTCCTCTTATTAGAGTCTTCTTCTCATTGAGCTTATGCATGTATGCATTCCATATATAGTTCAAGGACAAGTTCTTGTGGATCTCCTTCTATTGTTTTTAATTTCCATTATTTTATAGTAGGTTCTTGTCTAGATATCCTTGTGTTATTTTTTATTTATTTTATTTTTTACAATAGGTTCTTGTGTCGATATCCTTCTAATGTTTTTTTTTTCGTTTACAACAAGTTATTGTGTGGATCTCATTCTGTTGTTTTTAATTTTTTTTCTTTTACAACAAGTTTCTTGGGTGGATCACCTTCTGTTGTTTTTTATTTCTTTTCTTTTACAGCAGGTTCTTGTGTTGATCTCCTTTTGTTGTTTTTGATTTCTTTTCTTTTACAGCATGTTCTTGTGTGGATCTCCTTTTGTTGTTTTTTGTTTTCTTTTTTGTACAATAGGTTCTTGTGTGGATATACTTCTTCTATTTTTGATTTTCTTTCTTGTTCAACAAGTTCTTCTGTGGATCTCTTTCTACTGTTTTTTCTCTTTCTTTTACAATGGGTTCTTGTGTGGATCTCCTTCTGTTTTTTTTTTTTCTTATACAATAGGTTCTTATATGGATCTCCTTCTGTTGTTTTTTATTATTTTCTTTATTGTACAATAGGTTCTTGTGTGGATCTCCTTTTGTTGTTTTTTATTTTCTTTCTTGTACAATAGGTTCTTATGTGGATCTCCTTCTGTTGTTTTGATTTTTTTACTGTACAACAAGTTCTTGTTTGAATCTCGTTATGTTGCCCTTACACCTCATATGTAAAATAAAAATGCATATATCATGTTTCTCTTTCTTTCACACACCTAATCTCATGCATGTTGTTTATTCATGGTTGCCCATAAATTAGACAATAAAAGTTTGATTGCAAAGAGGTTCATATATTTTCATATTTGTAAGTAGGGGAAATATGAATTTTATCTTGTCGTCTTTGGAGATCTTAAAAGCGAATCTAACTATAGTATAAAAAAACTTACAAGAAAGCTTAAAAATAAAATAGTAGAACAAAATAACTTGATCATACCTCTAGTTGTCCTTGTCATAATATTGTTAACATGGTCAAATAGTGCCAAGAAGGAAGCCACCAGGTAACAGTTGATTGAATTTGAAGAAGATTCACCTTTTGTTTTTGTCTTTAAATAGCCAACAAGCTGGTTTTCCAATCAAAGTTGTTTTTTTTGCCTTTGATTGGCCAGCAAGTTGGTTTTCATATCAAAGTTTTTTTTTAATTATTATTTTTCCTTTGATTGGCTAGCAAGCTGGTTTTCCAATCAAAGCTTTTGATTTTTTATTTTCCTTTTATTGGCTAGCAAGTTGGTTTTCCAATCAAAGTTTTTTGATTTTTTTATTTTTTTGCTGAAATGGTAGAATGAGAAGGATTAGAAAAATATTTGATCCATCATCAGACTATATTCATCAAAGTGTAACACGTGTAAAATAAGAAGCAATGTCTGAGATCTCAAAAAAACCTCTTCGCATACTTGTTAACTCTAAGAAGATTTCCAAAAATTGTGTAGACAATTTATAGGTCTTCAAAGTTGAACTTGAATTGTGCATTATCAGAATCACCATAGTAATATTCAAAACCCAAACTAGTGATCTCAGGAGATGGATTTTGTTATGTATTTGTGGGTCCCTCCAAAATACTCCTTGGTTGATACTATTGGTGCGTAAAAATATGCATGTTGGTACCAAGAACAACTTTGGAAATTCTTGTGGATGTTAGCACGAAAAAAGTGTTTGTCTTGATATTCACAATAATTGTTTCTTCATGTTATACAAGCATATACAAAAATGAAGAAATTGAAAGACATGAAAACAATTTTTTCTAATGGATATGGTTTAGGGATTGAATTTTATTATGGGTGGATTTTTATTTTGGCTCTAATGAAATCCCTAAATATGGATGGAGTTAATTAGAAATGCTACCACTTAATTATTACAAACTAGATAAACCAATTTTTGACTAAGGTTATGTATAATAAGATCATTGAGTTATTGTTGTCAAAATTCCCCCCCAAGGTAATTTTGATAACATGCATCAGATTTTCAGTCCCGAGCAAGTAGAATGATTCAAGGCCTGAAATCATGTTTTCTGGGGTCCCCTCGGTTTCCTTCTAACTCTCTTGTCCAAGAAGTAATCTCAACAGGTTGATAAAATGGAAGAGATGCAAAAAATATGGTTGCAAGATTGTTCTAAGGCATTTCGGGTTTGCAGGCTTGGGGTCGAAAAAATGTAGAAAATCGGCTAAGTCCTTGTCCAAGCAGTCCTTGGGATAGTTGGGACGTAAAAGAACGAATTGGCTGAAAGGCCGCCAGGTGGTCCACGCAGTAAAGGGACATCTGGGCCGTGAGGACGCGAAGGACGCGAAAGGGTGAACCGGCCGAAGGTGAAAAACTTGACTAACTATTATGAAGATAAGGTTGGGACATTTGGGCCATGAGGACGTGAAGGACATGAAAAGGTGAAGAAAACAAGAACAAGGAAGCCCATTTCGGGCGGTTCGGAAGAATTTGTCCTAGACAGTCTAGGATAGTTGGAACAAAGGTACGTGGAGGACGCGAACTACTCGGATCGACCGAAACAGGGAACTTTAGTCCGGGACAGTTGGGACATCGGGATGCGCGGGATGCAAAAAGCTGAAAGAGCCAAGAGCCAATGGAATCTTGCCACGTGTCTTTGCCGCAAAGAGGGAAAAGGAAGCCCGAATCGGGTGGTTTGGAGATTTTTGTCCCAGGCAGTTTGGGACAGCCAGGCCAAAGGGACGTGAAGGACACGAAAAGCCGGGAGAGTCGCCAACGAATCAGAACAAGACACATGTCCTAAGGTGGGGGAGTTTGGAGCTAGGAAGACTTAGGAAAATTTGCAAAAGTCTTGGGCCAAAAAACTAAAAGGTAAAGGTTTTCCCCGCACCCCTGTCCTCCACCAGATCACGCCATGTGTCCCAAGCAGCGGGGGCATGGGAAAAAAATGGAAAATGTTCCAAAGTTATAAAAAGGTCAAAATTTCAGAGGAAAGCCCATAGAAAGGTGGAGGAGAGAGAATTACTCATCCAATCAGCGCTCGACACATGTCATCCAAGTGGCAGAGCGCAGGAATTTTTTAAATATCCGTTTTGGCCTGTTTCTTGCCCTAAATCTTCAGATCGCCATGTCTTTCGATCCAGAGCTTAGATTTGCACATTCTTTATATCAACGGAAATCTTGTGAAATGATCTACATGATTCTCAGGTCAATCTTGCATTTTGATTTAGTGTGGAGAGAGAAAATTGAGAAACGCCTCTGGCACATAAAATTGATAGAAGTGACGTTCAACAACCAGCTTTAATGTAACAGACAGTTCGTCGTTCTGCTAGATAGTCCACCATTTTTCCAGGATTCACCACTTCTATCATAATAAGATGAGCTAAATGCGACCTAGAAGTGGTTGGGGGTAGATCTAACTTTCTTCTCTCTTCCCTCTCTCATTCTTCCTATATATTGTAAGGAGGGGCTTCTTTCTAAAGGTCAAACATTTCCTTTTTTGCTCCTCTCTTCTTCTCTCTATCAGGTGAATTTGTGGATTTTAAACCTCCCATTTAAAACTGTAATGTGACTCTAGCCTCTTGGAATTTTGTAGTGTATTGTATCAATCTTTGGAGCAAGTAATGCACATGTCTGTGGATGATTCTCAACCCTCTCTGTGGTTCGTTTGCATCCTCCTGGTCTTTCACTCCAAATTTTGTTATCTGTGCATAATCTTGCATCACATTTGAATGGTCTGTGTTTATTGGCAAGATAGGTGTTCTTCATTCATCGGTGCATCACCTCTGTTAGCTTAGGTTTATTTTTCATGCATCTTCTTATCCTGTCTCCTTGGCAGATTAGATTAGGTTTTTGAGTAAAGCCTCTGCGTTTTTTTTTTTGTGCATCTGAACAGAGGAATAGGAACCAGCCTTCTCTGGAGATTCCTTGCTCATTTTTGCAAGTCCCACACTTGGAGAAAGGATTCCATGTTGTGCAATCACACTAGATGCTAGTATGATCAACCTAGAAATCTTGATGTGTGTCCAGGGGTGCAATGATTTTTCATCTAATAGTTTTGGCACGCCCGGTGGGACACTAGAGGTTTCATTTTTACTTGCAGCAAAGTTGATGTGCATCTGCTGCAATTTTCTTGCTTGAAAAGAGCTATTATTTACATATCTGGCAACTCCAAGGGGAAGAATCAACTGGTTTCAGCAGTGCAGATCCTGAAAACTCATGAGAAGAGTCACCACAAGGTCAAGAGTTGGAGAAGAAGAAGTGTTGTTTGAATACCTGCAATTATCTCCAAGAAGAAGGGAAAGAGGAAGAAGGACTCAAAGGTCTCCATCTCCACCAAACAGAACTCTCCCAACTCCTCCACCTGGTAGGCCTTTCATTCAGTCATACAAGGGTTTTTAAGACCAATTACAATGGCTCAAAACAACCCCTATGTCAACTTCACAGGTAGCAGCCCACTTGCCCTCAATGCACAACATCCAATTCCTATTGCAGCCTTGAAGAACATTCCATACTTCACTAGAGAAAATCGGACTACTCCAGGTGATCATGTTAAAGATATTGTTAACCTTTGTGCAATCCATGAAATCAATGAGATGCAAGTGGCTGTCAAGTTACTGGCATCTTCATTCAAGGGTAAAGCATTGCAATGGTTTAGGAGCCTTGGAGCTGGTTCTATCACAAATTGGAATCAGCTGTGTATAGCACTTCATGAGTAATTTGGAGAGAAGGGAGACAACTTGTCTCTTTTGGAGCAGCTGACAACCATCAAGAGAGCTCCTAATGAGCAGCTGACCAATTTCAACTTCAAAGTTCAAAAGACTTGGGAGAGAATTCCAGTAGCAGTTAGGCCAACAGCAGAAGGTGCTCTTCTCTACTATCTCAAAGCTCTAAATTCTGATATTTCTATGTTGATTCAGTCCACGGGAGGCATAACTATCCCTATGGCTTATAACATTGCCATTAGGGCTGAAAATTGTTTGATCCAAGGTGGCAAACTTGCCCCTAGACCTCCCATGCCACTGTTTCCAAGTTTAGAGAGTCCAAACACCAATCAAGCACCTAATTTGGCTCCTTCTCCCACTCCTAGAAATCAGAGTTCAAATGAAGCTTCCACTTCATCTCTAAGTGCCCCCAAATGAGCTTCAAGAAGTCATGAAGCAATTACAAAACCTAGGCAATGAGCCGGTTACTCTCAAGAGGCAGCAGGCCCAAGGTTTTAGACCTTCTTATCAGCCCCAAGCTCAGCCTAATAGGTAGCCATACCAACCACAAAGGCCTCCTAATCCAGCTGCAAATATAAATCAAACAAGGCCTCCTGCCAATAGACCATTTCAGCCCTATAATCCAAATGCCATATCTGCCTCTAAGGCATTGGTGCCAATACAAAACAACATTGCCCAGGGGTACGATTGGTGTTTTCCATGTAATGAGACTCATAATCAATCCATGTGATTCAATGGTGCTTTGAATCAAGCATTAATGGTGATAACTACTGGTGTGGAGGGTGAGAACAGTCAAGAAAACAGCCAACAACAAGAAACATTCCAACAACAAGAAACATTCCAACAACAATTAGCCCCAAATGACACCACATTGGTAAATTGGCAAGCAGAGGATTTTTGTGGCATGAACCAAGTAGTTTCTCAAGGTGTTGCAGCCAACACAAGGTCAAAAAGGAGGAATTTAGGTAAAGGACAAACCATTAGCCCCAACCAATCCACAACCTTCCATGGCTCCACAAATGGTTGGCAAGCAAGGTCCAATTTCAAATGCACAAGGGCAGCCAAGAATAGCCCCTAGGCCAACTCAAATACCAGTTGTTTCTACCCATGTGCAAGGAGTGAATGTACAAGCAAAGGGATAGCAAAGGGATCCTTCATCACCATTCAGTATCATTGATCAGATGAAGAAGACAAATGTCAATATATCAATGTGGGAATCCCTATCCATCCCAGGCCAAAGAGATCTGCTGCAAGCTGCCATGAAGGACTGGCCAACTTCGAATCAGCAAGTTTAGATGCAAGAAAAAGTGCTCACAAATACTTCCCAGCCTGAGGGAAATCATGGAGGACAACAAGGTAAAATGTTGAAACCCCCTCCTTTCTATGTTTCATTAATCATTGGAAATCAGCTAGTGCACAATTGCATGATAGACTCTGGGGCAAGTAGCTCAGTAATGCCTAAACAAATAGCTGATCAGCTAGGGATCTAGTATGAAACCATATCTAAAGGGGTAGTGCAGCTAGATGGGATAGCAGTAGCAATAGTTGGAGTGATTAAAAACTTGAGTCTTACCTTGCATGCATGTCCCAAATGTTGTTTTACAAGATGTATCAGTCATAGACCTTCCACCACTCTTTGCCCTTTGTTTGTCAAGGGGACTTCAAAGCCAAGATTGGGGGATATTTGTCTACTGATTGGTCACACAAGTTGTTTAGAACAAGGTATGGAACTAAAGCCACCTTCAGGTCAGAACCTATTGTAGACTTCCATATTGAGCCTTACACTCCAAGTCAGATTAATGCAAATTGCTCAGCATTTGATCAAGAAGATCACCCAAGCTCTAATGAAGCTGACACTAAGGTTGGAAGCATCCCAGACCTAACTATTGATGAATGGGCAAGCAAGGTGCATGCTTTTGATCCTTATCAAGAAGTATAAGAATCTGAACTAGGGGTTTATTGTATACATGAAGAAAATCAACCTATTCCTAGCATCACCAAGCCAAACCACAAGGATGACAATGAGGTATGGGTAGCTGTTTTTTGATGGACCAAGGAGTAGACAAGGTGTAGGAGGTGGAGCCGTGCTTGTTTCACCTCAAGGAGTAAAGTATTATTCAGCTTTTTAGATTTCATTTTACATGCTCTAATAACACTGCTGAATATGAAGCCTTGGTGCAAGGGATGCATTGGGCAATGAAGAGAGGAATAAAGAACTTGCAAGTCTCTGGTGACAGTGAATTGATTGTAAATCAGGTCAAGGGACAAACATGCTACCAAAAATGATCTACTCAAATTCTACAAGAATAGGGTGTGGGACCGTCATGGAAGATTTTGAGGGTTTTGACATCAAATCCATTCCTAGGAAAGAGAACCAAGCTGCTGATAAGCTTGCAGCAGTAGGGGCAGCCTTTGACATTGTGGAAAGCATTCAACAAGACAAGGTATAGCCAAACATCCACGTAATTGTGAGGCCTTCAGTTCTAGATAACAATGTCAGTTGGCAAGTGTTTGAGAATGACCAGCAAATCATCCATTTCTTGCAAGAAGAAGCTGAGTTCTCAGCCAAGAATCAAGAAAAATTAGAACAGCAGTATGGTGATTAGGTGGTACAGCTGAGAACTAACAAGCTACCCAAGGGACTTATCACTTTTGATTCCATTTTTAATCCCAATGATCAGTTTAGAAAGGAGAAAGCAAACATTTAGGTCAAGAGAGAGGATTCAGTATCCATCTTGGTAGAAGAGAACAAACCTTTACAAATTGGAAGGATGACAACAAAACAAGAAAGGAATGAGTTCATACAGCTGTGTCAAGAGTTCCCTGACATGTTTTCTTGGAGCTATGAAGACTTGAAAGGTTTCAATCCCAACTTAGCTCAGCATACCATCGAGTTGGATCTGAATACTAAGCCTGTCAGGTAGAAACAAAGACCAGTCAATCCACACATGGAGCCTCTCATGAGGAAAGAATTGGACAAGCTGATTGAGTCAAGGATCATATTCCCAATCAAGCATTCTAGTTGGGTTGCCCACTTAGTTCTAGTCAGAAAGAAGAGTGGAGAGATCAGATTGTGTGTTGACTTCAGAGACTTGAATAGAGCCTCTCTCAAGGACCATTACCCACTCCCTTCCATGGAGAAAATATTGCAAGTTGTAGTTGGTTCAGAAAGGTTTTCACTACTTGATGGCTACTCAGACTACAACCAGATTATGGTGAAGGAGGAAGACCAGTTCAAGACGGCTTTCACCACCAAATCGGGCACCTATGCCTACAAGAAGATGCCATTTGGGCTATCAAATGCTAGAGCCACTTTCCAAAGGGAAATGGATATGGTGTTTAAGGGGTTGATCAATAAAATAGTCTTGATATATCTTGACGACATCACTGTATTCTCCAAAAATATAGCAGAACACCTCTGTCATCTGAGGCAGGTATTTCAGAGGTGTAGAAGATTTGGGGTATCATTGAATCCCAAAAAAAAGCATATTCTTGGCTCATGAGGGAAAACTTCTAGGCCATATTGTTTCAAAGGAGGGATTAACGATTGACCCAGAAAGAGTTGAAGCAATTCGAGCATTGCCATTGCCAAGTCACAAGAAGGCTCTTCAAAGCTTCTTGGGAAGGATCAATTTCGTCCATAGGTTTGTTCCAAACTTTGCAGCTCTCGTAAAGCCAATAACATTGATGTTAAAAAAGAGCATGGCATTTAAGTGGACATCTGAAGGCAAGGCAAGTTTTGAGGCAATAAAAGAGGCTATATCTCAAGCTCCCACTCTCGTCAATCTAGACTTCTCTAAGGGTTTCATGCTATACACCTTTGGCGGTGGAGACACAATTTCTGAAATCTTGGCACAACAAAACAAAGAAGGATTAGAACAACCAGTTGCTTTCTTCAGTCAAGGCTTGGAGGAATACGAAACTAGGTACTCTTTCATTGAAAAGCACGTCCTTGTTGTGATCAGGAGTTTAAAGAAATTCAAGCACCTAGTCTTAAACAATAAGATCCAATTATTGGTCTCTCACGTGGGATTCAAGGACTTCCTTCTAAACAAGGATCTGAATGAGAAACATGTAGGATGGATAACCCGTGTCATGGAATATGACATCGAGATTAAGGTCACCAAACTGGTTCATGGCAAAGGTTTATGTGAGCAGCTCGCTTCCAAACAACTAGACGGCTCAGAAGGTGAAGGAGATGCTGTTGTGCTACTACAAGATGGTCAAGAATAGGAAAATGATGATGTGCCCACTCCCTGTTGGACTCAGAATATGATACACTTCCTATAGACAGGCATATGCCCTCCAGAAATGAGCAAAGCAAAGAGGAGATACTTTAGATTACAAGCCATTCCATATGTGTTTGTTGATGGTGTTTTGTTTAAGAAAGACATCAATGGAGTTCTACTGAGGTGCATTGGGATAGGTCAAATTGAGATGGTGTTACGAGATTTTCATGATTGGAGATTCTGGAGGACATTTCACCCCACGAGTAACAGCTCTCAAGATAATGAAGGTAGGGTATTATTGGCCCACAGTGTTCAGTGACTGTTATACATGGATAAGAAAGTGCAAGAAATGTGCATTCTTCACAGGAAAAGGAAGGTTAGCAGTGCTACCCCCTTCATCCAATTTTAGTAGATCAGCCATTCATGCAATGGGGACTGGACTTCATTGGAGTCATCAATCCCAATTCGAGTCAAGGTCACAAGTGGATACTTACAGCAACAAACTATTTCACCAAGTGGACCGAAGCAGTGGCACTCAAAGAGGCAAGTGAGTCTAACATACTAGACTTTTATGAAGAAATAGTGACCAGGTTCGGTGTGCCAGCCACTATCATATCAGATAATGCATTAGCATTCATAGGTTCCAAGATTATAGAATGGGCTGTCAAGAATTGAATCTATTTGAGCACCTCTTCAAATTATTACCCCACAGGGTAATGGACAGGCAGAGTCCACAAACAAAAAGTTGTTGAGGATCATCAAAAGAACTCTGGATGAAAACCAAAGGACATGGCATACCAAGCTAAAATCAGCATTATGGGCTGACAGGATAACACCAAAGAGGTCTACAGGTATTTCTCCCTACAAATTGGTCTATGGGAAAGAGGCAGTATTGCCTATATCATTAGAACTTCTAGCATTGGAGCTCATGAAGCAGTTGGAGTTGTCTGAGTTCAAACCAATGGAGGCCAGGTACGCAAGGTTGATGGAATTGGAAGAAATAAGAGAACATGCAGCTCTGATGATTGAAAAGGATCAGACCTTAGTAAAAAGATGGTTTGACAAGAAGGCAGGAGCAAGTACCTTCCAGGAGGGGGACCTAGTTCTGAAATGGGATGCAGATCAGGTGAAACCTGGAAGGCATTCCAAGTTTGATGCCATTTGGAGTGGCCCCTACATGGTCACGAGATGTAAAAGTGGGAATTCCTTCCAATTGTCTACATTAGATGGAGAAGAACTCCCGATTCCAGTTAACGGAATCTATCTTAAACATTGCTACTAAAAAGGAAAAGTTTTACCCTTGTAAATATTAGCCTAGATTTTAGATTTTAGTTCCTTTAAGTGCGTATGCACATTGTATTGTTGTAGTTAGGTTTCAATTTCCCTAAGTGCTTTAGCACAGGTTTTTTCACTCTCAGGTTGAATTTCTATAGTTCATAGTGCTCTCAAAGAATGAGTTACAGTATCAGGATCGGGATTAGAAATCAGGTTGGTTTCAGGTTATTACTCCATGCCCAATGGATTGTTAAAAGGCCACTGATCTTCTACCTAGCAGGCAGGTGACCCCGTTGAGTCGCCAAAACTGTTGTCAAAATTCCCCCCAAGGTAATTTTTGATAACATGCATCAGATTTTAAGTCCCGAGCAAGTAGAATGATTCAAGGCCTGAAATCATGTTTTTTGGGGTCCCCTCGGTTTCCTTCTAACTCTCCTGTCCAAGAAGGAATCTCAACAGGTTGATAAAATGGAAGAGATGCAAAAATATGGTTGCAGGATTGTTCTAAGGCATTTTGGGTTTGCAGGCTTGGGGCCGAAAAAAATGTAGAAAATTAGATAAGTCCTGGTCTAGGCGGTCCTTGGGACAGTTGGTACATAAAAGCATGAATCGGTCGAAAGGCCGCCAGGCGGTCCACGCAGCAAAGGGACATCCGGGTCATGAGGACGCGAAAGGGTGAACTGGCGGAAGGTGAAAAAATTGACTAACTGTTGTGCAGATAAGGCTGGGACATCTAGGCCATGAGGACGTGAAGGACGTGAAAAGGTGAAGCAAACAAGAACAAGGAAGCCCATTTCGGGCAGTTTAGAAGAATTTGTCCCAGACAGTCTGGGACAGTTGGAACAAAGGTACGTGGAGGATGCGAACCACCCAGATCGGCCGAAACAGGGAACTTCAGTCCGGGACAGTTGGGACATCAGGATGCATGAGACGCGAAAAGCTGAAAGAGCAAGATCCAATGGAATCTTGCCATGTGTCTTTGCCTCAAAGAGGGACAAGGAAGCCCGAATCGGGCGGTTCGGAGATTTTTGTTCTAGGTAGTTTGGGATAGCCAGGCCAAAGGGACGCGAAGGACGCAAAAAGCCGGGAGAACCACCATAAATCAGAATAGGACACGTGTCCTAAGGTGGGGGGTAGTTCGGATTTCCAGGGAAGACTTAGGAAAATTTGCAAAAGTCTTGGGCCAAAAAACTAAAAGGTAAAGGTTTTCCCCGCACCCCTGTCCTCCACCAGATCATGCCATGTGTCCCAAGCGGTGAGGGCGTGGGGAAACATTGGAAAATGTTCCAAAGTTATAAAAAGGTCAAAATTTCAAAGGAAAGCCCGCGGAAAGGTGGAGGAGAGAGAATTGCTCATCCAATCAACGCCCGACACATGTCGTCTAAGTGGCAGAGCATGGGAAAATTTCAAATATCCGTTTTGGCCCTGTTTCTTTCCCTAAATCTTTCAGATCACCATATCTTTCGATCCAGAGCTCAGATTTGCGTATTCTTTATATCAACAGAAAGTTGGTGAAATTACCTACACGATTCCGAGGTCAATATTGCATTTTGGTTTAGTGTGGAGAGATAAAATTGAGAAACAGCTCTGGCATGTAAAATAGACAGAAGTGATGTTCAAACAACCAGGTTTAATGCAACAGACAGTTCGGCGTTCTGCTAGACAGTCTGCCGTTTTGCTAGATAGTCTACCGTTTTTCCTAGGATTTGCCGCTTCTGCCATAATAAGATGAGCTAAATGCGACCTAGAAGTGGTTGGGGGTGATCTAACTTTCTTCTCTCTTCCCTCTCTCATTCTTCCTATATATTGTAAGGAGGGGCTTCTTTCTAAAGGTCGAACATTTCCTGTTTTTCTCCTCCCTTCTTCTCTCTATCAGGCAAATTTGTGCAGTTTGAACCTCCCATTTGAAACTGTAATGTGACTCAGCCTCTTGGCATTTTGTAGTGTATTGTATCGATCCTTAGAGCAAGTAATGCATGTCTGTGGATGATTCTCAACCCTCTCTGTGTTCATTTGATCCTTCTGGTCTTTCACTGCAAATTTTGTTATCTGTGCATAATCTTGCATCACATTTGAATGGTCTGTGTCTGAATTTATCAGCAAGATAGGTGTCTACTTCATTCCTTGGTGCATCACCTCTGTTAGCTTAGGTTTATTTTTCATGCATCTTCTTCCCTATCTCCTTAGTAGATTAGATTAGGTTTTGAGTGAACCCTCTGCATTTTCATGTGCATCTGAATAGAGGAATAGGAACCAACCTTCTCTAGAGATTCCTTTCTCATTCTTGCAAGTCCCACTCTTGAAGAAAGGATTCAATGTTATGTAATCACACTGGATGCTAGTATGATCAACCTAGAAATCTGATCAACATCCAGGGGTGCTGTGATTTTTCATCAACAGTTATTAGTTGATACAAGTGGAAATGGTGGTGGTTATCAAGAATTACATATGATATTTCATCAACTAGATCTACTTCCTCCATATTCAATATCATATTCTAACCCATTTCCATATCTGAATTATTTTTTCATACCATTATACCCTTCTTGATTATACTTCACAGTTTTTTTCTTATACACAAAGTTAGTTTATGGGGAGATAAATATTTACAATCTAATATTCCTAATTACATAAATGAAATTTTAATCTACTTGCAGCAAATAAAAGTCTAAAGAAACTACTTACCAAATACTTCTTATCACAGAATTTTCTAAAACATATTCTACTGTCACTAGAATATTCTTTTAGAGAAATCTATATCTCCTAATAACATTGTGTACCCGACAATTACACCAAAATGATGAGGGTTTTCCATCCTCAACATTAATAATGTCAATCCATGGCTGGTGTCTGATGGTTATATGCATTAAGAGAAGAAAATACTTGGGAAAAGAATCCCTTAAACACAATCTAAACTTGCATAAATTGAAATGTAAACACACTTGCATAAAGGAAATCATACTTTCATAAATTGAAATTGTTGAATTACAAATAAATTTTTTTAAATGAAACACCTACAAGTTTACAACAGACCAAATGTTATAATACAAAGATAAAACAATACAACAAGAGGATAATTATAGAAAAACAAATAAACACAAATTATTACAAAATAAAAAAATGTTGAATATACAGATCCATCTTCCTTAGAATGAGTGGTCAGCTCATTCCTTGGAAGAGGATTTAAACCATGCTTTGAGATCTTAACTCAAAACTACAAAATATTGGATAGAAAATAATAGATTCATTTCTTGGTAGTAAAAATTACATATCTGAGTGTGGAAGGTTGCATTTATAATTTATTTCTCTAACCAACACCTTATTTTGGGAGATATAATCTGATCTTATCTTTATTCTAATCCTAACAACTAAGATCTCCATCTCCACAAAATATGGAGAGAGATATATTATTGGAGTCAAAGTCTTATCTCATTATTTTAGGAAGATTTTCTCCCAAATCTTCTCCTTGCTTTTTGGTAACAAGAATCACAATGATTTTATTCTCTTACATTATTAGAAGGAGGTTTTTCCTCAAAATATGATTTTGATCGAATACCTTTCTGGGATTTTCCATTTGACTTTTTTGTTTTTTATTTTGGAACTTTTGACGCTTGTCTGATACATTTTTCCTCGGACCTGCAGTTCACTAAAATTTAGATATCTCTTCCTTAGTAAATCTTGTAGCAACTATGAATGAGATTTTTGTTAAACACATTGCTATGAAAAAAAACCTCTCTCACATTTTCTGTTTGAATTTTTTGTTTCTTTTTATGGAAATTTTAGTGCTCGTCTTATACACTTTTCCTTAGACTATAGCTCACTAAAAGTTAGATTTATCTTCATTGGTAAAACCTATAGCAAATCTTAATGATGTTTATGTTAAACATATTTCTATGAACAAAAACCTCTCTCATATTTTCCATTGGATTCTTTGATTTTTCACAATTCCTACAAAAATTTCATTCCATTGATGTAGGTTTCAGAGCTAACGTTGTCATTCCTTTTATGCAAGTTCCGGAACTAAAGTTTTCATTCTTTTTTTGCATGTTCTAGAACTAAATCTACTTTGTTCACAAATTGTAAGTTCTGAAACTCAATATCATTCTATACCTTGCAGCTTTGTCCACTATTTTAATTACTTGAAATTATAAATATATGAATTGCAAATTCCTGAACTAAATGTTATTCGATTGATGCAAGTTCCAGAGCTAAATCTACGACTTTCGGAACTAAATCTGCGAGTTCTAGAGCTAACTTAAAAAAACTATAAATTTTGCATGCAATCTTAGATTGAGATGATTCTTTTTTCCTAAACTTGCATAATTTTTTGAGAGGAATCTGAATATGAAATAAGATTTGAATTTAAATTTAGTATTAATGATAAATTACAATTTTCCCAATACTAGCATTATCTTTCTTTTATGGCTTGTGTACACAAGACTTTGCATCTTTTCCCAAATAATCAATAGGATTAGTCAACAAAACAGATAAAAAAATATTTATAAAGAATGAACAAGATATGTATCATATATTATATCTTAAGAAAACTATAATTTCCTAGATTACATTTAAATCTGCTTTCAAAGGTAACTTAGAAGGATAAAATAATGGTAATTTATGGAAAATTTATGGCCTCATCAGAAGGCACTGAAGTTCTTCTTTCAGAAGAAGAGCAATACGAAGATGAATTTTACGTAACTTATGTTTCACAGGTTTAGCATTAGGGTTAGTTACGATATTTTGAAACACGTATTAGGTTCAATGACCAACATATCACTATAAGACCAATAAAATGTGTTGTTATGATCTCGAATAAAAGAGGTGAAATAATCTTGTTCCACGAAGTTTAAAGATTGGCCTATCTTTAGAATTTGTGGGTCATCTTGAGTGTGAATGATGATTTCTATGGTAGATTCATTCAACATGGTTTGCATTCTAGAGGGTAATTACCTTTAAATAAAATAATCCTCTATGCCTAAATAGGTTAGAATAGAATCATCATCCTAACATTTAACCAAATTTATAGAAGGTGTATCATCATCCAACATGTCAGCATAAAGAAGAGGAAGTGAAGAGGGAACCTAGTCATCCCATTGATAGCTCAAAGGTCCCAAGGAGATGGTGTTCATGAAAAAAAATTAGGTGGAATGGATTCTGGATCCATGGACTCTTTGGGAGAAGGTGACACAATAGGCGAGGAAGGTAGGGAAGGATTTTTCATCTTCTACAAGGTTAATTCAGGCCTTCTTAGAAGGAAGCTCCTTAGAAAATACAAGACCAAAATGATCGTTGTGTTTTCTAGTGGTGCAGAGTATGACAATGTGACGACCTTGTTCATAACAACCAAATCCAAAACCTTTCCAAGCACAACAGTTAATGAAAGTAAGCGTGAAGATGCATTTGGTGAGGTAGGAGAAGTTGGATGAGAAAGGTCTAGTTTGGAAGGAAGGTTTAATAGAACAATAGGAAGTTTTGAATCCTCCATAAGCTAGGTTAGTGCGGAGGTGGGGAGGGCCATATTGTATGACCTCTCATGTATGGTGATCCTAACATGGGTGTTGGTGTAGCTTTCCATACTCATGAGGATTAAGGATTGTGTCAATGCTGAGGAGGTTTTATTCTCCAAGTGTAAGGATTTGAAAAACAAATACCAAGGGGTTTGGGGTTCGTACTTGGGTAGTAGGTATATATGAGCTATCTAAAGCTCGAGAAGATCAGGCATTAGTAGAGTGCATAATAGGAGGGCTGGTAGGTGGGTTAGATGAGGGAGGTGAAGTGGTAGAAGTACTAGATGTGGTAGATGCCTTATTTGGGATTAGAACATCATTTGTATGATAGATCATAGTACATGTTTTGAAGGGGGAGGGATCTGCTTGAATGGTCTAAGGTTCCCCTTCGTATTCAAATTTGAGGCAATGGTGAAGGGTGGATGGTATATAATCCATGGCATGAATCCAGGGATGAATAAGAAACATGTTATACTAGAACTCTCCTTTGAGAACATAGAAGAGTTCAGGAATAGTTTGAGGTCCCACACGGATATGGAGGACAATGGTGCTAAGGGTAGTGGTCATGGCATCGTTAAAAAATCATAGCATGACAGGGTTGTTAGACATAAAGTTTTGGTATGCCTAAATGTTTGTAGGCATGAGAAGAGATGATGTTGATGTTAGCTCCCCAATCAATCATAACATGTTTAACATAAATATCATTAATCTAAGAAGAGATGAAAAGAGTAGGATCAACATCATCAGGTTGTGAAGGGGAAATCTCTGATTTGGAGAAATTAATGGAAGTAATTTGGTGAGGGGTAATGAGAAAAGTGATAGGTGAACTGTCATTGGGTAGAACCTCAACAGATTGCAGTACCTCAATGAATTCCTAACAATGAGAATCAGGAGTTTTTAATCAAGTCATATAAAGACATCTTCAATAAGGACTGGTGAAGCTATTTGATCATGGAACAATGTGTAACCCCAGAAGAAGTAGGGTGCGCCAACCCAAGGATGTTTATCTTGGGGAAGGGTGTAGGTGTAATGGTAGGTGAAGGAAAACTAGAAGGGTTACCCACTTTTTCCTTTTCTTTTTATTTCACATGTTGTGACTGAGTGGCGACACATAACATGTTAATTTCAAAGATAGGAGGAGGAAAAGAGGGTTGTGTGGTGGTAGGAGAAGAAATAATGGAATCCTGTTCCAAACAAATCATCTTCTTCAAAGAGATCATAAGAATATAAAAGTTGAAGGATAATTTTTAAGGGCCTTACAAATCTCGACATCATTCCCTGGTGAGTGATGATAAGCACAATTTTTTGTGTCATCAAACCCTACTAGTTTTAGTTTGAGAGGATCATAAGGCTTGATAGGTAGAAGTGATATAGAAAATTTCTCTAACAAGCGAGAAAGGATTATAGAGTAGGATCCTACCAAAGGATCACAATGAGAGGTTAAGGTTGTCTCTGGTGAAGGGGTAGATGGCCTTTGGGACGAAGGTGAGGCGAAAGATCGTGTTGGTGTAACTACCTTTTTGGTAGGTAGTCAAGGTTTGGGTTTAGGTTGCAACTTCTTGGATAAATGTGGAGGACCAATGCGGTAGTGCGAAAGAGACTCAGAAGGTGTAGGTATCCAATTAATCCAAGGCAAAAGTGTGGGTGTCGGAAAGAGTGAGGGTAAAGGTAACGAAGAAGGTGTGGGAAAAAACAGGATGTGAAGGTAGGTATAGGTTATCGTACTTTGGGTTTACCTTAGTAAATGGGTAGGTTAAGCAAGGTTTAAGGATGTGAGCCTAATATCAATGACATAGGTGAAGGAGAGTGAGAAGGTGTGGGTTATATTGGGGTGTGAGCCCTAAGAGGTTGGGTCTTCCTTTTAGGTTTTGGAGTAGATTTTTTTATTGGTAGTGAAGAAGTTGACAAGTATAACTTCATGGGGGTGTAACATACTTAGTATGAGTGAAATCCCTAAGGTGGTAGTAGGTTTTTGATAATATGGAGGCTTGAGTGGATGAGGTGATGATGAAGAAGGGGCTAATAATACCGGTTTAGGCGTAATATCTTTAGTCACATTGAAAATATTTGGATATATGGTCGAGGTATCAGGGGATGACATTTGTATTTTCATGGAGATGGGGATTCTAAGGTGTCCCCCAGAAGGTAGTGTAATTGACATAATCCAAGATGAGGGTTTTCAATTTGGTTTGGTGTCTGAAGGTTGTATGCATTAAGAGAATAAAATCTTGGATATCAACTCCTTTAAACACAAACCAAACTTACATAAAATAAATCACACATGCAAAAATTTAAAGGCACACTTGCAAAAATGTAAACACACTTGTAGGAATATAAAGACATGCTTACATAATGGAAATCACACTTATATACAATTTAAACACACTTACATAAATTAAATTTTTTGAATTGGAAATAAGAAAAATTAAATGAAACACCTGCAGGTTTACAATAGATTGAATGTTACAATACAAATAGGAGAACAACACAACAAGATGATAAATACAGAAAAAAGAAATAAACACAAATTATTACAAAATAAAAATAAAAATATACATATCCATCTTCCTTATAATGAGTGGCCAGATCATTCCTTGGAAGAGGATTTAAATCATGCTTCAAGATCTTAACTCAAAACTGCAAAATATTGGAGAGAAAAGAACAAATTCATTTCTTGGTAAAAAAATTTACATATCTGAGTGTGGAAGGTTGCATTTATAATTTATGCGTCCAACCAAATCCTTATTTTGGGAGATACAATTTTATCTTATCTTTATTCTAATCATAATAACTAAGATCTTCATCTCCACAAAATATGGAGAGAGATATATTATTGGAGTCAAAGTCTTATCTCACTTATTTTAGCAAGATTTGCTCCCAAATCTTCTTCTTACTTTTCAGTAACAATAATCATAATGATTTTATTCTCATACATTATTGGAAGGGGGTTTTCCCTCAAAATATGATTTTTACCAAATACCTTTCCCAGATTTTCCATTTGACTTTGTTGTTTTTGATTTTGGAACTTTTAAACGCTTGTTTGATACGTTTTTTCCTTAGACTACAGTTCACTAAAATTTAGATATATATTCATTAGTAAATATTGTAGAAAATATAAATGAATTTTTTGTTAAACACATTTCTATGAAAAAAAACCTCTCTCACATTTTTCATTTGAATTTTTTGTTTCTATTTATGGAACTTTTAACGCTTGTCTAATACACTTTTCCTTAGACTGCAGCCCACTAAAAGTTAGATTTATCTTCATTGGTAAATTCTATATAAAATATGAATGAGATTTATGTTAAAAACATTTCTATGAACAAAAACCTCTCTCATATTTTCTATTTGACTTTTCTGTCTCTATTTTTTTTATGGATCTTTTAGCGCTCATCTGATACACTTTTCCTTGGAATGTAGATTACTAAAAGTTAGATTTCTCTTCATTGGTAAAACCTGTAGAAAATATGAATAAGGTTTATGTTAATTACATTTCTATAAACAAAAACCTTTCATATTTTCCATTTGACTCTCTGATTATTCACAATCCCCATTTGATGCGAGTTCTAGAACTAAACCTGTAAGTTTCGGAACTAAATTTGTGAGTTTCGGAACTAAACCTATGAGTTTCAGAACTAAACCTGTGAGTTCCGGAAGTAACTATGTGAGTTCTAGAACTAAATCTGTGATTTCTAGAACTAACTCTGTGAGTTCCAGAACTAACTTAAAATAGTTGTAACTTTTGCATACGATCTTGGATTGGGATGATTCTTTTTTTGAACTTGTATAATTTTTTGAGAGGAATCTGAATATGAAATCATATTTGAGTTTAAATGTATTTTTCATGATCAATTAAAATTTTCTCAATACTAGCATTATCTTTCCTTTATGGCCTGTATACATAAGATATTGCATATTTCTTTAATAATCAATAGGATTAGTCAACAAAATAGATAACAAAATATTTCTAAAGAATGAATAAGATATATATCCTATATTCTATCTTAAGTAAACTATAAGTTCTTAGATTACATTTAAATCCACTTTCAAAGGTAACTTAGAAGGAAAAAATAAAGGTAATTTATGGCCAATTTATAGCCTCATCACTCCAAGCAGTCAACCAAATAAGAGAAGGGTTTTAGAGTAGATGAAGAGGACAACGCCTTGGTGTTAAATCTCATGAAGATATTTGAGGTCTGTGATACAGGGAAGGTCTTAGCCTTTGACTCGATGGGTAAGAGTGAGGTAATAATAGCAATGGGATCTTTGAAGACCTTCGGAGAGGTGTCACTAATAAGAAGATTAGATAAAATTGGCTCCTTTATGCGTTGAGGAGAAAGTAAAGTGGATAATGTATGATCCTCTATAGGTAGAGAGTATGATAAGGTGGGCTCCTATATGGGTAGAAGAATAGGTAAGGTGGATTCCTCTATGGGTAAAGGAATAGGTGAGGTATGATCCTCTAAGGGTAAAGAAACATGTAACCTAGGTTCCTCCTGAGTTAAAGGAATAGGTGAAACAGGTTCCTCTATGGATAAAGGAATAGGTAAGGAGGGATCTTCTATGAGTAGAGGTGTTGGTACAAATATTTCCTCAACAGATGATATAAGAGGAGAATAGATATAAGTATTTCACCATTTTCTTTATGGATTTAATGAAAAAGGATAAGGTGATGGGCCAAGGAGGAATACTTGTTGTGATGGTCAGTTAGAGGTTGTGAGTGTGTTCTAACTTCTTGATCCAATTTTGATTGTGTGAGCTTATTTTTGGCTAGGAGGAACTACCTAAAATATAAAAAAAGACCACAAAAGAGATTTAAACCACATATCCCAGTGGGTTGCCTAGTGTGTGCTTATCCAAGAAGTGTGGTACTTCCTTGGTGGCAGTCAACCCACTATTTAATACAATTTAATGTAAGAAATGACTTTAAAAAATGATGTCCTCGAGTAGTTGATATGATTTGGGTATTTCATCCAAATACAATAAATAATCTAATATAACAGACTAGGTTATGATCAGATATGGAAATAGGGTAGGTATTCAAGGTGCTATGACAGGTCAAGGTCAGATTCTGGGTAGCTTGGATTTCTTGGGTGTAGGTTATTAGTTGTCTGTTATTGGAATGATTACCAAATATAGAGACCGATGTCAGTGAGGTGTGACCGACAACGGTTAAGAGGAAATTGACGATGGTTAAGTCAGGATGGTAGAATTTAATAAAATGGGTTTTGGGGGTTTGTCTGAGATTAAGAAGAGATATTAAGGAGAATAGTTAGGTCTATGGAGGTGTTGGAGATACTCAAAGTGTAGTGCCCACTTGCCTTTGACACCCTTTTGATACTAATCATGACATTGTAGACTATATTCTAGACTTTTTTATAGTATGATGTTAAATGTTAGATCATGGATTATTGTCGACTTGATTCAGTTATGATGCATGATGAATATTAGAGACATTTTATATGTTGATGATGTTATACTATTGGACATGGTTATATGATGGATGTTTTTCAGACTTGTGATATTTGGATATTGTGAGTATACCTAGAAATAGAAAATTATTGGATGATGATATAGTTGTTGATAAAACTATAAATGATATTCTCATATTACTTTGATGTTGTGATTCATATATCTAGATGATTTTGGATTTTTAATTATATTCATATTTTGTACATTCTGATATGGCCACAAGGTTGAAGGATGTATTTGTATTTTTTCAAGTTAAAAATAGCACAACAAATATCGGGGGATTGGAGACCAACCACTTTGAAATTCTAGATGAATTCAACAAGGTCACTATGGCAAATGTATTTGTTTGTGTGTGTTTGTTTGTGCTAGGGATTCCGATGGGGGGATAACCATTAAATGTGATTAATGGATTTTATATTTTTCTTTTATTTGGTCCCTTTTGTTTAATTTTTTCATGTGTTTTATGTGGTGCACTTACTCTTTCATTATTTATTAAATGTGGTGTTAATATTGTGAGTAATCATGTTGTTAAGTCAATTCATTAAAAGATATCATGAGAATGTAATTAATATGGTTGTTGGTTATGATTTAAAGTGTTGTAAGAATGAATAAGTAATGTTTAAGTGACCTTGTAAGTGATGTGTAGTTAAATTTTGAGTGTGAAACACTCCACCTTCTTGGAAATTTGAGTTTTTCCTTGGAGGCTGATTTTTGAGGCTTGTGGGATAAGTTAAACTTGTCCCATACTTTTTAAATTTATATAACAACCTTGCCTATGGTTGGAGGGTTAGATTTAGACCTTTAAATGCATTTTTACAAGTCAAGTTGAATGTTGTAATTGCACTTTTCTTACATAATTTAATTTCAGTCCTTATGGGGTATGGGCTTGTTTGAGTGTGTAAGTAAATCTATCATATTATTCACCCACTTATTTATTATGCATTGGAGAATGAAGTTGACTTTTGGGGGTTGGGGTTGAGGATGTGTGATGTGACATCCTATATGGATCCACCTCATCCTCTTCACTTCCCTTTTTTATAAAATTCAAATTGTTTGCCTTGTTTTGGGTTGTTTGACTTTTGGATACTTCATTTTGGGCAAATTTTTCTTGTTGTTTTAGGAGATCTTTCTTGGAGAAGTTTTGGAAGATTGTTGCATGCTTGTGCTTGTATATTTTAGATTTCTTGCATTGGTATAAAGCTTGATGTTTTGGAACTTGGAACAACTCCATCATGGAGAGGTAAGAGCTTGGCTCTTGAAATGCTCTTCTTGTATATATGTAAATGTTATTTTGTGAATGTTTTGGTATATATTGTGGGTTGTTGGGTAGATGGCCTAGGAATGGTGTAGGAGAAGACTATGGGGTTATTTTGTGGGAGGCACAAGTGGTTCTAGGTAGGTATAAAGATAGAGGGAGTTTCGTTTTGGTTTCCACCTTGTAAAAATAAATAGCTTGCATTTCTTTACTCGTTATGGGGTGCCATAAGATGTTGGGGAGGCATAAGGAAATGTGAGTAATAAGGGGTACATGGGGGAGACATAAGGGTATGTCATGGATTTGATTGATAAATGTTTTAGTGGTTTGTTCTCAGGTGGTGATACTAATTTCCCCTTTTAGAAGTATAAGTAGCATCCCCCATAGTTTATTTCTGCTTTGGCTTGCATGATGAAGCCTGAGTTTTGTGTGATGTCTTTCATGTGGTTGTAAAACTATTGTTTTGTTTTGGACTATGTTTTTAATTTGAAATGTGCATGTTGAAAGATTGCATTGTGATATGGAAGCCTGTTGTTTCCATGAGTTGAAACACATTTCTTATTGCATTATGGTTGGGGCTCGGGGGCCAATGAAGAAGGATGGATTCTCCTTTCATTGGATGTCTTGGTTGGGTGGAGAGCATTTCCTTTCCCCTGCCTTTGTTGTGATCAAAATAGGAGTATGATGGTTGACATGTTGTTATTCTGGAGAAAAGGAAAAAATAATTGTGACAGTCCCTTGTGAGATTTTTTTTTTGTAAATCCCTTGTTCCCACTTGAAGTGGATGATAATGTAATACATTTGGTGATGAAAGTTGTAATTCAAAATATGAAAGTGATGCAATCTGTTGTCTTTTTTTGAATGAAAGAAAAGAAATATTATATCTTTGTAAGTTGTATTTGATCATTGTAAATGAAGAAGTTGTAAAAGAAATCATTCCAACTGAATATATGTTTTTATGCCTTTACAAAATATGTTACTATTGTTTAAAATTTGCTTTGAAATGTATTTGAAATCTCTATTTGAAAGGAAGAAATGTGTGTGAGGAAAATACATAAATTTGTCTTTTGAAATGTGTAAAATTGGAAATCAGAATTGAATTTAAGTTTAGAATAGTTTGATTTGAATGAACTAAATGTGTTAGATTAAAACTGGAATGAATTTAATTACTTAGAAGATGAAAATGGAAAATAGATCCTTTAAAATTTGATCCCTATTTTTTTTGTAATTTCAAAATGGTAATTATCAAAATGAAAAAATGCACAGTTCAAACTTGTAACAATAAATTAACAAATTAAATTATTAAATTGAAGCATTAGGCCCCAAACGAATTCAAATAGACAAAAACATGTAAGGAAATATTTCAAAACTTAGCCAAATCGGGCTCAACCGTTTTACAGTCGTTTTGTTGTCAAAATGGTAAATTTTTGAATTGGAATTCAATCAAATAGATATACCTCACAAAATTATCCAAGATCTATCTAAGAACAATTCTCCATGTCTATTTGACATGTAGAGAGTGGAAGAAGATCAAATTGACTAAATCTCACAAATTAAAATTCACTAGTTTGCACCGTAAAAGCCTGTAGACTGTTTTCTTAAAATTGACCCATTAAAATTTATCAAAATCAAAAATTAATTATTTATGTGAAAATATCACGTCGAGAGATTTTGTGAAAGTACTTTTTTTCCCAAAACCAAGCTCTCTATCAAAAGTTATGGCCTTCTAAATTTTTTCTTTATTGGCATCAAAATATTGGGGGAAAATTTCTTTCGCAGGTCCATGGGCCCGAATTTTTCCCTTAACACTTAGGAAAAAATTTTGGGAAATTTTTCCAAATTTTCCCCACCGCCCCATAGCCAAGAAAATCCTACCAAGTGGCACCATGAGGTGTTGGTGGAGGGGTGGATCCCTTTTTAAATTTTGGGGAATTTTTTTTCAAAATATTCCAAATTTTCCCCGCCGTCCTGCAACCAATCAGGTGAGGCCACATGGCGTCACAAGGCATCGGCGGTGGAGCGAGTCCCTTTTTCCTCTTTGTGCTTTGGAAAATTTTGGGAAATTTTTCCATGTTTTCCGTGCCATCGCGTTGGCCCGTAGCCAATCTGTAGCTGCCACGTGGCATCGCTAGGTGTTAGCGGAGGCACATGTCCTTGATTATCCTCTTAGCCTTTGGGCCATTAAGCAAATTTTCTCCCCATAACCCCACTTTCCCCACATTGGCTTAGGTGATACCACATGTCCCTTGTGGCTTGTGGACTTATAGGTTCCATGTGGGCTTTTCACCCCATGTAGGAAACTTTCCTAAACATCTCCCGCCACCCCACTCTCCCCGCACTGGTTTGAGAAGTGCCACGTGTCCCTTATGGAATTGTGGACCCGCGGGAGCACAAGTGAAAATTTATTGTTTTGCATCATGTGGGAAATGATCCAAAAGTCTCCACATGGCCCACCGACCCACTCTTGGGGTAAATTTTAACCCCTGTGCCTGTAGGCCTGCTCTTGGGGAAACTTTTCACCCCAAGGCCTGCCGCCCCATAACTCAAAAAAGATGACAAGTTGGGAGGACTTCTTTATATCAGTGGAAAGGTGAGGAAATTTCCTATCTAATGGGAATGATTTAGGAAATTTTTTAATGTGTTAAGTGTGAGAAAAATCAATTTGAAACTTTAATTCGATTAGAGAGTGGGTATGGTGAGGAATTACCCTCTGAACCTTGTTGAACCTTCTAACCCTAAAATTTGGACCTTATGACATATAATAATTGTTAATAAAAGAAAATCATGTTATAGTGAATTAGAATTGTTATGGAACTTGTTAGTGACAGTTGTTTCCTTGTAATCCGATTGTAGACTCTTTTAAACAAAAAAATTATTCCATAATTTTCCTTATTAATCCTAGGTTGTTCTTAGGTCTCAAGTGGGTTGTTTTAGTCGGCGTTACACTTGGTATCAGAGTGATGGTTCAAAATCTTGGGTCATTGGGAACACTATAAAACTTGAGACATTAACCTTAAACCTAGTACACTTTTAAATCTAGAAAACAACTTAGTTTAGAAATTACATATTTTAGTAAACATAGAAATTGAATAAAACTTAGAAAGATGAACTAACTCTCACCTTAGTCTGTGTAGGAGGTGCAGAAGAGACGAGGGGTATTTTCACAAATTAAATGGTTGTATTCCGGAAATTTCAGCTTTGTAAGTGTAGATCCATTAAATATGTACATCATCATATTTGTAAGTTTAAAGTGGTTGTCCTATTAAATCTTACGAAGGTATATTATAATTCTTCTAAGAATGAAATAAACTATATTTGAAAAAGTTTAGGCCGGGCTTTGAAATATAGGGCTTATGTCTAACAAAGGTCACTTGGTTGGCATTAGTTGTGCATATATAATTTTTATATCAGTTTTTATTATACTCCATTGATTATAAATACATTTATTATCTTCTCTCTAAATTTATTACTAACTAATGATAAATAATATTAATTCACTTGAAGCAATTTTTTGGCTCAAAAAATTCTGGTAGAAAAAAATGGATTTATGACAGAGGCTCTGCCTTATAATCAAGAGTATCTACATTTTTATATCTGTCCTTATTCAAAGCAACAAACTGAAAGCTTGGATTACGATCACATTCAAGAATATTTCAAATGTAAGGTTGAAACAATGGTGTTTGATGGTCAGGATAGATGAGGAATAGATTGAGTGTTTATTCTGCAAACATCACAACTCCCTACTACCACCCCTGCCACCATTGTCTATTTACTTACCGACATAATCATACAGCCACATAACAAAGATGTGTATTTGTAACTTTACCTCAAAATGGCCCAGGAATCACTTACAGATGGCTGATTAATTCCCCAGTAGAATTTCTAAATATCACTTCCTTATGAGTAGACTTTAAAATCCAACTTTATGAGATTTTGCATATCCACAAGTACACTAGAAACATTTGGTCTTATTTATAGATCAATTGGAGGTGTAGTGCTTTTCTACATTATTGCCATAGACATTATCTGAGGCCGTCAACAAGGCCTATATTAGCAGTTATGATAGCTATCCCCGAAAGACCCAATCAGGCTAGATATTAATTGCTTTAGCCGCATACCTAATCGATGTAGGACCAACAAATCGAGGGGGTAATCTACTTCTACCTCGTGGTGGATAGGGTTCAACAAATTCATAGTTTAGACACATATATAAGTTGTAGCAGTCCCACTTATCTTCTAGATCGTCTATAAAGATTTCATAAGGTCACAGAGAAATCGTAACTTTTTGGGCCTCCTCTTAGGGGTCCCATGATGGATGCATGATGCACTATAGAGCTTACTCAGTAGGAGCTCACAAGAAGAGTACCTATTTAGACAATTGTAATTTCATCAGGATCCACACCACTATATTTCTAGATTTGCCAAACTGGACCTAGTTACATAGGGCATTATTATCGGTTGGTTATTATGTATACTAAACACCTGGAGGCTTTTAGATGAGGCCGTGCCTTTAGAACCCTAACACCGATGAGGCATGTAAGACACAAATCTTAGCAGCTCTGCTCTACCTTCACTCGTGTTTTTCCTAGATGTCCCTTATGTTTGACGAAGGCTTTATGAAATAGACCTGAGGCACGTGGAGGCTTCCTAGCCCATTTGGAATACCCTGTTTGGACCAGACCTTTGTTAGGTAGCGTCGATTGGACATGCGTATGAGGCTTCTGAATGCACTGAGACTCTTCAACTGTTAAATGCTATCCTTTTCAGACTTGGAGGAACTACGTAAAATGGAAGCTTCATGACTCATTTAGGGACTAGTTAAACAATATAGGTAGTGGATTGCCTAGCGTGTTGCTACCGATCTGAGGCACAGTGTGAGGCTTCCTAGACAACTGTCAATCCACTCTCTAAAATAACTTAGTGCTGATAATAAACGACCAATCTCTATCCCTGTAGTTAAAATGACCGTTTAGGAGAAACTCATTCAGATCTTAGACATAAGTGGAATTCATTCACAACAGAGTTATTCCATGATCGGCTCTTCTTGTCAAGTGTCACTGTGAAAGGTACTAGCTCCATTGGTTAGGCTCAGGTTTTGTGGCTGTTGTTGGTGGCAGTCTCGGTGCCGAGAATCTAGTGCTCTGCCCTTGGGAGATGGTCAGCACATAGTGACCATGTCATACACGTATGGTATGACGCATGTGGCGGTTGAGGCTAACAGGCTGGCGGTCCACGACGTAACTAGAGACGGTGCTTATCCAGCGTCCGGGAAATGCAATGCAACTTGGCAATGTAACACATTTGTTGCTAGATGAGATTCGCAAGCCCCATGACAAGTTTCATGTAGATCCACCTAATATGCACAAGAAAGATGCAAGTCCTTGTTATGGATAGTTTCCAACCCCTGTGGCTAAAGAGATGGTCAAGTCTACCCATGGAGATCCAGTGGTGGGGACTGCGAAATGAGAACAGAAATTATCAACAGAAGTGACACGGATCTGCTAAAATCCGATAAGAACTCCCTGCTCGGTGTCCCAAAAATTACTATTATGTCACAGGCACCACTTGGATGTCTCACGCGCTCGAAATGGCGATTGATCAGTTAGGAAGGAACTTGCTGATACGGGTAATGGCACTTCCACCGGATGCTCGACCCTGAAGGATAATGGCTATCCGTTGTCTCCTTTAAACACAACGTAGTCGGGAATGGATGTTACAATGAGTGGCCATGATACCAAATAAATTAATGGTTTTTCTTGCATTCCCCTTTGGTTACGTCCCTTGCTAACACAAGCATGCCTATATATTTATAGCCGAAAAACCAAAGACGTCCCCCCAATCACAGAAAAGCACACGTTATTGTGCTTGTTAAATGGAGTAATATCGAAGCCGTTGATCTAGCAAAACCGATCAGTGGTTGCAGCCATAAATAGTCCTGCCTCTGTGAATTGTGGACCAAACACTGAGAGGAACACAAAAGTAATAGGTGGATGGATCCCATTGATTTAATGCAGTGGATGGGATTTAAATTACTCAGAGAAAATGTAGAATTGAAGCAGTTACTTCGAAAAAACAGGAATTTCACTTAGTCGGATTGTAGCCACCTTGATTCTAAGGGTTTGCGGTAGGTCAAAGAATATGGCATGTGCGTGAATTTACTTAATAACTAAGTATTATTGTTATCCACTGTCTTCACTCGCTCGCCAGGTGGCTTCATGAGCATGTTTTTGCGAATTAGGCTGTTTAAATAATAAATATTACTGCAAAACAAGTTACAATAAATTACAAATAAATTAATTAAATTAATATTAGAGTGGGATGAAAGGGGCCATGGTTAGGTGAATGTGTTCAAGGTTTTTATTTGACGGGGAACCAAGGGGAGTATGACCTAATTTTAGTGTCTACATTTTTCCCCTTTTTATTGCGTAGATTGTATTGGTAAGTGACACTAACAAAAATAAGATGTGGTTACCCCATGTGTGGGTAAAGGTAATCCCCATCAAACCAGGAACTAATGAGGCAGAAGGAAGAATCGGTGAGTGGTTTGATAAAAGGTTAATGTGATGAAGAAGAAGGTGGGTAATGGGGGTAAAAAAAGGAAAAAGGTCCACTCGGGTAATCTAGGTAATGGGTCAGGTTCAAAGGTAGTGATAGTCAAACACACGCACCACATATAAACTACAGCACAGTACCCGGGTTGAAGAATAGGAAAACTCTACATTATCTAAGGTCGATAGGTTTATCCAAACAAGATTGAAGTGATTCAGGTATCCAAGGTATAGGATATGGTCAGGAAACATGACGTAGGTCAGGTGCAGGAACGTTTAGGTGTGTTTCGGTACACCAAAGGTTGGGTCAGGATAAACGGTCATGGTAAGAGACAAGGTAAGGTCAGGATGGAAATCAACACAATTAATAGTTCCACAAGGTATAGTGAACACATGGGGTCAAAGGTGACTAGCGATGTTTCATGTCTAAATATCTAGATCATAGCATGGGTAGGGCTGAGGTGTGGGAAAAATAATGAGTCCTTGATTGAAGACAAGGTGAGGGGATAAAGGGTAAGGTCAAGAATGTCAAGTGGTGTTGCCAAGTGAGGTGAGTTAAGGATAAAAAGGGATTTAGGGAAAAAAATTGGGGTAGGGGGTAGGGTAAAAGGTTAAGCCGGGAAAAAAGCGTGACGGGTAGGCTAATAGGGTGAAATTGTGGGCAATGTGGAAGAGAGGGTGACCGATGGTGGTCAAGGGTAACCGATGCTGGTATAGGGTAACCCAACCATAGTAAGGTAGGGCACATGACTGATGCCAGTGAAGGTAAAACTAGTGTCAGTTAGGTCAGGGTTGTTACAAAAAAGAAAATTCTACATTTTTTGGAATCCTTTTTCCCATGTGAAATAGAGGAAAATGACACGAGAGAGAGGGAAAGTTGGAAAGTGTCCATTAAGAATGGAAAGCTAAGTTGGCAAGTTGAATGACAGATGATTGGAAATTGAGAGGTGAGTCCATAAGATCAAATTGTTGGGTTTGGGTGGTTAGAGGTGAGGTGACTAATTGGTGATGGTAGAGGCTGGAGAGGGATTGGGCGACCCACCAGTGCAGTGGTCAAATGTGCCACCATGGTGACGAAATCATGATGAGGTAAGTGTCAACCCATTTCCTTTTTTTTTAGAAAGATTTGGTAATAGGTCGGGTTTTGAAATATTGGGTGTGTGGGGTGAAAATGAAATTGTGGGAGGGTAAATTGGGTAGAATAGGAATGGGGAGTGAGGTAAGTGGGTGAATGAAGGGTGGGATGAGCTTGAGGGGAAGTGTAGGGGAGAATGGGTAGGTAGAATTGTCAGGAGAGGGATTTTTTTTAGAGGGGAGGATTTGGGAGTTGCGGGTTTCACCGTGACAGTGACCAGCATCGATCAGGGTTAGCTAGCGTCGATAGAGTCAAACTGGTATCAGTCACAAAACAGGTGACCCATACTAGTTTAGGGGTGACCAGGGTCAGTTAGAGATAACAGACACCAATTGGGTTTTGGAGAAAAAGGGTTTGAAAGGGCCCTAGGTCAAGTGGGTGAGAGAGGTAGGGGAAAAGAAGGTGTTATGGTGTAAAATATGGCATAGGCAGGAGGAGAAACGGGCATGGGTAGATGATAGTGGGTGAGAGTAGTTTTGGGTAGATAAATATATGATACGAAGGTAGTTTGGGGAAGAAATAACAATATGTGGTAATAGGTATAGGTGAGGTGTTGAGTGTGGGTACTGATGAAGGTAGATTAATTTGATGTTTGTGTTGGATGTAGGGGAGAGATCAGCTGCGGATGAGAGATAGGGTGTCACCCTTGCTCTTGAGAGTGTGAGGCAAAATGACAGTTGAGGAGTGGTGGTACATGGAGGAGGTCAGCCTGATTGGGGGTCTAACGCTATTGGCATGCAATATGGTTAGCCAAGTCTGATGGTCTCCCTCATTGATAGATGGGATTCAGTGACCAACACGCTCCACCTACAAATGGGTGAGATGACAGTCACCCTAGAGGATGTGTTTAGTATCATGTGGTTACTAATACTGGGGATGTAGGTGTACTCAATATCCTCTGAGTCAACAAAGGAGTTGATGTTGACAATGTTTGGGGAGGGACTGACAGATATGACATTCCATAGTACCAACTTGAGTTATGGGGGGATGTACCTATCCCGTCTAGAGGAGACGAGGCTAGTTGTTTTATTGATGGAGGCAGTGTGTTATTTCACACTTCTGGATGCAAAGGGTGGGAGATTACCCCACTCCCTGATGGGGTTTTTACATGACATGGTGATGGATCAGACCTAGTTTACCTGGGCCACTAGCATTCCTGGTGTAGTTATATAGAGAGTTGTGGGCATATGGGCTGCTCCATAGGTTTAGCCTATGTAACACATTTTTACTACATTGTTGGGCATGTGAGCACATAGTTTATGTGTGGCCAATGGGTATGCCTCGAGCAGATGCATTTCCATTGAGATTGGTTCAGGTGGGGTACAAGTGATGGGTGCCTGTGATTGGAGAGTGTTGATAAGACAAGGCTACACATGATGTAGCATATTACAGGTGTCTATTTGAGGGGTTGTCTAGGGTGGACATCATATGGAGACCGTATGTGGGTTATCCATCATATAGGTAGATACATGATGAGCTAGATGACCTTCAACTACTGAGATGGATAGAGGGGTGTCGTGTCAAGGAGCACAAGATGATCTAAGTTAATAGAGTTAGGTGGAAGTTTGGGCTACTACAGAACATACCTCCACCCTTTCTGTAGTACATGAGAGATTACGTGGAGAGGCCATTACCTCTACCATAGTTGACAGTGGCCATAGGGTAGGAGGATTAGGTGGTAGATTGGTGGATCGATGATGTCGGAGTGATAGATAGATATAAACAGTTGTGGGTGGTTCATTTGTGAGTAGTAACACCCAGACCTAGGTGGCCAGATTTAGCCACTATCATGGTGAAGAGAGACGCCCCTACAAAGGCAAGTGGTAACCCTGATTATCTAGTTGGGGATGGTATAGGGGAAGTTAGCCAGTTCAGAGGTGGAGGTGGCTGAGTTGCATGCACAGGTGGCCTAGTGTGGAGATGGGGATGGTGATGATGGCTAGGTGGCCACCCTACAGGCACATGTTACAAGGCTATAGGGACAGTCAGCCACGGCATAGGCATAGATACAGGTATTATAGGTGTAGGTATAGGCACAAGGTGTGAGGCCGATGGAAGCTCCATAGGCATCGAGACAAGGGCCTAGCTCATAGGAAGGGGTGAGACAGGGTCCCGTAGGATAGGTACAAGGGTCGAGGCCTATGGAATGACCACCGACTATTCCCATATCTAGGTTATGGAATGCCCTAGGTGAGGCCAGATACTACTAGGATTAGTTGATGGCGGTTGGGATAGATTTTCTATCCTATGGAGAGTACAGGGCACAATAGGACTTGATTGAGAGGACTAGATCTCAGACTCACAATGTAGAGAGCACAGGGGGCCATCGAGCTTCGAGACAGGATCAGGGAGAGGCCACAAGCTCATAGAGACTAGCTCCAGGTGAGATGATACTAGGCCATCAGACATGAGCCAAGGAGGAGACTGGTGAAACTGACATGGAGGATGTTTGGTAGGATGAGGCTTGATTCCCATTCCTATATTTTGATTTATTGTATTCATTTTTTTTGATATATATTGGCCTTTATGCCGAAGATGGTGAGGATGTATGAGAGTTTTGTATATTTTGATCATATACCAGCCTACGTGCCAAAGATGGTGAGGTTGTATATGAGATTTTTGAGAGACTAGATTATATACACCAGCCTGTGTGCTGAAGACATTTGACAATTATGTATATTGACCTATTTCTGTTTGGATATTGTATTTATATAGATGATGATGATTATGGGCATTATGTGTTTGTGTTGATAAAATTTTATTATTATGCATAGATGGACTTGTGGTAGGTGATGTTAGGCATGGATTGAGTCAGGTCTTGGATTTAGGCATGATGGAGTTAGATCATGGTTTTAGGCATGGATTGAGTTATGTTTTGGTTTAGGTATGATGGATTCAGGTCATAGTTTTAAGCATGGATTGAGGTAGGTTTTGGTTTATGCATGATGGAGTCATGTTGTGTTTTTAGTCATGGATTGAGTTAGGTTTTTGTTTAGGCATGATGGAGTCAGGCCGTGGTTTTAGGCATGATGGAGTCATGTTTGTGGTTTTAGGCATGGATTGAGTTAGGTTTTGGTTTAGGCATGGATTGAATTAGGTTTTGGTTTAATTCATTAATTTTTACAATGAATGATGATATGGGTCATGTTTAAGATGTTTTATAAGACATGCATGACATTGGAAAAGAAATGGTAATCAAAATAAATGTATGTTTTGAGGATGAGAAAAACGTGAAGCAATTTGTTGTTTGTTTGGTTGAATTTCCAATTTTTTGATATCAAAAGGAAACGAAGTAGGGTAGAATGTGATTTAGGAAAATGAAATATGAATAGGTTAGGGTAGAGAGTGGCCAAGCTAACCACCAAGGGCCCCATGCCCACGGAGTTCTACCTACATAGTCCTTGAGAAAAGGGACCTCAGGCCAATGTAATTCTCCCATAAGCTAGGGAATAATATGATGAGGTATGAGAATTGAGTTGGTAGGTTTTAGGTATTATTTGGGTATAGGTATGTTAGGTGTGGGTGAGTTGTGGGAAACTTGGTATATGTGATTTCGATTATGGTAGAATAACAAGATTACCCAAAGGTAAGCATCGAGGACCAAGTCTTGTATAAGGTAATCAACACGTAATAAAGAAGTTTAAAAGATAAGAGGGGGTAAGAAATCTGCCTAATTTGTGAGGGTCATAATTGGTGGACCATACCATAGGTAGGCTAGTTAAAATAAGACCCTAAAGACTTTTCATGAGTGATTAGCCTAAAGGTGAATAATAATCACATGATCGCCAAATTTCACAGTTCCAAGAGGTCCCTTGAGGCGGTAGGAAATGGGAGTGTGAATGGTGAGAAGGATGAAAGGTGGTAAATTCTTATAGGGTACGAGGTAGCATGCTCTTTGGGCAAGAGATCCAAGGTCACAATGGGCAAGTCCATGACTAAAAGGTATTCTATTTTGACTGATATTTGAGATAGAATGATCGATGTGGGAAGTCTATATGGGATGAGGAAATTAACTCCTTGAGGTCTTCGTGAATCTGATCGATGCGGGAAGCTTCAGATTCTCTCTCTTCTTTTTTTTTTTTTTTTTGAAAGAGATTTACATAGCTATCCTTTGAGGGAGAAGTCTATTTATAGCAGAAATTGTAGAGAGGAAGATGTCCTTTTGAGGGATTCATCTTTTTATTGGAATTTTTACTCAAGGAATTGGATCCAATGTGAGGGCTTTTGAAGTCATGGACAATACCATGGTGAAGATTAGGATTCTTGTTCAGAAAGCATGGTGAAATAACCATGGGATATCATCTAAAGGTAGACAAAAAGTATCCATGAGAATCATGCTATGTGCAGCACCATGGTACACATATTTAAGAGCAGATAACAAGTGATGGGTACGTACATGATTCTTGTTTAATCATTGGTGCTGGCATAGGAAGTGGATAGCACTCAAGGGATGAGCATGGAAAGAGGAAAAAAGTGAGGTAGGACTAAAAGTCAATAGTAGAATGGTCTAAGATGCATGGCATTCAAGGGCTCAGGTTTGGGTTTACCATAAAGTGAAGAATAAATGATAAGCACCTGATCTATAAGTATGGGTCATGATGTATGGTCCAAGCCAGTTAGGAGAAAAATTTCCCTGTTTACTTTTTTCTACTTTAGTTACATGTTGATTTTCTTTTAGGACAAGGTCACCGACTTAGAAGGTTTGTTCATGGACACGTTTGATACGTTTCTGGTAAATTTGAAGGTGGTCAAGAGCATTAAGACAATGTTCATCTAATAACTCAAGTTGTGCTAAATGGTCCTGAAGAAATTCATCATCATTGACCATGTCATGGAGAGAAATGCAGAGTGAGGGAATATGGAATTTGAGAGACAAAACAACCTTTGTACCATAAACTAAAGAAAAGGGTGTGGCAGTAGTGGAAGTACGGATACTAGTGTGCTATGCGCACAGGGTGAAAGGAATTTGTGTAAGCCAGTACTTCCCAGTATCATTAACCACTTTCATGAGAATTTTGTTGAGGGTTTTGTTGGTGGATTATGCTTGGTAATTTCTCTGTGGGTTAATAAGGTAATAAAAAACTTAGTTATAATGCCGAAGGCATCACAAAGTTTTCACAATGTTTTATTTTTGAATTGTTTTCCGTTATCAGTGATTAGGTGATGAGGAACACCAAAGCAACAAATGATGTGATGATTGATGAACTCACATATTTTATCAACTTTTGTGGAGATGAGTGGTATGGTTTCAACCTATTTTGTGTAGTATTTAGTAGCGGTGATGATCCATTGATGGTGTTGGGAAGAATCGAGATTGATCTCTCCAACAAGAACCAAACCCCATTGAGGGAAGAGCCAAAGGTCACGGGCGACCTCTAAGGTATGACTGGGTGTATGATGAAGGTTGGCATGTTGTTTACATTTGACACAATGCTTGACATAGTCGTAACAATCATGGTTAAGGGTCGGCCAGTAATAGCCTAGGTAAAGAATATGCTTAACAACAGTGAGGCCACTCAAGTGACCTCCACATATGCCATCATGAACTTCCTTGATGCTATAAGGAATTTTAGAACTCGTGAGGCATCGTAAGATAATACCATCAAATCCACACTTATAGAGGAGCCCCCCATGATGACATAATGAGAGACATTTTTAAAAAAAACACGTTGTCCATTACAGGTGAGGTCGGAAGGTAAGACAGAGAGAGAAAGATAGTCTGAGTATTATTTATACCAAAGGTCACTTGGGTTAGGGGCAGTGGTTCTGATAGAGTAAATGTTTCAAGGTAAATAAGAGGGTGATTGGAGTCATTGTACGGTGACAAATATTTTAGAATCGGTGGGCGAAGCGGGTATTTGAGAAGCTAAGCAGGCCATGGTATCAAAAAATTTACTGGTTGAATGTGGGATGGTTTGAAGGGTATAACGGTTGAAGGTGGTCAAAATTATGTCTACGTGATGTTTGTAATTTTGAAGTGTCTCATTACAACATTGGTATATACCATTGAATTGGTTTACAACCAATTGGGAATCACCAAATATGTCGATGGATTTGACATCTAAGGCATAGGCAGCTTGAAGACCTAATACGAGTGCTTTGTATTCGGAAATATTGTTTGTACAAGCAAAATCTAATTTGAAAGACAAATGCATGCATTCACCATCAAGTGGAATGAGGATAACACCATCCCCACCCCCACGCTGACACTTGGAACCATCGAAGAAGAGTGTCATTTGGTAAGTGGGTTTGTCCAAGGAAAGGGTAGCGATTAACTCATCGGGAAAGTCAAAGTTAGAGAGTTGGTCCCCAGAAATAGGTGTGACAGCCAATTGGTTAATGATAGCTTGGCCCTTAATGGACTTTTGATGGATGAATTCAAGGTGGAGGTTACCCATAAGCATAAGCTAGCATGCAACATGTTTATTTTGGTAAGGTTTAGCATACATGAAGTGTAATGGGTTGGTGTTGGTCACAACATAGGTTTTGTGGTTAAGTAGGTAATGGCGGAGTTTTGTGGCAACGAAAACTAAGGCTAAGCAAAGTTTTTCGGGATGAGTGTATCAGGTTTTGTTGTCCAAAATATTATGGCTTATGTAATAAACTACCTGCTCTCTGTGTTGTTCATCACGATGATGGAGCATGGCCCCTAAGGCATGGTCAGTAGCAAAGATCTATAGGTAGAAGGGTTGATCATCTTTAGGTGGAATGAGCACGGGTGGCTGAATAAGGTGTTGTTTTAAGGCTTCAAAATCTTTGTGGTAGTCATCATCCCATTCAAAGGAGACATCCTTCTTGAGAAGATGATGAAATGGTTGACACTGATTAGACAATTGTGAAATGAAACATTGAATAGATTGCAACTTACCTTGCAAGCTACGGAGTTGCCTAAGGTTGGTGGGTAGAGGAATTTTAGGAATGGCCTTGAATTTAGTAGGGTCAACTTCTATACCACATAAGGAAATTATAAATCCTACAATATTTCCTGAGAGAACCGTGAAGACACACTTTTTGGGTTGAAGTCAGATGCAATATTTAATAAGGCGGTCACAGATGGTTTTTAGGAAAAAGAGGTACTTGGAGTGGTATTTAGATTTGGCTAGGATATCATCCACGTAATCTTCCAATATATGATGCATGATGTCATGGAAGATATAAGTCATAGCCCACTGATATGTGGTACCAGCATTTTTAAGGCCAAAAGGCATGACTCGATAGCTGAAGGTCCCCCAAGGAGTGATGAATGTAGTTTTGTGTTGATCTGCTAGGGCTAGCAAGATTTGGTTATTGGCCTTGGAGGATGTGTCTAAATCTAATTTGATGGGTGGATGAGTAAGGCTGGTTGTTGGATGACCCCTAAGGTAGTGTTGGGTTTAGGTGAAGAAGATGATGTAATTGTAGGATTAGGTGTAGATGCGCATTGGGTTATGGGTAGGGGTGTGGTTTGATCCATGAGAGGTATCATGGAATAAGTTGCAATAGAGGTGGTTATGCTTGGTTCAATTGGCTAAAATATTTTTGGGTAGATAGTGGAAGTGTTAGCAAGTGACAACTACATTTACGTTGAGGCAGGTAATAGAAGACGCCCCCAAAGTAAGGCTCTATCCACATAATCTAAGCGATCGGCTAAGCATGAGAATGGCATGTGTGTAGGCAAGGTTGATGAGGACCTAATGGAAATTTCCCTAAAAAAATTCTTAGAGATGAGGAATTTTCTAGCATTAGCTTCCATGGGTAAGAGAGCCAAAAATAAATATGTAGGATCTTGGGTAGCTGATGGAGAATGATCACCTAAAGGCAAAGGTATCTCTACTGGATCCGTGATAGGTGGAGGAGAAAATGGGTGCTCCTCTGTAGGTGGAGGAGATGATGGTTGCTTCTCTGTAGGTGGGGGAGATGATGGGTGTTCCTTTGTGGGTGGAGGAGATAAACTAGTATCCTTTATGGCCTGAAGAAGTACTGTGGGTTACGATTCCCTAGGTGGAGAAGCCAAAGGTGAAATAGTTTTGATATTAATGGAAGGATACTCCACGGGTGAGGAAGGAGGTGAAAGGTGTTCCTCTATGGGTGGAGTAATAGGTGAGGTGGATTCAAGTACAGACGAAGGGATTCGAGCTAGGATTTACTCGATGGAAGGAATATGAGGTAATTGGGTAGCAACTGGTGTATCGTTGAAAATAGCATGGACCTCATGGGTATGACTATCATGAGTTGAGGTCTCTCCCATTTTATCAAAAGAAGAGGCATGATTAGGAAAATGTTTCTTAAAGATATGTAGGTTTTGATTGGCAGGTGCGTTATAATTATCCGGTTAGCTCTCTTTTCTCAAGCATTTCTTGGACAATATTTTTGAAAGTGATGTAATTTTCATCACTATGACCCTTTACTTGATGATAATTTCAGAAATCATGCTCTTTATACCATGCGGGTATGGTGTGAGAAGGGTCAAAATTGGTGTGTGGTTTCATGGGAGTAAGGGTGATGACCCCATCTTTGATGAGCTTCTCTAAGAAAGAAGAATAAGGTTTCCTAATTAGGGTATACTTCCGGTGTTCCCATATGAATTGAAAAGTATAAATGGGTGAGAGATTAGATGAGGGGCTAGCCTAATTTGATGGATGATCTGGGACAACTTTGAGTACCACTGCATTAGTGGTCCCCTTGGCCTTTGAATAATTGTTCTGCAGTTTTGAAGAAGAAGAGGTATCATTTGACTTTAATGCCGAGTTCTTATTGCATAATTGGATTTTCTTCTCTTCAATGGACCGAATCTCAAACTTTCGTGCCATGGTGAATGCTTCTTCAAAGGTTTAGAAAGTTTGGATCTGTAGAGTTGGTAAGATATACCTAGCACATACCTGCGTGAAGATTTTGATGAGTTCGGTTTGCGGTAGTTGGAATGTGAGTTGATTGATCAAGCTATGCCAATGAGCAACAAAATCTGCATGGATTCATTGTCATACTGACATATAGAGTATAGGTCAGTCATGGTAACCTTCTTAATGATATTAATGGAGAATTGATCCAAGAAGGCTTGGGCTACCTGATTAAATGAGAATATAGAGTGTCTAGGTAACCCACTATACCAATCTAACATGGGTCTAGTCAGAGACATGGGAAAGGTCCTCAGGAGCAAAGCATCATCATGGGTGATCAGATAACACCCATGTTTGAAAGACCACAAATGTTGTTGTGGGTCTGATTTGCTATTGAAATGGTTGAATTTAGGCATTTCCCAATGCAAGGGATATGTACGAATAGGAATGGATGGGTGTATAGGCTCATTATAAATCTCATCATAGGTGATAGTGTTATAGGAGCCAAAACCCGATGCCTCCAATGTCTACATCTTGTCCATCATTAACTTGATTAGGTCATTGGTAGGTTGTGATGGATGGGTCACTCTTGCAGTGTAAGAGGGTTGGTGTTGGGCATATAACAGGGGTAGCATTCCAGTATATGGTGCTGCCGTATAGGTACATTCAAAAGAAGGTAGTGAAATAGGGGGTACGTACCCAGAGTGAATAATAGATGAAACATGAGGCTGCTGATAATACGTATATGGAGGTAGAATGGTCTTGGTGACCCTAGTGGCAATGAGGCTAAAGATTGCGGAATAGAAAGGATGATGTTTTGAAAATGGGTAGGGGTCACCGACACCGGGCATGGTAGTGTAGCTACAAGTATAAGCAAGAAAATAGGCATAGATGAGGTTGTGTTCTAGGTGGTTGGCGAAGGTATAGTGGATGTGGCGGGTGCAACAGATGTAGCAGATGCAAAATTCATAGCGGGTATAGGGCCTAGCTACGAAATGAATAGGGTTAAAGTAGATACGGGTAGCACAGAGCCAGATGGGGTGATGCAAGAGTGGGAATGAGAGTTGGGGATGTAGATACGGCCATGCCATATATCAACTGACCCAAGGCATCTTGAGTGGATGAGTGGGAAAGGTAAAACTACAAGGTGACATGATTTTGGTCAAGGAGTCATGTGAACTCCTCATCTCCAGTAGCGATAGAGATAGGTTGGATAGATTCCATAGCAGGTGATAAACTGGAAGGTGGTGAAGGGTTAGGTGGGAGTGGTTGACAACTGGTGTGGGATACAAGGGAACTTGCTTATCGATGCATCAGTACCATGTGAACAGGTAATAACGTGGTAAAACTACTTTCTGTAAATGACACAAAAATACAACACATGTAGGATAAATAGGTGGTGGTAGGTGAATTAGGGTTAAAATTTCAGTTGGAAAATGACACAGGATAACCAATGTTGGTTAGGTTAAACTGATGTTGGTCAAAGGTAATCACTTCTGGTCATTGTGGAAAGAGGATAGTTGGTCAAAAACAAGGTATAAGGCCAAATTTTCTAGGTATGAAAAATGTTGATGGGACTTACCAGGTCAATGGATATGATAAGAGTGACATAGACTCTAAATAGATAAAGAAGTCGAATAGGTGTCCTTTTGGGTAGGTTAACTAAAAGAACAGTGAACCGACACCGGTTGGGTAAAACTAATGACAGTTAGAGGGTAACCAACGACGGTCACTGGATCAACACTGGTTACTATGAAATTGAAATAGTGATGAAGAAAATGTGGTTGTGAGTTATAATTAAATGTGGAATCAAACCCAAAATTTTGAGAATGATGAGAATAAGGTCCAGACACACTCAGATGAAGCTAGAATACACCAGATGTGATGAGGAGTGTACAAGGGGAAATAATAAAAATGAAAAATGTGACCTCTCACCTCAAAATGCAAGCCAAGAAAAAACACTAAGAAAAATACGATCTTATGAGTTCTTTTTCTATTATGTTTGTTTAGCTTATGTTATTTAAGGACTAACTCATGAACTGTAAAAAAAAGTTTTTTTGATGAGGATGGATTCCTATGAAGAAATATATCTACAAGGAGAGGTTTCAGGTATGTTATGGTGGGGGTGGGCCATCCTCTAATGGGATACTAGACAGAGATAACCAATGGGGTACCCACTATGTCATGATCATGTGATCACCTATAGCTTCTTCCGGGTGAGATGTTGTTTAAGAATGTGTATATATTTTAAATTTGTGATGTTTGGGTAAGACTTAGAGAGAGAAAAAGAAAGTAATTGATTTTCTATGATTCATTTTTCAACCATCAGCTGAGAATGAATTCCAACATATAGGTTGCCCTCAATTAATCTGAGCTAATGTAGAAAACCAGAATGAAATGAAATAATTTTTAAACCCAAATCAAAATGTAGAATTCGATGCCACAAATAGATGAATAGGATAAGGGATGCTCTTTCACTAATGTGATACTAAGGGAAGGGAAGAAATGCTCTTTTTAAGCACCAAAATAAAATTACTTTTAGACAATAGAAGAGAAGAAGGTTCTAGGGGAGAAAGTTTTAATGTAAGATTTTTTTAGAAAAGAAACAAACATACAACGTTTTCACCTAGAAATGAAAGAATGCAAAGAACCTTGAATGGGTCCCACAGGGCATGCCAAAATGTTTCACCTGATTCTAGATGCATTTCTTTGAATGTTGACAAAACAAATAAGGGTAAAGGGCTAGGAGGAATACCTATTGAAATGCTAATTATAGGTTGTTGCACACATATGACTTATGAATCCATAGCTGATCGTGAGATATTCCCTTTTACTTGGAAGAACTACCTGAAATGGAACACAAGACCACTAAATAAAAGTTAAACAATATATCCAGTTCACTGCCTAGCATGTACTAGATCCAGGAAGTGTGATACTTCTTAGATGGTTGTCAATCCACTGTTTAAAACAACTTAATGTTGATAATAAAGTAAATCCTACATAGTGAAAATCATTTAGGTATCTCATACACCTACAATAAGCAAATTCATTCACAACATGCTAGGCTATTATTGAAGTTGAAGGTCAAGGTCACTGTAGAGGTACTAGTACTAGTCAGGGTTAGGTTCTGGGGTATTTTGGTTATTTGGTGGAGGTTTTAGGATTTGATCTGGGTTTTGGTCAAAACACAGAGACCGATATCAGTTTGGTATGACTAGTGTTGGTTTAAGCTAGCTAGCAGCAGTTGTGAGTAACCAGCGATGGTATGGTTGGGGTACAGGAAATTCAATAAAACTTGGCAAGGTAATAGATTTGGTGCTAGATGAGAATGAAAGGGAAATGAGAAGGTTCGTATAGGTCATGGATATGCACAGGAATGATGAAAGTCTAGATATGACAGTTCAAGGGTGTGGATAAAGAGATGGTCAAGTTTGCATGGAGATAAAATGGTGGGGAATGGAAATGAGAACAGAAACTAATAACAGAAGCGAAAGGATTAGTTAAAATGATATGGAACCAATGCAGGTTAACAAAAATTATTGTTTGTATTAGCTTGATGTCAGGTTAGCAATAGTGGGTGATCAAATGGAAAGAACTCGGTGTGGTGCTAGTGCTTCCCTGGATGCTCCCGTGAAGAAAAATGGCTCTTTGTTTGCTTCAATTGCTAGCTAGGGTGTTCTAATGTGTGTACGGATGTTGGTTCTACTTGCATGCAACTCTAGTTTTGTCTCTTGCTTCAAAAGATGTGTTAATCTCTCTGAAAAGTGCCAACCTCAAAATAAAGCTGTTTTGGGGGTTAAATGGTAACTAGTGGTGGTTTAGGGTAATTGGCATCGTTTAGGGAGGTATTGTCTAGGTTTACTAAACTAGGTAGATCCCCTTGATTTTCTAGGATCTTGTTTCATTTACTCTGTGGATTAGCATGGAAGATTCCTTCTACCAGGTGGGAATGTGGTTAGAGGGAATGTAGGCATTTATTTTTAGGGTTTGGGTAGGTGTTAGTTAGTTATGGAAACTTACTAAGAATAGGTCTTAGGGTGACATGGATAGATGAGGTGGATATGTGGGCATTATCCCAATTAGGATATTTAAATAATAAATATTGTGAGGATAATGAATTAATTAAATTAAATTAATTAAATTAATATTAGAGTGGGATGAAAGGGGCCATGATTAGGTGAATGTGTTCCTGGTGTTTATTTGATGGGGGGCCAAGGGGAGTATGACCTAATTTTAGTGTCTACACCTATTTTTGGTGATATGGGGTACAATCATAGGATGTACGCAATGGTCAAGAACCACCAGGAAGAGCATCAGAGTACAGTTATTGAGACCATAGGTTGCATTGGTGGTATTCCTACCTCCATCTTGTTTGATTATGGTTCTTCAAATTCTTTCATTGCACCATCTTTAGTAGAGCGATGCAGGCTGGTGGCAATTTTGGGATGTTGAGATGGCTTCTAGAGACAAGATCTCTGTAGACTCCTTAGTTAAGGAGTGTGTGGTGGATATGGGACCTTTCACCACTACCTTAGATCTTTGTATCCTTCCTTTGGGATCATATGAAGTCATCTCTGGTATGGATTGGTTGTCGGCACACAAGGCTTGAGTGGATTGTTACCACAAGATTATATCTTGAGAAGATGATTTGAGAGTTGAGTCAGTAATTTCAAGGGATAGGAGACCCGTTTCTATTTGCACTATCTCTGATATGTAGCTTAAGCGGTGTGTGCGATGGGTTTTTCAAATGTATGTTGTTATAGTTAGTGATATATCAGAGGATGGGTCTAGTGGACCATCACTATATGATCACCCCATTTTGAGAGATTTTGCAGATGTCTTTCCAAGGGAGCTACCGAGGATACCACCCCCACCTGAGATTTATTTCATATAAACGTGGTTCTGGGAGAAGATCCTATCTCACGAGAACCTTATCGGATGACCAGCCTAGAGCTCTGTGAGCTCAAGTTATAGCTTAAGGACCTTTTGGAGAAAGACCTTATCCATCCTAGTGTATCCCCTTGGGGTGCACTGGTGATTTTTGTGAAGAAGAAGGATGAATCCTTGCATTTGTGTATTTATTACTGCTAGCTAGATAAGGTAATGATTAAGAATCATTATCCCCTTCCGTGCATTGATGATTTGTTTGATCAGATGAAGGGAGACACGATTTTCTCTAATATTGATCTTAAGTCAAGCTATCATCAACTGAGGATTTTGGAGGTGGACATTCATAAGATTGCCTTTCGTATAAGATATGGCCACTATGAGTTCAAAGTGGTGCCTTTTGGCTTGACTAATGCCCCTGCAATATGTATGAGTTTGATGAATGGGGTATTCAGGACCTTCTTAGATCGCTTCATGCTTATCTTCCTTGATGACATTTTGATTTACTCATGTACCCGTGAGGATTATGAGGGGAACCTTCGCCAGGTACTTCATTGTCTTTAGGAGCAGAAAATTTTTGGGAACTTTGAGAAGTGTGCATTCTTTCTATGGAGGTGCATTATTTGGGCCATATCATGTCTGGGGAAGGTATCACCATCGATCCTTCCAAGATTAGAGCTATTATGGATTGGCCAGCACCCACTACTATGACTGAGGTGTGTAGCTTCATGGGATTAGCAGGTTACTATCAGAGATTTGTTCAGGACTTCTCTCGGATTATACACCCCATCACTTCCCTTCAGAAGAAAGGGAAGAAGTTTGTTTGGTCAGATAGGTGTGAGTAGTCCTTCAGTAAACTAAAGGAATACCTCACTACAACACGTATTCTTGTAGTTCCAGATCCATAAGGTGAGTTTTCCATTTGCATGGATGCTTCTTTAGCAAGGCTTAGAGGTGTGTTGATGCAGGAGGGTAGAGTAGTGGATTTTGAGTCTCGCAAACTCAAAGATTACGAGCTTAATTACCCAACTCATGATCTTGAGGTTCCTGCAGTTGTGCACACTTTGGTTCAATGGAGGAATTTTCTACTTGGTCAAAGATTCACACTCAGGATAGATCACCTAAGTCTTCATCACCTCTTCATGCAACCTAGTCTCAATTCTCGTCAGTGGCGTTGGATGAAGTATCTTTGTGAGTATGATATGGAGATAGATCATGTGAAGGGGAAGGAGGATGTGGTGGCAAAAGCTCTCAGTAGATGGATACATGTGGCTATGGCCACCTCAGTGAGCATAGATGTGTGGAGCAGGATCCTTCAGCAGTTTCCTCTTGACGACTTCTACATTATAGTTCGAGTAGAGATCGAGTCTCAGAGACCCCTTGAGGGGAAGTTTTATGGTTTTTCCTTGGAGGCAGATGGTCTTCTTAGGCACAAAGGTAGGATTTATGTTCCCAGAGATGGAGGCTTGAGGTAGGACATCTTGGCAGAGGCACATCGTGTACCCTATTCAGCCCATCCCGAGGTGAAGAAGATGCACGCCACCTTGAGATATTTGTATCATTGGAGAGAACTTCATAGAGACATGACCCAGTTTGTTTCACGATGTTTAGAGTGTGAAAAATTGTAGGTTGAACATCAGCATCTAGTTGGCCTTCTCTTTCCTCATGATATATTGGAGTGGAAATGGGACACCATTTCCATGGACTTCATTGTTGGGCTACTGATGTCACGATATCACCATGATGCCATCATGGTCATGGTTGATAAATTGACAAAAGTGGCCCACTTTTATTCAGTGAAGACCATGTATACATCTAAAGTAGTGGCACGGGTATATTTGGATGAGATTGTCAGGTTGCATGGGATTTTGCAGAAGATCATTAGTGACTGTGATCCCTTGTACACTTCCCATTTTTGGACTACCATACAACATGCCCTCAGGATGAAGATTAATTTCAGCACAAAATATCACCCCGAGATAGATGGAAAGACTAAGCAGGTGAATCAGATTTTAGAGGAGATGCTCAGGATGTATGTGATGGATCAGCAGTGTAGATGGGAGGAGTACCTATACTTAGTGTTGTTTTACTACAATAATAGCTTTAAGAGTTCTATAGGCATGGATCGTTTTCAGTATTTGTATGGCAAGGAGTTCTAGACACCTCTTAGATGGGACAGGCTAGAGGAGAGGGTTTCCCTTGGACTTGATTTGTTACAGGACATGGATCAACAGGTGATTTTGATTAGACAGAGACTGCAAGAAGCACAAGACAGGTAAAAGAAGTACGTAGATTAGCATAGGACCGACCATAGTTTTTATGTGGGCATGAAGGTGTTCCTTCATGTTAGGCCACATAAGATCCCTATCCATTATGGAAAAGGCACTAAGTTAGCTCCTAGATTCATGGGTCCTTTTGAGATCTTAGAGCGTGTCAGTCTCTTAGCCTACCGTCTAGCATAGCCACCTAGCTTGTCTCACGTACATGATGTGTTTCATGTTTCATTTCTTAGGAGATATGTTGTAGATTCTTCTCGTGTGTTATATTGGACATCATTGCAAGTGCAGGATCAGGGGCAGGTGATGGTGGAGTCTGTTCGCATCCTAGATCACATGACCCTAGGCCTTTGAGGCTGAGAGGTTGATGCACTTTGTTCTCTATTTTTGAGTGAAAGAAAAGAAATATTATATCTTTTTAAGTTGTATTTAATCATTGTAAATGAATAAGTTGTAAAATAAATCATTCCAACTTAATATATGTTGTTCTTCCTTTAGAAAATATGTTACTATTGTTTAAAATATACTTTGTAATGTATTTGAAATCTCTATTTGAAAGGAAGAAATGCGTGTGAGAAAAATACAGAACTCTGTCTTTTGAAATGTGTAAAATTGGAAATCAGAATTACATTTTGGTTTAGAATAGCTTGATTTGAATCAAATAAATGTGTTATATTATAACTTGAATGAATTTTATTACTTAGAAGATGAAAATGGCAAATAGATCCTTTAAAATTTGATCTATGTTTTTTTTTGTAATTTCAAACTTGCAATTATCAAAACAAAAAAAAATGCACAGTTTGAACTTGTAATGATAAAATAAAAAATTAAATGATTAAATTGAAGTAGTAGGCCCCAAAAGAATTCAAATAGACAAAAACACATAAGGAAATATTTCAAAACTTAGCCAAATTGGGCTCAACCGTTTTACATTCATTTTTTTATCAAAATGGTAAATTTTTGAATTGGAATTCAATCAAATAGATCTACCTCAAAAAATTATTTGAGATCCATCTAAGAATAATTATCCATGTCTATTTGACATGTAGAGAGTGGAAGAAGATCAAATTGAATAAATCTCACAAGTTAAAATTCACCAGTTCGCACTTTAAAATCCTATAGGCCATTTTCTTAAAATTGACCCATTAAACTTTATCAAAATAAAAAATGAACGATCTCTGTGCAAAGAGCACATCGAGAGATTTCTAGAAATTCCTTGTTTTCCCATCAAAAGTTATGGCCTTCTGAAGTTTTTCTTCCTTGGCGGGTCCGCGGGCCCAAATTTTTCCCTTAGCACTTAGGAAATTTTTTTGGGAAAATTTCTAGCCCACAGTCAATCAGAGGATGCCATATGGCACCATGAGGTTTTGGCGGAGGGATGGACCCCTTTTTAAACTTAGCACTCCCAGAAAATTTTGGGAAAAATTTCAAAATTTTCCCTGCCGGCCTGTAACCAATCATGTAAGGCCACGTGGCGTCATGAGGTGTCAGCGGTGGAGTGATTCCCTTTTTCCTTTTTGTGTTTCAAAAAAATTCCGAATCTACCATGTGGCATCGCGAGATTTCAATGGAGGCATGGGTCCTTGATTATCCTCTTAGCCTATGGGGCATTAAGAAAATTTTCTCCCTGTTACCTCAATTTCCTCACGTTGGCTTAGGTGATGCCACGTGTCCCTTGCGACTTGGGGACTTGTGGGTGCCATGTGGGATTTTCACCCTACACGGGAAACTTTCGCAAATGTCTTCTGCTACCCCACTCTCCCCAAACTAGTTTGAGAAGCGCCACATGTCCCTTGTGGACTTATGGACCCGCGGGTGCACGGGCAAAAAGTTAGTTTTTCACCCCATGCAGGAAATGATCCAAAATTCTCCCCACGGCCCACCAACCTGCTCTTGGGGTAAATTTTCACCCCTAGGCCCGTAGGCCTACTCTTGGGGACAAATTTCACCCAAAGGTCCACCAGCCCATAACTTGAAAAATATGAGGAGTTAGGAGGAATTATTTATATCAGTGGAAGTTGAGGAAATTTCTTATCTAATGGGAATGATTTAGGGAAGTTTTGAATGTGTTAGTTGTGAGAAAAATCAAGTTGAAACTTTAAGCCAGTTAGAGAGTGGGTATGGTTAGGAATTACCCTTTGAACCCTATTGAACATTGTAACCCTAAAATTTGGACCTTATGACCTCTAATAATTGTTAATAAAAGAAAATCATGTTCTAGTGAATTAGACTTGTTATGGAACTTGTTAGTGACATTTTTTGCCTTGTAATCCGGTTGTAGACTCTTTTAACCAAAAAAAATTATTCCATAATTTTCCTAATTAATCTGAGGTTGTTCTTGGGTCTTGAGTGGGTTGTTTTAGTGGGTGTTACACAGAGGTATTCAAGAATAAAGTATAGGGGATTAAATAATTATGGGTGATGGGATTGTTGGGTTCATAGTAAGCTAACAAGGGTGGGATGAAAAATGAAAATGGATGTTGATAAACAGATATGAAGAAACTTTGTAATCTAGACAAGTATGAAATGATGCAGGTGAGAGATACACTTACTGGTGATTGCATATTTGATGGTTGGAAAAAGGTGATGGTTGATCCATGGAATGGTGCTCATTACTACAGAAGTGCTTCCCAGAATGCTAATGTGAATGTAAATACCTTCATATATATCTTGGTAGTGGCTATGGCTATCTGGATGTGTGAAAGGGATCTGGATCTTTCTTACATGCATATCTCCTTTGTTTCAAAACTAGAGAATATGGCTAAACTCTCAAATAAGGTTACCAAAATGAATATATGATAACCGATGATGGTTCAGGGTTACCGACTTTGGTTTAGGGTTGACTGACGTTGCTTAAGGTGGGAAATCCTAGGTTTACTCAAAATGCCAAACCTTGGCAATCTTTTGGGACGACTCTCTCTATTCTCCCAGATCAAAAATGGAATGTTATATTTTAATGATCTAGAATGTGGTTAGAGGGAGAATAGGGATGTTATTTTAGGGTTGCACTAATTTTTATTTCATTAATAAAGGTAGGAATAAGTCTTAGTTAGTAATGGTGAGTGAATGTTGAGTCCTAGTAAACGGGAAACATGCTAAAAATAGGTTTGTGACGAGGTGTCTAGGTGTGGTGGTGGGGAGAGGTGTCTAGGTGAGGTGGAAATTTGTTTTAATTAAGGTAATTAAATAATGAATATTGTGAGCATGGGTATTACTTTAATTGTAGATAATTAAATTAATATTAATGTGGGGTAAAAGGTTCATGGTTAGGTTAATATGTTAAAGTTGGCTATTCGAAAAGGGACCAAGGGGAGTGTGACCCAATTTTGGTGTCTACATTTTCCCCCTTTTTGTTCCATAGATTTTATTAGTAAGTGACACTGAAAAAAATAGGAAGTGATTGTCCCATATGTGGGTGAAGGTGATCCCCCTCAAGCCAGACATTGATGAGGTGTAATATGGAAACAATTATTGGTTTGATAAATGTGTAGGGGTTTAAGATAGGTGGGGATGGGTATGAGTATTATGGGATAAGGTGATGGTAAAATTGGGTAATAGGTAATAGGTCAAGGTCCAAATCAGGTCATGGGTAATGGAAATAAAATGCATGCACATGTATAGATTGCAACACAGTACCAATTTGAAGAGCTTGCAAACTCTACATCGTATAAGGTCGATAGGTTTATCCAAAAAAGGGTGACGTGATTTTTGATCCAAGGTATATGATATGGTCTAGAAAAACAATGTAGGTCAGGTGCATGAATGTTTAGGTATGTTCTGGTACACCAAAGATGTTTTCAAGATAACAACACGGGAATAGGCAAGGTATGGTTGGTAGAATAAAATAACATAGGTAACAACATCACAAGGTATAGCAAGTTCATAAGGTCAATGGTCACACCAAGTAGGTTGGGTTTAGGAAAATAGGTCATGGCATGGGTAAGGCTAAGGTATAGGTAAAATAAAACCTCCTAAGATGCAACAAAGGAAATGTAGAGGTAGGTTGAGCTTGTAGGTATGGCTCAATGGGTGGCCAAAATGAGAAAAGGTGCGTTGGTATAAATGGTTATAGAAAAAGGAAGATTATCAAGGCCAAACAGTTATAAGGGTTGACTGATTCCGGTTATAGGGTGACTGACATCGGTTGGCTAGGGCACAGATATGACCAAAGTCATTCAAATAGGGTTGGGTTTATAAAACAAAAAAATTGTATTTTATGCAATCATTGTTGTGTTGTGAATTTGGATAAAATGACAGAGCCATGTGAATTTTTGGTACTTTTTTTTAGAGAGAAGGATAAGGCATTATACCCAGCTGAGGTGGAGAGTACGAGTTGGTGAGAGGAGCTAGGGATATGGGTCCATGAGTTCGTGGGGATTGATTTGATTGGTTGGATTAGAGGAGTGGTTTTGCTGATTTAGGAATGGCTGATGTAGGAGAGGGTTTGGGTGGGCCACTGGTGTAGTTTCTAGACATGCCACCACACCGATGACATTGTGATGATGTAGGATTTGATCCCAATTTGTCATTTTTTGAAAATAAGTTGTTAAAATTGGTATTGGGTAAAACCGTATTAGGTGGGGGATAATTTTGAATTTTTGGTCAAAATTTGGGCAATGAGGTAGGGGGTAGGTTCTAGGTAGGGTAAATAGGGGTGGGAGGGGTTTAGGTTAGGTTTGGGTAATTTAGGATAGGGTTCTAGGTTAGATTTTAGAATTTTGGGAGATATAGGGGGTTTTTAGATTCAGTCACCATGATAGTGAATGATGTCGATTAGAATTGGCCAACATCAGTCAAGTATTAGGTGACCGATATCGGTCATGATAGACTGATGCCAATCAGAAGTGATGGATGCTAGTCAAATTTTGGGAAAAATAGCTTGAGAAGCAAGGTAGGGTAGGTGAAAAATATAGGCAATTAGGTTGAAATGTAAGTTGATTGAGAATGATTAGGATAATGGTATGAGTGGATGGGTGTAGAAAAGGGGGTAATCTGTAGGGTTGGGGTGCAATAATCAATAAGGGTTTGGGAATAGGTTTTTTGGGTATGGTCAATATTTAATAATGGTGTGGTTTGTTGGGTACAGGCTAGGGACCAGTTGCAGATGAGAGACAATACTGCCTCTGTTACTATCAGTACGAGGGATCATGATGGAAGAGGAGTGACATCATGTTATAGATGCTATCCTTATTTGGTTAAAATGATACAAGAACATAGTTCAGGATCCAAGATTGATGGTTGCAATCATCGATAGATGGAATTCAGCTACTAACACATTTCATCTATCGATGGGTGAGATCACAGTTGCCCTAGAGGACATGTATAGGATCATGTGGTTATCAATAGTGGGGACACATGTGTATTCTATTTATTTAGAGGCATCAGAGGATCTTATATTGACAGTGTTTGGAGAGAGGAAGGTTGAGATGAGGTTCCATAGTGTGAGTCTAAGATATGGAGAGATGTATGTGGCCCATCCTAAGGATATGAGGCTAGTAGTCCTGATTATGGAGGAAGTGTGTTATTTTGCACTGCTATATGTGGAGGGTGGGAGATTTCCATGGGAACTAATGAGGGTTCTCCATGATATGATGGAGGATAGGACCTAATTTTCTTGGGAACCAACATACTTGGTGTAACTATACAGGGATTTATGGGCCTACGGGCAGTTGCAGAGGTTCAGCTTGTGCTGCAACTTTCTCTTACACTGTTAGGTATATGATCACATTTTATGTGTGTGTCTAGTTGGTATGCCCTGACTAGATGCATTTGATGTAGGCTTGATTCGAGTTGTCTACAAGTGATGGGTGCATATTTTTTAAGAGCACGGGGATTCCATGGCTACTCATGATGTGGAATATTATAAGTGGGCATTGGAGGGATTATTTGGTGTTGACATAATTTGGAGGTTGAATGTTGGATTCCCTTCATATAGGTAAATAGTAATGGAGTTGGAAAAGTTACAACTTCTCAGGTGGATATAGGGATGTTGTATCGGTGAGCACAAGATGATACCCATAGATAAGTTTAGGCTGTAATTTGGGCTGCCCTAGGATGTGCCACCACCATTCCCTCAGTATAGGAGGGATGATGTGGAGAGGCCTATGCCTCTACCGTAGCCAACAGTGGTAACCAGGTAGGAGGAATAGGTAGTGGACCAGAAAATTGATGACGTCAAGGTTGTAGATAGGTATAGGTAGTAGTGGGTAGTCTAGCTACAAGAAACACCACCTAGACTAGGGCATTGAGACTTGGATACCCTTACAGTTAAGAGGGACACTTTACAAGGACAGTTTATTACCCTATAGGCCCAAATTATAGGTTTACTAGAGCTATTGATAGGGTTCGAGGCATAGGTGGCAACTTTACAGGCACAGATTACCCAGGCACAGGAACCGGCACAGGGTGGAGATGGAGATAGGGGACAGGTAACCACCCTAAAGGCACAGGTAGCAGGGTTGTAGGCCTAGGTGGCCACTTCCTAGGCCCATATTGTATCCCTGTAGGCCTAGGTCGCAATGCATGCACCTGTACAGGTACCGTCAAAGGTTTAGGGATATGGTCCCATATTACAAGTACATGATTCGAGACCGATGGTGCCACCATAGACAATATTGATGGTTAGGTTCAAATATGCCATGAATGATGTGAGGTACAACTAGGATCATTTGACTATTTATGGGATAGATATCCCTTCCTATATGAAGTATAAGGTACAATAGGACTCGAGTGAGAGGACTAGATCTCACACGCATAGTATAGAGATTAAAGGGGGTGGCGAGCCCAAAGATAGGGTCAAGGAGAGGTTACTAGCTCACAGAGGCTAGACCTAGCTGCAAGCCAAGCAGAGGCGAGGGTTAGACCCGTGTAGGGAAGAGAGATGGTGGTAGGACACCACACTGGGGCGGAGGAGGAGGAAACAAATGAGACAAGGATGAACATGAAGTGGGGTGATGATTAGTCACACTATATGTTCAAGATATAGATTTTATATATATATTATTTATACTAGCCTATGCATCGAAGATAGCGAGGATGTACATGAGATATTTTGATATTGTGATTATTACATCGGCTTGCGTGTTGAAGATGTTGAGATTATATATAAGAGGCACGTGTATTGATTATGCTTCTATGCACTTATTTATGGACACAGATTCTGATGATTTGATATAGATATGGTGATATTCATAGTATGATGTTGTTATGTGTGTAATTTCAAGTTAAATTATTTATGTGATGAAAACTAGGTGGATTAGGCATCCTTGAGTCAAGGTCATAGGCATCATTAAGTGAGGTCACTTAGGCATGGTGGAGTCAGGTTGGTCTAGGCATGATGGATTTAGGTCAGTTTGGGCATAGTGGATTTAGGTATAGGCATGATGGATTCAGGTCATAGGAAGGGTTGAGTCAAGTCAGTTTGGCATGGTGGAGTTAGGTATAGGCATGGTTGAGTCATGGTTTATGGTTAGGATTTAAGTTCCAAGTTGTTGGTAACATGGAAGATAAATGATGATGTTCATGCATGTTATGGTTTAAATTTCCAAATATTTGCTATGGTGGAAATATAAAAATGATAAATGAATGATTTGATGAAGTGGTAAAAATGGTTGTTAATTGGTGTTTTTTTGGTTTAATTTCCAATTGCTGATATAAAATGGAAACTAACTAAGGTAGAATGTGAATAGGAAAAATGAAGGGGAAATTGGTTAGGGTAAAGAGTGGCCGAGCTAACCTCCAAGGGCCCCATGCCCTAGGAGTGTTTCCTACATAGCCCCAATGAAAAGGGGGCTCATGCTGATGTAGTTCTCCCATAAGCTAGGGAATAATGTGATGAGTTCGAGGAATTGGTTGGTAGGTTTTAGGTATGATTGATTATAGGTCATAGGCATGGTTGAGTCTTAGGTGTTAGGCTTGGTTGAGTCATTTAAATGTAGGTGTCAATGGTCTAGTCATCTATAGGATAATAAATAAGTAATGGGGAAGGTGAATGGTAAGAGGTGGTAAAAGAGCCACTTAATTGATGAGAACCCTAATGATTCTACCATACCCAAGATGGCCTTATGAACGTAAGACCCAAAAGGTGTTACATAATGGACTATTCTAAAGGTGAAGAAGGTCACATGATCATGAAATGTTGTGGTTGCATAAAGTCCCTTGAGCAGCGAGAAAATTATAGTGAAAAGGAAATGAGGTGAAAGTGGGTGGTTTAGCATAACTTAGTGTATGAAATCATGTTTACTTGGAAAGAAACCCATGATAAAAATAATAGGCAAGTCCAAGATGAAAAATTTATCATTTTCTTCATTTTTTTTGTTTTTGATAGACTAATCGATGCAGGAAGTCTATATGGGATGATTATATCATCTCCTTGAGGTCTTCGTGAAGCTGATCAATGCGAGAAGCTTTAGAATATTTTATTGTATTTTTGTAATGACTTTATATAGATGTCCTTCAAGGGAGAAATCTATTTATAGCAGCAAGATAGAGAGAAGAGATGTCCCTTTTGAGGGAGTCCTCTTTTTTTTTAAGTTTAACTCAAGGATTTGAATCCCATTTTATTTTTAGACGTTTAAGTCATGGACAAGACTATAGAGGAATATTAGGTTCTTGTGTACAAGATAGAACCATAGTAAATAGAGGCTAACTATGAAATAAATGGTTTCAAGTAACCAACGACCATGGGATTCCATTGTTGAAAAAGACAAAAAGTATTAATGAGAATCATGTTATGAGTAGATCCATGATACTCATATTGAAGACAAGGCTGACAGGTAATGTATAATCACATTATTCCTATTTAGTCGTTGATCCTCAAAATGGGTAACATGGAAGGTGAAAAATGCTCAAGGGATGAGAGGTCAATGGAAATAAGGTGATATAGGACTTGATTTCAACAATAAATTGGTTGAAGATGTAAGACATTGAGGGGCTTAGGTTCAGTTTTACCCTCGAGTGAAGACAAACAGTATGCACCTAATCCATAGGCATGAGTAACAATATAGGGCCCCAGCCAATCAGGAGAAATTTTTCCCTGTTTACTTTTCTCTTCTTTGGTTAAATGTTGATTTTCCTTCAGGAGAAGGTTACCGACCTGAAAGGTTCATTCGTGGACATGTTTTTCATAGGAATTCTTGATACATTTTTGGTAGATTTGGAGCTGGTTAGGAGCATTGAGATGACATTCATCTAATAAATCAAGTTATGTTGAATGGTCCTGGCAAAATTCATCATCGTTAAGCATGTCTTGTAGTGAGATGCACAAATATGGAATATAGAATTCAAGAGGCAAGATAACCTCAGTACCATAGACCAGAGAAAAAGATGTGGTAGTAGTGAAAGTGTAAATACTAGTGCGATAAGCCCACAAGGAAAAATGAATGTGTTTATGCCAATCCTTCCTAGTATCGTCAAATAATTTCATAATAATTTTGTTCAAGTTTTTATTGGTTGATTCTACTTGACCATTAGTTTGTGGGTGATAAAGTGACGAGAAACTGAGTTGTATGCCAAAAGTATCAAAAAAATTTGGTAGGGTTTTATTTTTGAATTGCTTTCCATTATCAATGATGAGGAAGTGAGGAAAACCAAAGTAAAAACTAATGTAGTGTTTAATGAATTCACATATTTTATCATCTTTTGTAGAAATGAGGGGAATGGCTTCTACTCATTTAGTGTAATATTTAGTAACGGTTATAATTAATTGATGGTCTTGTGAAGAATGGGGATTGATCTCTCCAAAAATATCCAAGCCCCATTGAGAGAAAGGCCAAAGGTCTCATGTGACCTATAAGGCATGACTAGGTTTGTGATGAATATTAACATATTGCTAGCATTTCACACAACATTTGACATAGTCACAATAGTTGTGGTTTTAGTTTGGACAATATTAGACAAGGTAAAGAATGCATTTAGCGACAGCTAAACCACTGAAGTTACCTCCAAAAATTTTGTAGTAAAATTCCTTGATGGTTTAGGGAATTTTAGAACTTGTAAGGCATCATAAGATAATACCATCAAAGTCATGCTTATAAAGGAGACCACCCATGATGACATAGCGAGAGACACTTCTAAGAAAGAAAAGTTTTCCATTACAAGTGAGATCGGGAGGTAGAATGGAAAGGGAAAGATAGTCTATAAATTTCTTATACCAAAGGTTATGTGGGTCAGGTGCAATGGTTCTGATGGAGTGGACCTTATGAGGTAAATAATAGGGTGATTGTAACCTTTGTATTGTGATAAATATTTTAGAGTTGCGGGTGAAGCGAGTATCTGAGAAGCCAGGTAGGACATGGTATCCACAAATTTATTGGTAGAACGTGTGGTGGTTTGAAGTTCATAACAGTTAAATGTAGTCAAAAGTATGCCTACATGATGTTTAGACTTTTGAAGTATTTCATTATGACACTAGTATATACCATTGACTTGGTTTACAACCAGCTGGGAATCACCAAAGATATTGATTAACTTAACATCTAAGGTATAAGCAGTCTGGAAACCCAATGCAAGTGCTTTTTTATTCGGAGATTATTTTTGTATAATCAAAATCTAGTTTGAAAGATAAAGGCATTCACTACCAAAAGGGATGAGAATAACACCAACGCCACCCCCATGTTGACATTTGAAACCATCAAAGAGGTTCATTTGGTAAGTGGTATCATCCAAGGAGAGGGTAGCAATGGATTCGTCTAGGAATTCAAAGTTAGAGGGCTAATTTCCAGAAAGAGGTGTGTCTGATAGTTGGTCAATGATGGTTTGGCCTTTGATAGACTTTTTATAGATGAATTCAAGGTCAAGGTTGGAAAGAAGCATGAGACAGTGTGAAGCATGTTGATGTTGGTAGGGTTTGGAATACATGTAATGTAAGGGGTCAGTTTTAGTGATGATAAAGGTTTTGTGGTTGAGTAGGTGATGACATAGTTTAGTGGTGACAAAAAACTAAGGCTAAGAAAAAAAATTCATCATGGGTGTACCTAGTTTCATAATCCAAAAAGGCATGACTTATGCAATAAACTACTTGTTCTCTGTGTTGTTCATCACAGTGAGTGAGTATGACACCTAAGGAATGGTCGATAGCATAAATGTATAGGTAAAAGGGTTGGTCATCCTGAGGAGGAATTAGCATCAGTGGGTGAAGAAGGTTTTGTTTTAAGGTGTCAAAGGCTTTATAGAATTCATCATCCCATTTGAATGATGTCTTTCTTGAGGAGGTGATGAAATGGTTGATAGCGGTCAAAAATTTGTGAGATAAAATGACGAATAGATTGCAACTTACCTTGCAAACTTTGAAGTTGATGGAGATTAGTAGGTGGAGGAATTTTTAGAATATCCTTCACTTTAGCAGGATCAACTTCTATGCCATGCAAATAAATAATGAAACCATGGAGTTTTCCTAAAAGTACCACAAAGACACACTTCTTAGGTTGAAGGTGAACACAATAATTGATGAGGTAGTCAAAAATGACCTTAAGGATTGTCAAGTGTTTATCCCGATGTTTAGATTTGGAAAGAAGGTCATCCATGTAATCTTCCAATATGTGATGCATGATGTCATGTAAGATATAAGTCATGGCTTGTTGATATGTAGCACCAGCGTTTTTAAGGCCAAAAGGCATGACTCGATAGCAGAAGGTCCCCCAAGGAGTGATGAAGGAATTTTTGTATTGATCTTCTGGAGTGAGTAGTATTTGATTATAACCTGAGAAACCTTCCATGAGTGACAAAATTACATGGCCGATGGTGAGTTAAACTAGTTGTTCAATACCTAGTAGAGGAAAATCGTTTTTATGGAAAGCGAGGTTGAGGTCATGGAAATCCATGCAAATGTGGATTTCCCCTGTCACTTTTATGATAGGAAAAATTTTACAAATCCACTGGGCATAATTAATGGGTAGGATGAAGGAAATTGAGAGAAGGCATTGAAGTTATTCTGTGACCAGAAGAGCAATGCGATGATGCATTTTCCACAGCTTTTGTTTTATGGGTTTGGCATCAGGAATGGTTACGATATTGTGGACCAGGATATTTGGGTCAATATAGGGAATATCAGCATAGGACCAAGTAAAATAGTTGCTATGGTCCCAAAGGAAAGAAGTAAAAGCTTCCTATTCAGTAGCATCTAAATATTGTCCTATCTTTAGAATGTACAGGTCCTCCTAAGTATTAATGTTGATTTCAATAGTCAATTCATTCAACATGGTTTACATCTCAGAGGGTAACAACCGATGAATATAAGAATCTTTTGCACCCAGATAGGCGAGGATAGACTCATCATCTTGACATTAAACGACATTAATAGAAGGTGTATCTTCATTGATCATGTTAGCATACATGAAAAGAAGAGAAGAAGTAATCTCATCATCGTGTTGATAAGTCAGAGGTCCTAGGTAAATTTTGTTTATGAATTTTTTGAGGAGGAATAGATTCGAGATCTATGGAATCTGTGGGGGAATGTGGTGACATTGGTGGATGGGGTAGAAAAGGTTTGTCTTCCTCAAGGAGGTTAATGTGGGTTTTCATGGGAGGTGGTGTGGTAAAGCCTATGCCACTATGATCATTGTGTTTATGGGAGGTACATGAAATGAGAGTATGGAGGCCTTGTTCTTAAAAATAGAAGCTAAAGCCTTTCCATGTGTATCGGTGAAGGAAAGTATGGGTGAATTGGTATTTCGTAAGGGATTGAAGGTGAGATCAAAATGATCATGTTTGGGATGGAGGTTCGGGTGAATAAGTGGTAGTGTCAAGTCCCCCATATGTTATATTAGTGCAAAGGTGGGGATGACCGTAAGGAAAAACCTCTCCTACATGGTAGTCATAGATAGGGTACTGGCGAAAGTTCCCATACTCTTGCGGAGTGATGAATGTGTTGATATTATATATGAGGTACTGTCTGAGAGTGATGCATTGAAAAACACCTTCTAATGGATCAGTAGTTGATATGTGGGTGGTAGGGAAAGATGAATCACTAGCTGATTAGGTAGGAGGGGTAGCGGTTGGTTGGGAATCAAAGGGCTGAGATGCAGAAGCTAAGGTAACAGTAGGAACACAAGAGTTAGATGTGGGAGATGTGGTGAAAACATTAGTGGATGGGATCTTGGGTGAAGGAGAAATGGGGTTAGTGGCAGAAGCCTTGACCGGTACAAGTACATCATTGGGCCAATACAACATGTTACAAGTTTTGAATGACGATGGGTCGGCGAGGATGGTATAGTTATGTCCTTCATGTTTGAATTTTACACAGTGGTGTAAAGTGGAAGGGACACAACCCATAACGTGAATCCAAGGTCTGCTGATCAATAGGTTTTATTGGAACTCCCCCTATAAGACGTAGAATAATTCCAGGGCAGTGTGAGGGCCTACGTAAACATGAAAGATAATGGTGTCAAGGGTGGAGGTCACGACATCATTGAAGGAGAGTAACATAACGGGGTTATTATGCATATAATTAGAAGCAATACACATTTTATTATATGTGTGGGATGAGATGATATTAATGCTAGCACCACCATTGATTATGATGTGTCATACATGTATGTTATCTGTATAGATAGAAATGAATAGGGCATGATCAGGCTCATCTGATTGGAGAGGTAAATTCTCCTCATCAGAGAATCTGAGGGTGGAAACTTGAGGAGTGGGCATTGGGGTAGAAGAAGGAGATTATTTAGTTATCTAGGTCACGTGGTGAGGGGTAATAATGGAGACCACTGGTGTGGGGTCATTGGGTAAAATTTCAACAGATTGTAAAGCCTCAATAAGGGCTTGTCTATGGGATTTGTAAGTTTGGATGAGATCATAAAAATAAATATTTAGAGAGAGTGATGTAATTGTTTTATAATTTTGTGATGGGTTACCCCATTAGAGACATGGTATATACATCCACAAATGGTGATTTTGGGTGTGGGTGTAGATGGTATATTGGGCACAAGGTTGGTTGACAGGCTAGTTGCTTTTTCTTTGCCTTTTTCTTTCTGAATGCAAGTAACAATGTGAACCATGTTGATCTGAGGGGAGGTGGATGGAGAGGGTGTGTCATGAAAGGTATAATGACATGAGGGTAAAAATCCTAGTGGTGGATAAGAGCCTTGTGAAATGAGTAGAGTGCACTAACAGTTGGGTGGTGATTTGGCCAACTCTCTAATACAGACCATGTTGATCTCAAATTTTGGAGGTGGGAAAAATGGTTTTGGGGGTGGAGATATTAATTGCTGAATGAGTAAAGGATGATGATGTGTGGTGATCGGTGAAGGTGGAGCATGGTCCTCATCAAGAAGTTCATCATCACCGAAGTTTTTTTCAGGAGGAAAAAGTTTGAGAAGAATGGTCTTTAGAGCCTTACAATTTTCTACATCATGTCCTGACACACGATGATAGGCAAAAATCTTGGTTTCATCAAACCCTTTTTGTTTTTGGTTTGAGAGGATTATAAGGTCAAATCAGTGGTAATGTATTGATGGAAATATCTAAGATATTAGTTAAAATGTTGGCATAGGACCCCACTAATGGATCACAATGGAAAGTGAGTGTGGCTTTGCATAGAGGTGTGGATGATCATGAGGGAAGAGGTTTTATAGGATGGGGAATGGGTTGGTCTACTAGTTTGATAAAATGGTATGGTCTTATGTTTTTTTGGCATCTATTTTGGTAAAGGTGGGGGTAGAAGAGTAGGCGATGGAAGCTTTTGTTGGTTTGATTACCTCATTCGAGGGTAGTGGATTCTTATCTTTGGGTTGTACCTTCTTGGGTAAAGGTGACATGGTAGTATGGGATGTAGAAGGGAAAGTCGATGGTGGAAGAGGATGGGTTACCCATGGGGGTAACTGAGTTGCAGTGGAGGTGGTTGGTAGGGGTTGGTTAAACGGCATGGGTTGAATTTGTATAGGCAATGTTAGGGTTATAGTAATTGGTGGAGGTATAGGTGGCAAGAAGTGCATGGGTGAGGGTGAGGGAATTTGGTGTTTGGGTGAATAAGGTGTAACAAAGGCTCATGATGTAGTAGTATGTTGTTTAGATTTTTATTGGCCTTGGGTAGGAGATATTTTGATCAGGTTTGACGGATGGGGCCCTAGGATGGATGGAAGGGGGGAAGGTGACAAAGGTGTGGTAGGCGAGACCGGTGTATATAGCCTAGAGGAATGGGTTTTCCTTTTAGATAGAGGGATAATGTTGGTGTGGGCTTGGAAAAATGTGGCTAAGTCCAATTTGACAAGTGGGTGAGTAAGGCCTAATGTCTTCATGACACCCAAAGTAGTGATGGGTATAGATACATGTGAGGAGATAGTTGTGGGTATGTTTTCAGGTTTGGGAATAGATTTAGTTGTGGGTAGAGGTTTAGATGTAGGAAGGGATGATGAATAAGAAGATGTTTTAATAGGCATGGTCAGTGTTGATTTGGTTTCTGAAAATACCTTTGGGTAGATTGTGGAAGTATCTTTAGGAAACATTTTCATTTGAGTCAAAAAGGGGAGCCGAAGATGTCCAGAGAGCATGGAATTATCAACATAATCCAAGTGATCAACCAGCCATGAAAATGGGATTACTAAAGAAGAGGATGGAATTGGTTTGGTGGTGATCCCTATAAAATATGTATGTGAGACAAGGAATTGGCTAGCCTCAGAATTTTTTAGGTAAAAGAGTCGAGATCATATCAATAGGGGTTATAGGATGCTAAGGGGGAACTTCCCCTAACATGTAGAGGCATGTCTGACGAGTCTCCATGGGTAGGAGAGATAATAGGTGGGGTGATGTAGACTTCTCCCTTAGTGGAGAAGAAGGCGATGATGATTCTCCTGTGGATGGGAGAATTAAAAGTGTTGATTGTTTGGTAGGTTGTAAGGTATACGATGAAATGGTATTAGTAGAAGGTGTGGGTTCCTCTGTGGGTGAAGGAGTAGAAGGAGTATGCTCCTATGTGGGTAGAGGGGCTCATGCCATAATTTCCTCAATAGACAAAATAGGTGAGATTTTAGGAATGGTTCATACGATATCAAAAACTGCATGGATTTCATGGACATTGTTTTCACTTCATGAAGGTTCACTATTTTTATTAGATGATGGTTTATGATTAGGGAATGAATTTTTAAAGATGTGCAAATTTTGATTTGCTAGCACATTCAAATTTTCCACGACAAGGTCTCCATTATCTATCATCTCTTGGACAATGTTATTAAAATTTATGAATTTATCATCGTTATGGCGTTTAACATGATGGTAATTATAGTAGTTGTGTTCTTTATACCATACAGGAAGAGGATGGGAAGGATCAAAACCTGTATGAGGTTTTATGGGAAGAAGTGTAATGGCTCTAGCTTCAAGAATATTTTCCAAGACTGAAGAATAGGGATCTCCAATTGAAGTGTACTTTCGTTGCTCCTGCTGAAGCTGAGAGGCTTGGACATGGGAAAGATTAGGAGGAGGTTGGGATTAATTAGAAGGATGAGATGGTCCTTCATTAAGGACTACCGCATTGGTAGATCCTTTGGAATTTGAATAGTTAATTTTGGGTTTTGAAGATGAAGAAGAGTCGTTTGATTTGAACATAGCAGTCTTATTTCATAATTGTATTTTCTTTTCTTTAATGGCACAAATTTATAGTTTTGGTGACATGGTGAACACTTCATCGAATGTTTGGAAGGTTTGTACTTGTAGAGTTGGTGAGATGTGTCTAACACAAGCCCTAGTGAACAACTAAATAAGTTCAGTCTGAGGTAGCTAGAACATCAATTGGTTGATAAGACTCTGCCAGTGGGTAATGAAATATACATAAGATTTGTCTTCATACTATCGGGTTGAATATAGATCGGTCATGGTGACTTTCTTGATAACATTGATTAAAAATGGTCTTAGAAAGCTTGGGCTACTTGATTAAAGGAATAAATGGAATGTCGAGGTAGTCCAATATACCAATACAATGTTGGTCCTGTCAAGGACATTGGGAAGGTTTATAAAAGTAAAGCATCATCATGGGTGATTAGGTAGCACCCATATCTAAATGACCTCAAGTGTTGTTGCGGGTCTTCTTTACTGTCAAATTTATTGAATTTAGGTATTTCCCAATGCACAGGAGGGACGAATGGGGAATATAAGGATGGATAGGCTCATTACAGATCTCATCATAAGTTAAAGAATTAATGGAGCCAGAAATAGATGCTTCAAAATTATGCATCTTTTCCATCATCATCTTAATGAGGTTGTTGGTGGGTTCTAATGAATGGGTGCCCCTTGCAAAAAAAATGGTGTTGATGCTGAATGTGTGAGGTGGGTGGTATGCTAGTATATGGCAGTGCTAAATATGAGAACTGTGTCGGAGGAATAGATGTAGACAACACATAGCCAAAATAAGAAGTAGATGAGGTTAGGGGTTGTTGGTAGTATGTGTAAGTGGGTGGGTAGTCATAAAAAATCTAGTGGTTATTGGGGGTAAGAACTACCGGTTAGAAAGGACAAGGTTCTAGAAAGGGGTGTAAGCTGCTGACACTGGAGGTGGTTGCGATGCAATAGGTATATTTAAGGTGGTGGGTGGAGATGGGGATATACTTAAAGTAGTTTTCGAAGGGAAAATTTATGCCACAAGTACAATAGATGACATAGATGTTGTAGTTATAGGAATTGTGGGATCTAGTTGAGACACTATAGGTGGTAAAGTGGATGATAGTAGTGTCGAGCTGGTGCTAGCTGACGTAAAGGTGGGTGCGAGAGAAGGAGGGATGGATATGGTAATATTGTATATTAACTATCAAGAGGAATACCTGGTGGAGAAATGAGCAAGGTAGTACTGGAGGGCAGTGGGATTCTGGTTGAGGAATCTTAGGAACTCCTCGTCATTGGTAATAATGGGGATAAGCTGATTCAGATCCATAGGTGACAGGATGGATGGCGGTGATGGGATAGGTGGGATCAGATGATAACTGACATGAAATACATGAGTGTCGGTTTGGATGCAATTCAACACCATGTGAATAAATGTTGACCTGGTAAGACTATATTCCTTAAATGACACAAAAAAATAGCAAGGATGGAAAATAATTGATTATAATAGGTGAGTTGGCAGGCATCTTGATTAAAAATCAAAACAAAAAGACCGACACCAGGTATACCAACTGATGTTAGTTAATAAGTGACCGATGACGGTCACAGTAACTGATGTTAGTTACTCTGGGAAATTAATATTTTTAGCAAGTGAGATAGAAACTAGGAAAATTCAATTGTGGAGGATATATATATTCAATAATATAAGAATGTAGAGCATATGGTGACATCCAGATATTTTAAATAGAGAAGAAGATGAGATGAGTTCTCTTTTGGCATGTTGACCAATAGCATAAGGAATTGACACTAGTTAGATGAACCAATGAAGGTCAGATGTAAGCTGATATCGGTTACTGTGAAATGTGTAAAATGAAGAAAATTTTGCTTTTTGTGAATTAAGGTTGAATGAGATACAAAACCAGAAGTCTGAGTATGGTAAAAAATGAGTCTTGATGCACTTAGAAACAATTGGAATACATCGACTATGATTATGGAGTGTGAAAGGAAAAAAATGGAGACTGCGACCTCACACCTCAAAATGCAAGTCAAGCACAAAGCTAAGAAACACACATAATCCTACAAGTGAATTTAGTGTGTTTATATTATGTTATTTAAATACTTACTCATGAATTTAGAACATATTTTTTTGGTTGGGAAAGCTTCCTACGAAGAAGGAAATTCTAAAGGTGAGGTTTCGGGTTATGTTTTGGCGGGATGAGGTGATGACTAGACAAAGATAACCAGCTTAGTGCCCACTTTTAATCCTCTGATCATGTGATCGTTCACATCTTCTTCCAGGTGGGATGTTGTTTAAAAAGATGTATAAATTCCAATTTTTGCAGTTTGGAAAAGAGAGAGAAGAAAGAATGTGCTTTCTTAGATTCAGTTGTGTCAAACAATAGTTAGTCATGACTTACAGCTGATAGGTTGCCCTCAATTTTAATGTGAGATATAATGAAATAAATCATAATATCATGCAAGTGTTTTAAACTCAAATCAAAATGAGATATTTGATGTAGCAAGTAATGAACAGGAAGAGGGATGCTCTTTCACTAATGCAATACTAATGAAAGAAATAAGTATTCTTTTTAAAGCACCAGAACACTATTTCTTTTAGACAATAGAAAGAGGATAAGATTCCAGAGAAGAGAATTAATGTGGAATATTTTCAAAAGGGAATCAAACACTCAACTTTCATTGAGGAATGAATAAAATACAAAAGAACCCCTAATGTGTCCCATCAGGCATGCCAAAAAGTTTCACCATTTTCTTTATGGATTTGACGAAATATATAAGGTGATGCACCAAGGAGGAATACATGTTGTGATGGTCGGTTGGAGGTTTTGTGTGCATTATGACTTCTTGGTCCAATGTTGATTGTGTGAGCTTCCTTTTGTCTAGGAGGAACTACTTGAAATACAAAACAAGACCACAAAAGAGAGTTAAACCATATATATCAGTGGGCTTCCTAGCGTGTGCTAGATCTAGGAAGTGTGGTACTTCCTTGGTGTTAGTCAACCCACTATTTAATACAACTTAATATAATAAATGACATAAACAAATGAATGTCCTACTATAGTTGATATGATTTGGGTATTTAATCCAAATACAATAAACAAAATCTAATATAATAGGCTAGGTTATGATCAGATTTGGAAGTAGGGCAGGTATTCAAGGTGTTGGAATAGGTCAGGGTCAAATTTTGGGTAGCTTGGATTTCTTGGGTGTAGGTTATTAGGTTTTTGTTATTGGCAGAATTACCAAATATAGAGACCAATGTTAGTAAGATATGACTAAAAATGGTTAAGAGGAAATCGACGATGGTTATTTGAAAAGAGACCAAGGGGAGTGTGACCCAGTTTTGGTGTCTATAAGAAGGATCAAAAACTATATTAAAGACTTCATAAAGCACATGTACATTTGTTTCTTCTTTATATGTCACACCAACATGAGTTGAGGAAGGGGCATGGTTAGGAAAAGGTTTTCTAAAAACTTCCAAGTTTACATTTTTAGGTGCATTAGGGTTGTTAAGGACAATACCACCACTGTCTAAAACTCCTTGCACAATTTTTTTAAGGGTTTTGTAATTTACGTTCTTATGTCCTCGTACACGGTGGTAATTATAGAATTCATTTTCCTTGTACCAAGCCGATGTGGGCGAGAAGGATAAAAAACAATATGTGGTTTTAAGGGAGGAAGAGTGATGGTTCCTACCTTCAAAAAAAAATCCAATATGGAAGAATAAGGATCCCCAACGGGAGTGTAATTGTTTTGTTCATACCGATATTGAAAATTTTACACCAGAGAGAGATTGGAAGAAGGTTTAGATTTATTGGTTGGATGAGAGGGGGTGGATTGTATAAGTACCACGTTAGCAGATACTTTTGGCTTGGGATGGTTATTGGGTGGTTTAGAAGAAGACTCGTTTGATTTGAAGGAGGCATTTTTGCTATGCAGTTTTAGTTTGTATTCTTTGAGGGTGCGGATCTCAAGCTTACTAGCCATGGTAAAATCCTCGTTAAATGTATGAAATGTTTGAACCTGAATATTTGAGGAAATGTGTTTCACTCATCCCCTCATAAACAACTATATGAGCTTATGTTTAGGGAGAGAGAAGGAAAGTTGATTGATTAAGCCTCACCATTGTGTGACAAAATCAACAATAGAATCGTCATCATATTGATGAATAGAGTATAAATATATCATAGATACCTTTTTAGAGATGTTTATCAAAAAGTGATCGAGAAAGGTCTACACTAATGGATTAAAGGAAAATATCAATATTTTAGTAAAATCACTATACCAACCTAAGGCGGGTCCCGATAGGGACATGGGAAAAGTATAAAGGAGAAAGACATCATCATGGCCTATCAAGTAAAAAATGTGTCCAAATGAACAAAAGTGTTGTTATGGGTCCTCATTATTATTGAAGTAGTTGAATTTAGGTAACTCCCATTGTGTGGGATATGGATGAATAGGTATAGAGGGATCAATGGGTTCATTAAAAATATCATCATATGTTAAAATGTTATGGGACCCAGAAACTGAAGCCTCAAGCATATGCATTTTATCCATCATAATTTTGATGAGATCTACAGTGGGGTTTGATTGAGGGATTCCCCCTGAGGTATAAGGAGTATGATAATATGAATGGGTCATAAAAGGCATACTCGTATGTGGTGGTGCCGAGTATGTGAATTGAGATATAGGTATATAGGAAGTAGTGGACAAGGAGGGCATATACCTTGAATATGTAATTGAGATGATGGGTTATGTTTGAGGTAAGGTGGACGTAATGGGATATTGTGGAAATATCCTCATGGTGACCAATGGAAGACTTTTGGGAATAAAGACCAATTTTTTTTGAAATGGAGTAGAAGAGGTCAACACAACCGAAGGTTTTGTAGGAATAGGTACATAAGATGCTGATGATGATATAATAGGGGTAGTGTATTTACGTATTGTAGATGATGGTGGGAGAGAATATGTCAAGGATGCAAAGGTTACGTGAGAAGTAGATTGTTTTGAAACGGGAGTAGGCAACACTAGGTAGTTTGGGTGGCCACATTAGCATTCCCTAATATGGCAGAGACAATAGAAATGGTAGGCATGGAAGTGGGTATTCCATAAAGTGGCTGACCTGATGAGTCATTGGTGAAAGAAGTATCAAGGTAGTGTTGCAAGGTCTTGGTGTTACGATCAAGGAATCTAGTGAATTCCTCATCACCTATGAGTACATTTGTGGGAGAATTAGGATCGATTAGAGATGAAATGGAAGGCAACAAAGGGCTAGAAGAAAAAGGTACAAAACTTAAGTGGAAAGTAAGAGATTGCACCTGTTGGTGAGTCCAAACCATATGAAATGTAGAAAATAGGTATTATGGGTTCTAAAGAAGTGACAAAAACTTAGAAACAAGTTTTTCAAAGACTTTGGTAGGTGAAAATAGGTTGTTGTTTTTGATAGAAATTCAAAAACATAGAGACCGATACTGGTCAGTGAACCTGTGCATGTTAGATGAAAGGACCGATATCAGTTGTTGAACTGATGTCGGTAGGAACGTATCCGATGTTAGTTACTGTAAAAATGAAGAAATCTTAAATTTAGATTTGGTAATTTCTTAGTTAGATTTGGTCAAAAGAAGCCAAGAAAGAGGTTATGTAAAGAAAATCTAATCTAACACACTCATAGAACTAGAATTAGCTGGTTTTGATGAGTGAGTGTGAAAAAGAAAAAAAGGTGATGAATTATGAACTCACACCTCAAATAACAAAAGACAAGAAAGATAAAAAAATCTAACAAACACGTTATCTTAGGAGTAAGATTTTAGTGTTTTGATGGCTTAATCCTTAGGTCTGACTATGAATATATAGAAAGGATTGGATATGAGGTACCTAAAAGCCAACTATGGATGTTTTCAATAATGTTTTGGTGGGGATGTCCTCGATATACCTTTCATTACATGAGGTTCAAGCTCTAATATGAAAATCCAGACAGAACACCAATCAAGTCCCACTATCAACAGGTGTTTAAATACTTGATAGCTTCTTTCTAGGATTTGGGGAGTGTTTAAGAAATGTTTTATTTGTTTGAGTGATTTAGAAAAGTGTGTGTGCAAAAGTGGACTACTCTTAATTACCCAATCATCAACCGGTCATGACCTTCATTATATTTGATTGTTAATTATACTGCATGAGATAAATGCAAGAATACACTAGATACAATGCAACAATTTTAAACCCAAATCAAAATATTGAGATTGGATGAAAGAAATAGTGAATATGAATAGAGTATGACTTTCACTAATGCAAGAAAGAAAGAATAAATAATGATTTGTTTTAATTTTTACCAAATGAAATGTGTCTTTTAGAGAAAATAGTGGAAATAATGTTACCAAGGAGAGATTCAGTGAATATGTTAGAAAGGAAACAATCAGAAATGAAATCCTAAATGAATATAATGAACCCAGAAATGATGAGAGTTCCATCATGCATGCCAAAATGTTTCACCACATAGGAGTACCGTATGACAAAATAATTTGAAAAGGTAAAGGTAAGGTACATGAGGAATACCTAGAGGTCATGAAGAGGTTATGCATCATTGTTGAAGACCAAGCCCATCGAGAGGACTCATTTTTATCTAGGAAGGATTACCTGAGAAGTAAAGCAAGACCACAAGATAGAATTAAAAGCATCAGTTGATATATTTCCTAGTGAAAGATATATCTGAGAAGTAGGGTGCTTCCTTGAAGGATGTCAATCCATGTTTTAAAACAAATTAATGCTTATAAATAACATGAAAGAGAGAGTCCAACCATAGTTGTATAATTTAGGTATCTCACACAAGCACAGTAATTCAAATCTAATCTAAATAGGCAATACATGATTATATTTTAAAGAGAGTGGTGGCTATCAAGTTCTACACGTAGGGCAGGGGGTAATATGGAGCCCCGTGTGAACTTATGGGAGGTTTTGAGGAGTTCTGGGTGGGTGAATGAGCTTTTTGGTTTGGGAGAAAATTCTAGACACATAAACCGATGTCGGTCTAGGAACCGACGCCAGAAACGCGTTATATCCGGGATCAGTTGGTTAACCGATCATGATAGGGGAAATTGGGTGCCAAAGGTGAAAAGGGGTTGGTTTGGGATCTTTGTGATTGAAAAGGGGATTTGGAGGTGTTGAATAGGGTATAGGAATTTAGGTGAAGGTATAGTAGGGGTAAAAGGGGTGGTTTAAAGAACATAAAGGTTTAGGTTAGTAGGGTGTTGGGTAGATGGGTGATGGATGGTATTCGGGTGAGAAAGGTGTCATACAATAGAAGACAATAAGAGATCTAAAACCAAAGTTAAGAACTAATAACCTGGTTAAGATACTTTTCTGAAGATCTGGATATTAGTAGATGGCAGTGGTTGGTGGGTGCTTGTAGGAGAGATACAACAAGATCTAGTGGCATGGAAATGACTAACTACTTCTCCATGTGAGTGGTTTGAGGTTGTGGAGTAGTAGGTTGGTCATTGGTGAAGGATATAGATGCTCTGGTATTAAATTGATCCTCAAATAGTCGATTGAATTCCCACGATAGAAGATTTAAGAATGCCAACCAAAATAAGATCCCAGGAAAAGAGTTGAAAATGATTATTTAAAGGAACTGATGGTGGTTCCTTGACTACATTGGTCGAGGAATAACCGGCATCGGTTAGGGAGAAATAGTCAATTTTTCTCAAAATGGCTTGTTTCTTCCCTTTTTGGCGTGGATCAAGAATGGAAATGGGTTATGAGTCTTGATTCTCATTTAAACCCATGGGAAATTGATGAGAGAGGTTGTTGGAAATAAATATTAGGTGTAGAAAGAGTCTTAGTTAGTTAGGGTAAGTGATGACTCAATCTTAGGTGGTTAAATGGCCTTGGAATGGGTCCAAGGTGAGGTGGAGGGGTGAGGTGCTAATTAACCTAATATTGATAATTGGATTAATAAAAAAATGTGTGAAAGGGGTCATGATAAGGGGGTATATAATTAATAAGTTTGAAGGGTGAGGCCCAGAGGGTTATAACCCACTTTTAGGTGTATACACCCCCTCTAAACTCGCTCATCTCCTTATGCCAACTCGCATAGTTGAGTCACTCTAGTGACTTGGCCACTTCACACAACCCTCTACAAGTACCCCCTCACCCAACCCTCTGTGATTTGGCCCCTTCCCACGCTAGTGAGTCAAGAATGTGACTCGCCCAAACCAACCCTCAACTAACTACAAAAATTCACCTAACGACTTATTGTGTGCCTAACTACCCCCACAATTTCCCCTTCCTTCTACCGCAGGTCACACTCGTAACCCACTCCACCCTCTCACATCTTACATTATCACTTCCCAATACTTGGTGAGTCATTATTATGACTCACCCCCTTGCCCAATACCCTACCCACACCCATCTCTCCAAGTCCCTACACCCTCCTTGTTACACCTACACTACCCCACTCTAGTTAGTAGCTTAAGTGATTTGTCAAGCTTCCCTAACCTTCTCAACCACCTTCTTTTCTCTCGACTCACTCTTAACATCTTTCCTTCACCCATGCCCCATCACTATCACCCCTACCACTATATATCACCTAATGTTGACTCACCTATGTACCCCCAAGTCACAAGCATGACACTCAACTCTCATGTATCACATTATAACCCCTAATTTTCTTGAGCCCCCCACCTAACCCAACCTGGTCGACTCACCCTTGCGACTTGGACTCAAACCCATCATGCACCTAAACTTACCTTCCCTACCTTATCTCATCCTAAATCTTGCACACCTAAGCCCCTCCCTAACTTATCCTCACTCCCTCAGATTGTCCCTTTCACTCTTTAACACTGAACCTGTGCCACACTCGTCATCATAGTCCTATGGCCAACCTATTTCCTATCCCCTGCATAGTGAGTTACACTTGTGACTCACCTCATCCTATTTCCCACCTAGACACATTCTATTTCCCCCACACCCTACTCACTCACAAATTTCCCAGCGTAACCCTCCCCACCTCGGTGAGTCACTCCTAGGACTCACCCCATGATTTCACTTGTTAACTCTCTTAGTATCCTTATAACTCTCCTCAACCTCCTGCATAATTTTTCCACTCCACTAATTAACTGATGTGAATTAGATTTACCTCAACCCCCCTTTTTATAAGTCACCTACGTGACTCAATTTACTTTATCTCCCCCTCATCTCAAACTCATCCTCCTAGCTTGTCGAGTCGCTATAGTGACTCAGCCTCAGACTGGACCCATCTCACTACCGAGCTCACTTCCTTAGCTCATCGAGATGTTATAGTAACTCATCCTTAGCCAAAAACCATCTCACCACCAAGCTCACTTCCCCATCTTGTTGATTTTATATAGTGACTTAACCTTAGACCTGACCCAACTCACCACCGATCTCACTTCCCAAATTCATCACCAAGCTCATTGCATGGATAACTTCCTATCTCACCGCATGTCTCCTCACCTAGCTCATCTCTTCACTTCCTATCCCATCGCTTCATCATATGGCTCGCTACCTAGATTGTTACCTCCTTGCCTACCTCTCCAAATGACTCACTTCCTATCTCATCACCTCACCTCACCTCACCTTCCTAGCTTACCACCTCATTCACCTAACTCGTCACCTCACTACTTAGTTCAATATATGGCTTGATACTCATCTCGCTGATCCTACCTCACTTTCTACCTAGCTCATCATCAACCCTGCCTCTACCTTTTTCTCATGACTCACAAAGCCTTTTCACTCACCAAGCTCACGTCTCATAACTGGCATCCATTTTCTATACACATCACTCATCAAATTTTCACATGCATATGGATAGGGAAATATTTTACTCACTTCTACTTAGCATTACTTTTCCTAGATTCCTTCTTCTATCATCTTTAACTACCACTTTTCATCTCGCGTTACACTATGGTAACCTGCGGCTCTAAAAACTATCACTTGATGGGGTAATCATACAACCCTTTTCGTCACTTTTATGACACCCAATCAGAAAAATCATCTTAGTTAATTGAATTAATAGTCTCCACCTTGATAAATCAACCTATCAATCCATTCATAGAATCCAGCTGAAGTATCCCAACAATCACATTTCCAGGTTCCTATCTATCCATTCATCCATTTAATCATATAATTTCAAAAACCAAGATCATAGGGTTAGGTGACCCCAATTTGTCTTTAGTTTGTTTGTTACATCTTGCCTGTTTTACAACCCAAAAAGGGGGAAAATGTAGACATTTGAAAATAAACCTTGTACATTAAGTCTCCTATTCATAAATACCAAAAAAATAATTAAAACACAATAATACAAAAAGTCAAATAATCCCACAATAGTAGATATAAAATATAAAATCCTCACCCACTCACATTTAATTATATTCACCTCACCTACCCATTTTCATACCCAATGCACATTCCACCCATATGTTTCCCACTCCCCCATGTACTCAAAATATATTAAATACCATTCACCCCATCATTACTACCCTTTACTCTTGGTACACTAAAGATATACTTGAGTTGTATTACTCTTTTGTTTGCATATCTCATTTTTTTAGGATTTGAAGAATCAAAAGTTAAGCACAAAGGATAGATGTAACTTGTTGCAACACTTTTTAGTGAATTTAAAACATGGGTGGGAATCACAAATAAAATTGGCTTGTGATCTCTATGTGATTTTCAGTGAATTACAAATGTGATTGTCTAAAGATCTGAGTTAGATATATTTATCATTTACATTTATTGTTTTGTCATTTTAATCAATAAAAAGTCTTTTCTCTCCTTAAATTGGCTAGGGATCTAACCGAGGCCAGTCCCCTAACCACAAAAAATGACATTTTTAAAGTGTGACTATTGTGGGTTTAGATTCAGATCTAGAAAGTTTTACCCACTTTATTCAATGAAAGAATAAATAATTTCCCTTCCCTTAACAATGGAAATATAAGCCCATTCTATTTTAAGTAGAATTTATTTACATATATTTAATATCAACTAATCAATCTTGTAGGTGATCCAAATCTAAGCATACATTAATGTAACAATAAAATTTACCATAGTTTTAGTGTTAATTTTGTGTTGTGAAATCTTAGGCGTTATAGTTGGTATCAGGGTGGAGGTTTAAATAATTAAACCTCTAGGATAGATTGGTATGATTATTGTTTACTTTTTGGCATGTGTGTAGCATGAGTTTCATGTCAATAATTGGTGTGTTATGTGGCATTATTATGATGTTCTCTAGTCCACTTGTTGAACTGGGTATGTGGCTCCTGGCGAGCATGTCATACAGTGGATCCCCAATTCTTTGTTATGGAATTGTACTATGTTAGACCCCATAGAAATATTTAGATTTTGGTTTATTGATTTCTTAGTGTTACTTCTAGATAATAGTAGTATGAGTGACATCTGGAGATAGGTATGGGAGATGGCAAGAGATTGGATAATGGCTCTTTAGTCTATTCATCAGTGGTTTTGATAGTTGGGTATGGTAATTAGAAGTACCATCACACATTTTTTAGTATTTGGTACTTAGGAGACTTATCTTCCTTCTTGGAAACACTTGATTTGGCCTTGGACCCTTCTCCACATTAGCTCTTACCACATTATGGATATATGGTTGAATTATCATGGCATAATCATTGTTACAATTTTAAGAGATATCATTGTTATTATTTTATATCTGACAACTAAACATATTCATTAAATATCATGGATGACCATATCTCCTCTTTGGACATCTAGTGGTCGAATAACTATATTTACATGATTTATCTCATGAATCATATAATTTCTATGTTGGATAATCCTACATCAATGCATTGAACCATTCTGGTATCCTCTCATACCTTTAAAGAATTATAAATCTTTGTCAACCACAACAAACATTATTGGACTATCTGACCTACTATTCATGTGACTTCATAATTGATAACATTATTAGAAACCTTTCTCTGATCAAGGTGACATTCGTGATGGATGTGGTTTCTCGGAGAGATAAATTCTCATATTTGAGTTATGCAGGTATATTGGGGGAGAATATGATTCAATTAGAGATTATAGTAGTTGTATTATTAGATCCATTATTATTTTTATATGTCAAGATGCACACTCAATGCTACAGTACCCCCTACATGTGGCCATTTAATTGTTGTCAATATTTTCATGCGTATTTTTGTAAACTTTATTTTTTATTAGAACCAACATTTTTTTTTTTGATTCAATGGGAATATTCGAGGTTCTTCTTGTTTAATTTTGTTTTTCTTAAGAAATTTTTGAAGTTTGAATGTGGATACTTAGCCATTTCTCCTTAATTGGTGAGATTTCTTGGTTTTTTTATTTTTGTAACTCAAAGATTTGTGGTTTTTTTAAGACACTTGGTTAAATGTCTCCAGAAATGTTATGTGGGTTTTCTTTTCTATTTGATGAGCCAGTTCTATCTTATTCATAATGAGCATATATATTATACACTCAATGTGTCTTTCCTTTATGTTTGGCATTGTAGGACATAACCTTAGTTTTGAGGTGATAGGGATCAATATGTTCAGGACCATGGAGTGACCTATCCTCTCTTAGATACTTGATACACAATCCTCATATGGTGGAGAGACATATATGATATTTAGTCATCTATGGTTGAAATAATTTTATGATGCTCAGTCCTCCTATGGTGGGGTGAAATTTATGATAATTAGTTATCCTTGGTGGAGTGGCCTTCATGATATGTAGTAAAATTAGTGGGTTTGATAGTGATTCATGTATTTATTTACACCCTTCAATGATGATGTTTACCATTGATATGGATATGATATTCCATTAAATCCAACGGTTATTTTTTGGGATTTTTACACCCTTTTAGATTATGCATTACTTGAGGAAAGTGTACTTTGGGGGTGTGTAATATACATCGATAAACATACATATGGTATACTTGATACTTTTTTGTGGTACTTTTAGTTCCCTTGAGAAGGGGTTGAAGTACTAGATTATGAATTCTTGAGACAAATATTGTTATGTTTGGATTAATTGGGAACTATACATAGAGAGATTATTACTTTTGGTCTTGGGCACCAAGCTATAGGTGTGTTTTCATCATACACTTTCTGTTATGTATTGTGTAATCCCATTATATAACTTTTTATGTGGATTTTGTGATGCACAAAACTATGTTTTGTGATTTGTTATTTTCCCCTCATAGGTATATGGGTGTCTTCTCAGTGAGGAAATTTGGTGTTTTTATGGTAATATGGTTTTTTTCATCATAGACTCATGGTTGGTTAATGTGCTCCTCCACCTTGGTATGGTGGATTTTATGTGTATACAGTTCCTTTTTGGTAAGTATCAAATTATAATTGTTGCGTCAAATGTGTAAATGTGAAGTTGTCCTATGTTATGGTGTTGGGTCTTTGATGACCTCATTATGCCTTATATTGTTAGAAAACCTTGTAAAACAATGAAAATGATTAAGAATCATCAAATCAAACTAACTATATTATGATAAAACTGTTAATTATGAATACACTCATGTGAAAACACTATCAAATAAGTTTATATATTATTATAAAATTTAGTTGGGATTCACTTTAGTAGCGATAACTACCAATCTTCACATAACATTAACAATAGATGAAAAATTTCAAATTTTGGTGTTCCCCTATAATCACACTTGGGAAAAAAAGATCCATCTAGTAGTGAGATGGATTACTATGTCTCCTCCTTGCTAATGAGTATTTATTCTAACATTGGCGTGGTGTCACATCAATGATGATGCTCTTATAAGGGGAGAGAGATGTAGTGGTCCTCCTTATTAGTCAATAGTGACCAACAAAATATGTTTTGGTTACATAGTAGTTCCTTATTTCATTGTGCTTGATTGGTAAACATTTTCTAAGACCATCAATATATTTCAAGGTTGCATTACAAATGTTGCACTAGTAGGGTAAGTGCACGAAGTTGGGGGGCCAAAAAGTGGACAAGAATCTGAAAAAAGAAAAATGCGTACGTGTTCTATTATAACATGATCACATTTTCAATTGTCAGGTTTGGGATTTACCAAAACATAATGCATACACATTATGCCTATTATAAACAAAAAAAAGAGTCCCAAGAATCTATCATTTTATCTCCCTCAAACATGAGTTTCAGAGCTTAACCGTTCCCTCACGTTTTTTCATTTAGCTAGATCTCAAGCTCAAAGGATCATTTCTAAATTGCCAGGAAGATTTGAATCAACAATGGTGCCATGGAGAAGAGGTAAGCACAACTCTTTTCTCAAAATTATATTGAAATATGATATTTATAGATTAAAATTTGAATTGAATACATATTTTTTATCATTACAATTAGAGGTTAAGGGAATCAACCACAACCAAACCCTGCTATTCCTATCATCCCTCCCGAAACTCCCATAATTGCTCAACATTCCCCAGGTAGTCAAGAAAATTTAACAGCCCACATAGTTGAAAAAAAATTGAAATTGAGGATTTAATCAAAACAATGAGGGATCCACAATCTACAAAACCCCACTGCGCCTCTCTTGCAAACAAATTGGATGCATTACTTGTTAAAATTGACGTGGAAACAGAGTAAATTGATCGTTAGACAACTTACAAAGAGGGTTGTAGGGTTTATTATTCCAACAAATTGTCATATGTGGATGTAAAGAAAAAATAAATTTTAAAATACCTCATATGCACCTTATCCACGGACCCCACACTAATTTTCCTGTTCCATTGTCATGTAAATAGTTTCCCATCCATTGGTGAAATAATAATTTGATTAAAAATAATTTTTGGGGCCGATGGTGGATGGTGTTTGATTTTCCACCTTGTAATAACAACGAGGTGCCACTATACTTTTTGAGGAAACTCTATTGCGATTTTATCCTTAACAAGATACCAAATTATTTTCATTTGTAATATTTCCAGGGCTGAGGAGAAGGATCTGCATAGGATCAACCAGGTGCACAATGTGCACCTATTCAACAGGGTAGATTCCCTGCACAAAAGCCCCCTCACCCTGAGATTCTCCCTCAAACAGTGAAGGAGATAGTAGAGATTGATACACTCCACGCAATTCAGGGCCTATCTGTGACCCTTGTTTAACATATGAGGGAGATTTCTGATCCAAATGTTCACAGAGGTACATAGAGTATTCCCTCAGGGAGTACTAGCATGCCGCCACATCTTTTCTCATCATGTGGTAGCATATGTTTGGGGCCCGAGGAGGATGATACTTTCATGTGTACTGATTTTGGTGCACCTGGTGCTAGGGGTGCACATGATAATTTCACTATGTCATATGTCCTTTTGAGTGAGACATTTGGATTACATTTATGGGCATCACCTTAACAGATAAATTTCTTATGTTTTGTTATGTGTGTTACAAAAAGTTTGGAGTACTTGATTTACTTATCTATGTTAAATTTTTGAAATAATTATATTTGTACATGTATATGCATTGATATTATAGTGCATGGGAGGCACATCTTCATCGCGACCATAGGCAGTGAGCACCATGCATTAACATACATTCACAAAGGTAATTTAGAATGTTAATTATGTAAAATTTTCACATACATGTGTAGATATATATATATATATATATATATATATATATATATATATATATATATATATATATATGCATGTATATATATCTATTAGTTTTGAAGTAAAATATATCTATGTTCTTATATGTCTATCTAACTCACATGATATAAATGTTTGATAAAGATGTTGACTTCACTAGACACCCCACCATCTCTGCGAAAAGTAGATAAAGGTGTTGCACTGCGATTTCATCTGCGTAGAAACTCACTTAGGTATTCAAACAACACGTAAATTTTGTTAAATTTATCGTGTAATTCATATTATGTTAAATTACATGTCAGTAATGTATTTCATTGTAGAATTATTAAATTATGTTAATAATGTCCCTCATTGTGTATATGCAGGAGTTACCTGCAATAGGTAGCAACCCTATTCATTTGATTCATAGGCGTGGTGAGGTAAAAACAATAGTTTTATGTTAATCAAATTAGTTAAAATATTTTCATTATGTAAATACATGTACTTAGTTCTATTTTCACTAATTCTGATGTTATATTTTCTAATCTTATGTGTATGTAGGGAAATTTAACCCCCTCCATTTTGACTTCAAGGGCATGGAATCCTCCATCTCGTTGTCTTTGGACCCCCATTCGTATTTCAGGAGCTCCCGATGACTCATTTGAGCATGAGATGTAAATTCAGCGTGATCAAAAACTTTTGGTAAGTTTGTGTATTTATGTAAATACTTTCATTCTAGCATGATCTTAAATACATGTTGAAAACATATATAAATTAAATTTTGACAAAAAAACATTGTTTGCATTTACAAGCTCATCTAAAGGAAAGTATTTAGTGGAAGAGGACTCGAAGCATGGGCTTGGATGATCTAAATTCATCTCATGGATCTCCATCTTCATCTAAGGGAGGGCCTTCTTCGAGCAAGGCCAAGAGAGTTATAGATTTTGATGAGTAGGAAATATATGTCTTACATGACATTGTTTTTGTATGCCTATGTGCATCGCATTGTATGTACGCCTATATGGCATTTGAACTTGATGGTATATGACCTATTTGGGAATTTTTGTATTTATTATGCACGTTGAAATACTATTTGGAACTTGATAGTTTTTTATGAGACCTTATATTTCTAAGAGTATTTTCACATGAAACTAATATGATGTGCACTTGACAATATTTAAGAAATTATGGATTATTTTTTCATTTATTGGTGATGTACATGAACTAGCATTCTCAATGTATAATATGCATCAAACTTTGGAAATCAATATTTATATAATGTATGTATATAAAGAGTTACCTAATTTGAGTAATTATTCATTCAATTTATCAATGTGTATATGTGTATTTACCTTACTTGTGCTTCTTATTGCCCATGGTATCTTTATATTGGTTCCTATCTAATCATGCACTTACTACATTCTTCTATGCTTCATAGTCTTCTCCTCTATTAAAACACCTGAGAGTCGTCACAATTTGATGCCTTTCATCTATTGATGTTTTGAGAATGTCTCTCCATGTACACTACTCTAATGCTTGAGAATGTATCCAGATGCAATGACATTCTGATTCAGACACTCAATGATTCTTGATTGTCTAATCCTATCTAACTCGTGTTATTACCTTTAAATCTGTAGGCATTTCAAGTTATTTGTAAATCACATCACACCCTTCACTAGGCTTGATGACTACCCCTGTTCTTTTGAACGTGATTTTGAAAGCATCCATGGGTTTATCATAACATGAATTATTAATGAATGGAAGGTCACAAAGCCATAGGCCAGCCGACTCCCATCCAAAACTAAAAAATAAAGATTTACAACGTGATTGATAACTCCCATGTGTTCTTAGACATACCCCTATCAAATTCATTCTTAAGCCAATCTAGTCATTCAAGGCTCTTAAGGGACTACACTTGAACAAGCTAGCCTAAAATCAAGGGGAGCATAGGGAACCAAAATGAAGACTCCACTAGTGTTTACCTTGCCACCCTGATGTGTTAGCCTAGTTGGTTCGGTCCCACGAGCTTTCGTTTGCAAACTACAGTGTCTGACAGCCCTACACTAACTCAGACTCCAGTATTTCACACATTTGCACACAATAGGACAGTAAGATAACCAAATAGAGATGGATAAAACTATGATAGGATTTCATAGAGGCACCAATGTGGAGGTCTCAGATCTGACGAGACATCTCTAGGTGCCACAGAGTCTGAGAAAACACCCGTCAAAGATATGGCATGTTTGGGCCTCGGGGATTTTAAGGGACTACGCCCGGATGAGGTAGCCTAACAGCACGGGGAGTATAGGGAACCAAAATGAATCCTCCACTAGCATTCACCTGGCCACCCCAACATGTTGGCATAGTTTATTTAGTCCCACGAGCTTCCATTTGCAAACTACATCATCTGGCAACCCTACACTGACTCAAACTAAACTATTTCACGCCTTTGCAAATAATAGGACAGTGAGAGAACCAAATGGATATGGATAAAACTAAGATAGGATTTCGTAGAGGGCCATGACATGGAGGTATTGGATCTGACGAGACATATCTAGGTGCCACAGAGTCCGAGAAATCACCTGTCAAAGATATGGCATGTTTGGGCCTCAGGGCTTTTAAGGGACTATACCTGGACGAGGTAGCTTGAAAGCATAGAGATCATAGGGAACAAAAACGAAGCCTCTAATAGCATTCACTTGGCCACCCGAACATGTTGGTGTAGTTAGTTCGGTCCCATGGCTTCCATTTGCAAACTACAACATCTAGTAGTCGTACACTGACTCAGACTCTAGTATTTTGTGCCTTTACAAACAATATGAGAGTGGGAGAAACGAATAGAGATGGAGAAAACCGAGATAGAATTTCATAGAGGGCCCCGACATGGAGGTCTCAGATCTAATGAGATGTCTCTAGGTGCCATGGAATCTGCGAAATCACCCGTTGAAGATATGGCATGTTTGGGCCTCGGGGCTCTTAAGGGACTACTCCCATAAGAGGTAGCCCAAAAGCACGGGTGGAGTAAAACCACCAATGTTCAATGATTTTTCCACAAGATGCAAATATGTAGAATCTGACCTTATTTTTGTTGGGGAGACTACCAATGTTCCAACTATTCATTTTGAAAGAATGAATATCTTAAATCAAATAGAGAATGAAGAGGCTAAATTTTTTGGACATTACAAAACGTTATTTATGCCCAAAAAGATGTCACTATGTCCCTTAAGAACCTTGAGGCCAAAACATGCCATATCTTTGACGGGTGATTTCTCAGACTTCGTAGAACCTAGAAACATCTCGTAAAATATTAGACCTCCATGTTGAAGCCCTCTACAAAATATTCTCATGGTTTTCTCCATCTCCATTTGGTTCTCTCACTATCCTATTTTTTGCAAAGGCATAAAACACTAGAATTTGAATCAGTGTATGGTTACTAGAGGCTGTATTTTGTAAACAATAGCTTGTGGGACCAAACCAACTATGCCAACACATTGAGGTACACTCCCCGTGCTTTTGGGCTACCTCGTTCGGGCATAGTCCCTTAAGAGTAATGAAGCCAAAACATGCTATATCTTCAATGGAAGATTTCTCATACTCCGTGGCACCTAGAGATGTCTCATTAGATCTGAGACCTCCAATTTGGGGCCCTCTACAAAATCCTCTCATGGTTTTCTCCATCTCCATTTGGTTCTCTCGCTGTCCTATTGTTTGTAAACACGTGAAATAGTGCAGTCTGAGTCAGTGTAGGGCTATCAGACAATGTACTTTGTAAATGGAATCTCATGGGACCAAACCAACTATGCCAACACATCAGCATGGCCAGGTTAATACTAGTAGAGGCTTCATTTTGGTTCCTTATGCTCCTCATGCTTTCTGGCTACCTTGTTTGGGCGTAGTCCCTTAAGAGCCCTGAGGCCCAAACACGCCATATCTTCGACGGGTGATTTCTTGTACTCCATGGGACCTAGAGATGTCTTGTCATATTCGAGACCTCTATGTCAGGGCCTTCTACATAATCCTATCACATTTTTGTGCATCTTAATTTGTTTCTCTTGGTGTCCTATTATTTGTAAAGGCATGAAATACTGGAGTTTGAGTCGTTATAGGGCTTCCAAACACTGTAGTTTACAAACGGAAGCTCGTGGGACCAAACCAACTATGACAACACATTAGGGTGGCCAGGTGAATGCTAGTGGAGTCTTATTTTTGGTTCCCTACACTCCCCATGCTTTCAGGCTACCTCGTCTAGGCGTAGTCCTTTAAGAGCCCTGAGGCCCAAAAATTCTATATCTTTGATGGGAGATTTCTCAGACTCCGTGGTACCTAGAGACATCTCGTCAGATCCAAGACCTCCATGTCAGGGCCCTCTACAAAATCCCATCGCATTTTTATCCATCTCCATTTTTTTCTCTTGCTTTCCTATTATTTGCAAAGGCATGAAATAGTGCAGTCTGAGTCAGTATAAGGTTGTCAGATGCTCTATTTTGCAAACGAAAGCTCGTGGGACTGAACCAACTATGCCAACATGTCAGGATGGCAGGTGAATGCTAGTGGAGTCTTCATTTTGGTCCCCTATATTCCCCATGCTTTTGGGTTACCCTGTCCGGGCGTAGTCACTTAAGATCCCTGAGGCCCAAACACACCATATCTTTGACGAGTGATTTCTTGGACTCCGTGGCACCTAGATACATCTCATCATATTTGATACCTCCACATTGGGGCCCTCTACGAAATTATATCATGGTTTTATCCATCTCCATTCAAACTGAGTTAGTGTAAGGTTGTCCATTTCTAATCACCTGAATAATATAGGTGGTTCATACAATATAGGTGGTGAAATGAGAATTTTAATAAGATATTTTTACAATATAGGTGGTGAAATGAGAATTTATGTTTGTTGTTCCTTTCTAATATTTAATTTCTCTTAGCTTCACTTGGCTTCGAGAATAATAAATTCTCTACGGAGAGTGCTAACCACGTGAAGGTGGAAGCTTTTTTGGCACCACTAACCTACATAAACATGTTAGTAAGCAATTAAATAGAATTTTAAATCATACAAAATTTAAACAAAATCATTTAAGTAAATATTCAAATTAAATTCATAAAGAACATACCTTTGAAAATTCAATCCAATGAACCACAAGGATCAACTCTATTCTTGACAGTAGCAAGAATTGCTTCATGATCTGATTCATGAACCTTTCACAGATTCTTGTTTAATGGCCGACCTCGATATTTGATCAATTTAATATTTGTTGTAAGGACCAAATGTGAATAGTGAAGTATCTTCCGATGTACTTCATAGTCTTCAAACAACCAAATGTTTGATTTTTTTATAGGATGTCATCGAAGCCAAGTTCCAGTGACTACCACTAACCCAGTGGGATACTTAGGGTCTTCACCATCAATGACTATAGAAGTCAAATTTTTTCCTCTCCACACAGTAAGACAAGAAGTAGTATGTTCCCTCTTCGTTAAGTTCCATCGCAATAACTGCAAAAATGTTCCCTATGTATCACAAAGTAAAATTGTTCAGTCAATTTAAAAATACATTAAGAGTTGACCATTTAATAATTTATAAATCTAAAACATGGTATGTACATATATGTACGTACCTTGTTTCACTAAATCATAGACTTGGTCAAAGTTGGGTGATGTTGTCATTTGATCTAAAGACCCTGTAAGTTTTAATACTCATGGAACTTGATGTGTGTCGAGTGGAATTAGAGGTATACAAGTCCATTCATCCACCCACTGTTGTGACTCACATTCATTCCATGCAAAATCAATGAGTGATATACAAAAACATGTCATGCACCTAGTATAAATAGTCCAAGCATTCACATTTGAACTATGGAATGAGTGCATATCACTTGATCCTACAACGGTTATACAATCTTTAAATTTTTCTAGATGTCGTTCCTCTGTCAACCAAAAATATATATGAACTGTTGATCTCTCTTGAGATTCATGGCCCATATTCTTAACACACCAATCAACAATGTTTGTGCATGTATAAATTTAGCACCATCCTTGAACTTTAACTCTTCTTTTGCAAGTGCTTTTTTCACATATGCTCCTGCATCATCATGCTCTCCTTTTCCATGCCATACCTTAGTAAAACTCCAGATATTTTATACATTTGTTTCTTTGTGCATCCTACTTAGCCAATAAAACATCTATGCATTTTTGAATTGTGATGTGAGTTTGTCCAACCAAATGTAATGTTGATCAAAACTATTGTTCCTCTCATTCAAGTTCACATAAAACACCTAGAAACACCCTTGTACATATTCTGTAGAATGTATCTGATCATCACTGATGTAGAAATGATACTCTCTTAATATTTTTTGATCTTGCCCAGTGCTTTCAAGAGAGTGCATGAATGTTATATGAACAAAAATAGAAACTTGCACTGAGTTATACTATTGAGATTGAACCTCCATTTGTGGCTACAATGTGTAATTCTCTACAAATTCAACTACTAAAACAATAGTACCAAGTGGGAATGTGTCATTGCTTAACTTGAATCGTTCATCCAACCATCAAGCTCTATGTGTGTGCCTTGCATACTCATAAAAAAATTCCTCTCTGAATTTGACCATATATTCTAATACAGGTAATTATTTTCTAACAAGATCACATCTCTTAGTTTCTTTTCCATCTTTTAATTGATATGCCACCGATTTATATTTGGTGAAATCAACCAATTATTTTCCTATTGAATATGTTCTCTCCTCGTGGATACAAATTTTTAGATTTGGCAAGCCACCGCATACATTGTACGTTCATCCAAACATGCTTTGTTATAAAAAAAAAATTTCTTGCTGATTTTTTACAAAATATTTTTGGAATAAATTCCCTTGAAGATTTTTGTGGGACATTTATTCCACACTCCTGCAACATGATGTCAGTATGTAAAACACAACGTATTTGAAAAAAAAACATCACCATGCATTGAAAATTCAACATGATGCCTACAAAAACAAGTGGTACGTGAGTGATTGATTTTCACATAAAATGGTTTGCTAATTTCAAAGAATATTTTACTAATGTTAATTTATGGATTTTCATTCTTAAAATTAGAGAACAATTCAGTTTGATTCATATCTAAGAAATGTTTTGCACATGATTCACGGTTATGAGAACCTATTCTAATTTTTACTGTATCTCTTCTATTCGATGACACCCTTGTGTTCTCATTCTAAAATTTTATAATTAATTCTTTTAGAATATCAAATGTATTATTGTCTTTTCATGGAAATGTGCTAGAGAAATCTTAATAGTCATTGTTATTGAATAACTCAAGATGTTTAGGTCTCTTTATTGCTTTCATTAGTGTTTTTCTATTTAGCTTCAAAGCACTTCTTATTTTTCTAATCAAGTGTTTATTAATTGTTTTATCACTTGCTATACAATTAGTAACTACACACCATGTAGCATTACTATCTTTGGTGTATCTTTTTCCACCTACAGTTTGGTATGCTTTATGTATGTTTTCAACAATTGACGCTTTTTGATCAACAACATTAGATGTTCTTAACCCTAGGGTCTTCATTATAGGTCTCATATTAATTAATTTCATCAATGAAACAAATAATTGAGATCTTATCTGTCATTTAAATTCTCAAAGAAATTATCCCAAATTCCACTAAGTTTTCTTCTCACATTTCTTTCAGACATTTTATTAGGCATTGGTTTTATAATGTTTTCCTCAATTTCAATTAAGTGAATTGGTTTTCTTTGCAAAATGGAAGGAGGTGTTCTTAGAGGTGAAGATTCATTTACAAGGTTACTTTCTTCATTTAGTGTTTTCATACAAATTTCAGGGTTAACATTTGGATTCTCAAGTAAGGGTTCAACAATTGGATTCATATCAATTTCTTCACCCATGCCAACTTTATCATTCAATTCAATATCATTATTCATTACAAAATCATTATTCTCTACATTTTCATTATGTATTTTATCCCCATTTTCTAATACATTATCTACATTTGATATAGTGGATGTACCTTTCCATGCTTGAATTTTTTGCATTTTCTTCAATTTCTCTATTCTCTTCTCTTCCAATTGCTCTAGTGTCTCATTCTTGACTTTCCTCTTGTCCTTATCTTGATGTTTAATGCCCATGATTAGAAAAAATCAACTAGTGGGGTAGGGGAAAAAATGAACTACTAAAAAATTGTGCAAGAATGTAGAGAAAATTGTAGACAAAACAGAATGTTTGCAGAATTCCTGTGAAAGAGATGAAAGGGACGTTTGGGGGCAACAATATATAAAACAAAGAAAATGGATGATGGTGCGCGTTTATAACACATACATGTTATGTAACATGTATGCATTTTGTATTTCTATTTTTCCAAGCCATGCCTCAAGGCTTGGGATCCGGTTTGGATCCCCAAGCCTGAGGCATAGACCTATACAAACACAACAAACAACGTGTTTTTGTAAGAAAATGTAAAAAATGCCACTTCCTCTATGATAAATCAAAATAAAAAAAATCAATCCATTTTTAAAAAATTATACCACGACGTAGAGCAGAGTTTCTTCTTTCTAAAAATATAATTTTTCAAATTTTCTAACTAATATAAGGTTTCCCTATTATTTATTTTCTAACTATGCCTTTTTATAGCTATTTTTCGAAGTGTAAATATGTGTATCTTTCATGGTGTATCTTTTTTTTTTTGGGTGATCAAAATTTTTACAAAAAATTATACTAGCCCAAACTAGGTATAATTCTATACATAATTAAAAAAACTAATTTTCAATATTTTTATAGGTAGTTATGGGGGCCACTGTTGGAGCTCCATTATTTTTAAAAATATAATATTTTTATACTAGAAACATCATAAATAAAAAAATATTCGCTAAAAAAATCTTTAAAAAATGGAGCCCAAACTAGATGCTCTTAGCTATCTTTCTACCAAAGGGTTTTCAAAAATACTAAATGGTGCTCAAAAAATGGTGGAGACACAAAAGTCACTCTATTATGTTTTTTAACAAAAAAAAGAGCATATTTTGGTATTTTATTTATTTTACCCACTTAAACTTATCCATTTTCAATAAAATTTAGTAGCTTAGAAACTAGACTCAAAATTCTATGATTCATATTTCTAAAACATCTTCCAATTTTGAGTGTAACTATTTCAAAAAACTCATACAAGTTGAAGTTTCTTTTTTCAAAAAAATGCATCCACTTAAGATACCCTTTTGGCCCCCCAACTTGGTGCACTTACCCAGTAATCACATTGAACCTTCACATGGAAAACTAAATAAATATAAAATTTCAAATAGATAATTAAGCAATAATATATATATATATATATATAGTCATATGTTTAAATATTAATTTTAATTAAAAAATAAAAATGTAAAGCCTTTTGGGAGGAGGGGAAAAGTAGGGAAGTCTCATTCTCTTAAGGGTTTTTATATGTCTTTTTGGTTTTCTTTGGCTTAGGGGTAGTTGCACCATGAAGAAAGGGCCTCTAAAACCTTCAAGAAAATGTAATAGATATGTCTAAAACTAGACCCCATAATATTTTTCTATGCTTCCTTCACGCTTGCGTCAGATGGGTGCATTTGAATAGGGAATAGAAGCACACCTGTGCCAGAATGGTATTTTTGAATAGGGTTTGGATATCGATTAAAAGCATGATGGGGAGAAGATATTTGTCTGATGATGTAGTTGTGTTGTTTTGGTAGATATGTAAATAAAATTTGGAAGAATACAACAGGTCCATGGGGGGCCTCGTGGCCTCAATAGTTATCTTGAGGAAAACTATGAACTTAATCATAAAAGTGATTTTTTAAAATGGTTATGGTTGCATGGATTTTTTTTATAGTGCACCTACATGGAAGTGTTGGTTTTCATGAGGAAATCTCTAAAAAATATCATAAAATTTATGTTTAAACTTGTTTTGGTTGTGTTTTTTTTGTATGGTGGGACCTGTGTGGTAGTGCTAGAATATCTTAAGGAAGCTTTAAACTTTATCATCAATGTGCCAATAAATTTATGAAGCTGTGTGAGGTGATTTTGTTGTATTTAGAGGAATCTTGTGGGGGCTGGGTAGGTATGTTTACTTGGTGATTGAGAGCATATTTAAATGGTGTACCTTATGTTCTCATGTTAAAACATAATATGTAGAACTGGCCATGGGGTTAACAAGACAGCTCAATAAATTTGGTCATATGGAAAGTGAAGAAGGAAGAGTAAATGGTTCTCTTAACAAGTCTTTAAGGTCTTACAAATCAATGCCTTGCACATATCACCTCTAATGGAATGTGAGGTAATGAGAAATACACAAAGGAACTGGTTGGAAATTTGTTGGATGCATTTAATAAAATTCCTTTGGCAGGTTTAAATATAAACTCCAAAACCTTTGTTAGCATCCTCTGAGCCTTACCAAATGGGGAGATTTAGAACAAGATTTGGAAATCCATTAAGAAATGTTTGAAAATAGGTATGTTTAGTTAGAGATAAAGTGTAGAAACACACCGAAGGCACAAGAACTATTTGACATTTTGGCTTCATGAATGTAGTCTCTTAGAGTGTGTGTGGAACTACTTGGAACTTCTCCCGAAGCTCATTGAGTTGATTTATAGGCTTGGATTCATTCCTCCTTTCCTACTTACTTTTAGATTATCACTCTAATTTATAATAGTTAAAATGTAAATCTAGAATTTTTAGGTTTTTTAATGTTTTGTTACTAAAATCACATTATAACTCCATAAAATAGTTTTATGTACCATGTAGAGCAAGATTCGTAAATAGTCTCCTCGCATGGTGTGTCAAAACACTAAACCTTAAACTAGACCAAACAAAATTGTAGCATATACACCATTATTTCATGTCCTGTAATAGCTAAAATGGATTGATAAACACAATTTATAATGCAAACTGGAAATTTTTAAACAACCCTCAAATTGTGTCAAATGCCTCTCAAAACTGACGCCCAAGAAGTGTATCTGAACATCACTTTGGATTTTAAACTATTGCAGCCTCTCCCATGTCATATGGTAACCCATTACCAACCTGAAAACATCACCAAATTGTTTGATCATATTTGCAAAGTGAGTTTCTAACTGCTTCAGAAAATAGTTTGTTGGGAGCAACTATTTGCCTACAATTGAACCCTCTAGAAAGTACCTCATATTTTGTGTCTATGGATCCTAGAAGAAAAATTTGACCCTATAAACCTATTCGTTATTATATGTAGAATAAGTTAGTTTAATTCATTTTACCTACTACTTTCAAAAAATGCATTTTTTGCACCAGTTTTAGAGCCCACTTGGCTTAGTTTGCTGGATAACAAATGACAGATTTGAGCCATCTGGATTTGGAAATTTGATGCAGTTTGAGCCTTTGTTACCATTTTTAGATTTTTTCAAATTCTTGTGATTATTTTTACAGTGGAGAATAGGGTAGAAATTTTAGATATCCCATTTGGTGGTCCTACGCCATTTTTGTAGACCCATTTTGTGGCCAATTGGACTAGATTGCGCAGTAGCACAACAAAGACCCATGGACCCACATTGACCCTCTAAGGTTCATTTTATTCTTAAAAATAATGTGATGTTTAGTAATATGTATGATGATTAGAAATGTGTGGTTTTTTACTCTTAAATAATATTGTTAATGAAATTTTGGAATCACGTAATTTGGCAAGTTTACCTAGACCCCCTATAGTAATAACAGGAAAGAGAACAATGTTAGAACTTGCACAAAAATTATTACTCAAAATATGTTTAGAATGTAAAAATTATAATTTAAAATTAAATGTGTCATTTCTAGTCCTCTTTGATTACGAAAATAGTTGGTTTTCTTGGATATAAAAATGAGTTTTTTCTCTCTAAATCCTAAAAAGTTTCCTTGATTTAAATATATATGGAAAATGAATATTTTTTGTTCTCTCTTTAACTCTGATTTTATTTGGGAGTATTTTTATCATGTTTTAAGGGAGGTTTATTTCCATACCATCATTTGTCTTTAAAACATAATTATATTTTTTTCCAAGTTTCAGGTAGCACGGTGGTATAAAATGTTTGATTAAGCTTGAATGTTGATGATGTATATGGTCTTCTATCATGTTCTTCGACAAAACTGGAAAGATGCAATATTTTCATATTTAGGTGCACTCTTGCATGTTAGTAAAGTGAAATAATTTGATGTAGTGATATATGTAATGGAGAACCAAAGTATGTGAATTCTATTCCCTGAATCTTTATAGAAAGATGTATTTGAAAACTTTCTCTTAAAATTTTGTATTTGTTGCATTATTAAAGGATGAAAAGTTTATGTTATTATGTATGTGTGTGTACTTAATGACTTTATGAAATATCACATTGTACCTTATAGTTAAATCACATTGAATAATGTGTATTTTGTTAATTTTGACAATTCTTGTAATTTTACAAAATTGTATAATAGTGAACTTAAAATTGAAAACTTACTTTTGTCATAAGCTTGAAAAATTATTAGTGATGATGTTGATAGTATAGCTTGTGCCAATGCATGAATCCTTTCACTCTTTTTTGTCATGTCTTATGAATCATGTGTATTCTAGTATGTCGCTTCTATTTCATCTAACATCTAGCTTAATACTCGTAATGGTAATTTGTAAATGGGTAGGTGCTAAAATAAGTTGAGAAGGTGTTCTAACACTATTTGAAATTATATTGAACATGGTTATTGTAAAGTTAACTTAAATTGTATTTGTATGACACAATGGCTATGGATAAACTTAAAACCTTCACATGGGAAAACTACATTATCTCATGTGTAGGTAGAGGCATTTGGTGTCTCCACATATAGGTGAATCTTAGTAGCCTCATCCTTGGGAGACTCTCCTTGGATATTTTTCCTATTGGAACTCTCAAGAAGTCAATCAAATGAACAATTTTTTCTAGTTTGAGGGCTTGGTAGTCAATGCTTTATAATTGTAAATGGGGGGTATGAGTATGGTTTGATGGATAGAAATCTAATCTTGTTAGGATGGGAAATTAATCCTAACTTGAAATGTCATGATACCCCTGATGGTGTATCATATTGTTTTACTTAAATCCTCTAAACATGAGGAATGATAATGACCATTTCTATCTCGAATGTACATGGTATTATATGACCATGATGTGGATCTTGCACCTTGTATATTAGATCATGTAACCTAATATATAATATAGTTCTAGTAGGAAGTTATGTTTTTTGAATCTAACTAATTCATAGAAATTATTAAATAGATTAATAGTATTATTATGATTATAGTATGTAATCCTATTGATGCAAAAGCTTATAGTAATGTATAATGATGGCATTATTGTTGATCAGTCTCGGTAATAAGTGAAAGTAAGGTGAAACCCTTCTGCCATGATGTAAATGGTCATTCCTCTTAAATTTAAGTAGAACCTTGAGGGTTTGATGTGAAATAAATTGTTAAGTTGGGGTTATTATCAAATGGAATAATATTGTAAGATATTCAAATTATTTTTTGTCCTTCCCAATAGGAAGGGACAAAATGAGGTAGATCTCCTTATGGTTCAACCTTATCATGATATGATACACTACAAGTAACAAGGATGAAATTTTTTATGGTAATCAGTAGAGAGTAATTCTCCCATGCTCGTAACTTATGATAATAACTTCCTAGGATTTATCTTGAGAATAATGTTGTCAAGCCCTTTTATCAAATGAAACCCTATTCCTATTATTGATATGCAACTATTGTTTTCATTTATTTGTGTCATTGGATGACCTATAATAATGTGTGAATTATAACTTGAGTCACCTCTTAAGCTAAGTGTTGATCCTTCATTATGTAATACAATAGAAATAATGGTCCCATATAGGTACCTGACCTGGCAATCATGGAATCCTAATTTGAAACAAGTTGTATAGGATTTATATACATCATATAAATGATACAGCTAGATGGTTAAGTTGCATAAGTTGATTGCAATAAGGAATGACGATAAATAAAATTAGAAACATAGTTTGAAAATTGAGAATGTAGGTATTGTGGCCATCAGGGTGGTAAGGTCAATGATTGAAATAATAAAGCCTTGCCCCACTATCAATAGTACATGATGGGATGGACTTCTTGCGTGAACGGAAATTTTTTTGATCGCTTTTATTAGGTGGTAGAACTTATAATTTTTAATTATATAAAAATAGATCTTTCTCATGTTGGAACATGTCTCTTGGAAATATGAATTCCCTACTTGTTGCGAGTGCTACGTGACTTGTGTGACCTTAACTATTAGAAATGACTAGAATACCTAATATGATTATAAAATAGGTGAAAGTAAATGGAAATTTTTCTTGGTGAAAAAACATGTTAATGATATGGGATACTTGCAATCTTGAGAAGTGAGAAAATTTCGTTCACGTAAATATTGTTTCATTAATAATATTTTATGAAGAAATTTCTATAAAAGGAGAGAATGTTGGTGTTACAGTTTGTGTTTATACACCGAGGCATGATGGTATGAACCTTGGATACAATTAAATATAAATTTATGTTTTTTTCTATAACAATTACTAATGTAACTAAACAATTTACCATGGTTTTAGTGTTGATTTTGAGTTGTGAAATCTTAGGAATTACAAAGCTAAACTTACCAATAAAACCTTGTAGAATAGAGAATAAAAAAATTTAGTATTAGAGGAATGTTTTAATAATTGAAATACACACACACACACACACACACACACACACACACACACACCATACTAACTAAATTGTGATTTCATCAGAGTATTTTATCTTCTTATGTTTAGTGGAAAGATATGTTTAATGAAACTTAGTGGTCTTAGTGGTTGGGTATGATGTATTAAATAATTTTGTGGTTTTATGGTAAAAGTAAATCCTTAAAGTAACAAATAATTTTACTTAGCATGGATAATATTTCCACCACACCATAGAGGTGATGATTTACCCAACTTTCCCTGATCCCTTATACACTAACAAAAAAATTAACAATATTTTAACACTAACAACTCTAGATTTTGGGTTTGATCACCTATATACATAAGCCACCTTATATAAACATATCACTAAAATACCCTTACCAATTGTGAGACTGGTACAGGATAGGGTTGGGAAGTGATACAAAAATATTCAATTAAAATTACTTCACATAATGGTTAGCGACGAGAGCCAATTTTATTTCAACTTCTTTGACTCAAAAATTGTGTCCCACTAGCCACATCAACTACTTAAACACACCAATAAAAATCCCTTCCACATAGAATGCTTTGTAGTGGTGCTCAAGATGCTCAGGAGGATATATTATTGATGTAAATGTAAGAAATATTACTTTTGGGTAATAAACAACTTACCATTGTTTAGGATTTAGTATAACATATGTAAATAGGTGAGTCGTGCCCCAATTGGAGGAATATAATATATGTAAACATGATTAGGATGATTCCTATCAAACTAAATTCTAGTTCCAACACAATATTTTCAAGCACACCGGTACATCACCCAGGAAAATCACAAGTGCTCATCCAAAGCATGTGTAACTCTACAAGGTCCATCTTGTGTTTGACTGCCAAAATGTATTTCCTACATTCATGGATAACATAACATGTAAATATACCATATAAAGAATATTAACTTGTTGTAACATACACAGAGACAATTGATCATCAACCAAAAGGATCTTTATATTCATTATATTCATGATGCATTACAATAACTAGTAGTGCAATCCTTCACTATGTAGACTCATATGCCCAATCATGAACAATACAAGCCATGACGGAAATGGATACTAAATGACAAGGCTTACTTCTTACATGGATGTGACATATATATATATATATATATATATATATATAGGGTGGGAAATTTTCCTTCACCACTTGAATGTAAAAATAGACCAATCATATACTTATCTTGCATGATTTTATAGATAAATCTTTCCTATAAATATACCCTAACTCACTGATCTCTACATGTGATTTACTTTATTTATGGAAGATCTAGTTATATCATGTGCAATATAAATAACTTCTACGTTAATCGTTTCACATGTGTTATGAATAGATATTCCTCTTTCCATGTATGCTTCATGTCTATTCTTATTTATGAATGTGTTTTATTCATGATTTTGTATATTTTTGGATTTTCCTTTATGATCATGCTATCTTCTGCTTTTTATCTATTTTTAGCTTGCTTGACATTATCACTAACTCCTGATTCCATTCCTCCTATGTGAAAACCTTCACACATGCTTCTTCATAATCTCAAATATCCTTTCACGTACTTCTTCAACTTTTGAAAATGCTTCATTCATGGTTCCACATGCACCCTTGTGTGCATCCTTCGTCCTGCATGCATGTCTCATACTTAGACATTTTCTCTGCCCAACATTACCCCAAACTAGGTATATTATCTGTCCTCAAAAATATATTTGTAGATGCAAAAGAGTGGTCAGATGTAAATGTAATCTATAAACTAATAAAATTTAATTTTTAATCTAACACTCCTAAACACTACCTCATATTGAGCAAGGATGGAAGGGAAAGATAAGTTATACTTGCAACTTCCTAATGAAGATATTTCCCTTGAGGATTTTGTTGTGCTCAAGATGATAGATGAAGTTATTTTCTTGCTTCATTTTTTTTTAGATAAATGGACATCACCTCCCATTTGTGAATTAATAATTTTCCTATGGATGCTTGATGGAATGCAAAAGTATGCTAAACAGTTCTTGTAGAAAATTTGGTAGCACTTAGCTATGATTTTCCAATATTGGCTTCCATAGAGGGTGGCATGCCAATTTATAGCTTTAGGGAGAAGAAATGGAAGCTGGGGATTGATCCAAGTGGGATGAAGATTAATGGATGAGGATAGGGAAGAGCATTACAAAATTCTAGAATGGAGAATTATATATTTTGTGAGAAGACTCCATTGAAATTAAAATTCAATGGAGTGAAGGAGAAGTTTAGAGAGGATTCTAGAAATAGAATCCTCTAGATTTAGGGGTAGAGGATATGATTAATTTGGGATTAGTTTAGATTAATAAAATATTATTAGGGATGTGATTACATGGAGAGGCTAGGTGTAGGGTAGGTGGGTAGGTGAGTAGGAATTTTAAATTCCTAGAAATGTTTAAATGAGATTAGGAAAGGGGTTGATAATAATTAATCTTGTTGGATAGTGAATTAGTAATAGGGGATAATATATATTAGGAATTAATAATGTTAAATAGATATTTTATATATTTATTATTTATGTTGACATTTTACATGTATACATTTTGCCCATCTTTGATAGGTTATTACATACAAATGATTGTTCAAAGAAAGAGAGATCACTAGGATAGCGAGGGTGATGCCCCCTCAAGAGGTCTGATGGGGAGGAAATGATTCTAGTGAGAACTCGAAATAAAGAGAAGGTCATGTTAGTAGAATCATACGAGAAGTGTTGAGATAAAGAGATATTTTTGAGTGATAGGATGCCCCAGCCAAGGTGGAAAAATGGTAGGATGTTCTAGTGAAGGGCAGGTAGATTAATTGATTTGATTCCCAGGCTAAGAGGATGATTCTAGATTAATATGATTATTGGATTTCCCATCCAAAAATATCAAGTTGGATGAATTGGCTTTGATGCCCTAGTCAACGGTATATGAAATGGGTTAGGATTAGTTGATTAAAGGATTGGATGTCTGACTAGTTGGGAATACCTCCCAAGTGTAGATGGATTTGGGGATGAAATCTTGGCTCAGTTGGTCGTTTGCTCGATTTGATTGATTTTAGTGAAATTTCACCACATGCCTCTTATGCTCTTGGTTTTGATTGTGAAGATCAATTGGATGTAAGCTGGGGTGGTCAATTATATAGATCGAGGCAAAGAAGATTTATAATGATGAATATGCATGAATAGAGTATTAGATGAGAGGAGGATGTTGGAAAGTTAGTGGTGGATGATGATTAAATGGGATGGGTGTTATCATAAAAATGCCCACATTTTCATCACTAGAAATGTTATGAATGCGGTATAGAGAAAAATGCAGCAAGGTATAAAGACCATGATGCTTGAATTTTTAAATTACTTTATCCTCGTATCATTGGAAATTTTTAAAAAATGGTCCTCATATCTTTGGACCATGCAAAAGAAAAAAAAACAAAAGGGGTATTAAGTAAGTGAAATATGTGTAGATGAAGAAAATATAATGTTTTTAATTGATCAATGTGCAATCTCAACAATCGAGCCTTGTTTTAGGATGGGAGGATTGAAGAAGGATTTTCCTCAATGATAGAGGGCTTAGGATGTGCCTCAATGTGTGAGGGATTAGGAGGATTGGATAAGAGATATTGATTTTTTTTTCTGTATTCAAGGTATCGATTAACAAGACCAAATTAATCATTTCAATAGGGAATCTTGGATAAGGTGTCTGAGTGTGGAGGTGTATGTGTAGGATTGTGCAAGGATGTGAGGATGTTTGGGTGTAGTAAATGTCATGATTAAGAAGGGATATGTGATGTAATAATTTTTAGGATCTTTTTGACCTATAGAAGTGTAGTGATGTCAACAGGAAATATTGTACCACTAAGCGGAATTTTTGTGATAATGAGATGAGTGGGTTTTTAGATTGGGCGAGATGTCATGAAATAAATTTCATAGATAAAGTGGGTATGTATAAGTGAACTTTATGTTTTCTTGTGAAATGGGGGGATGTTTGTAAATGTATTTTTGTGGTATGAAGTGTAGACACCAAATTTGGGTCACACTCCCACTTTACCCCACATGTATATTAATTTAATTAACTACAATTAAATTAATGCACATTCTCACAATATTCATTATTTAATTACCTTAATTAAACTAATTTCCACCTCACCCCACCACATCACCTAGACAATTCATCATAAACCTATTCTTAGCATGTGTTCTTTTTACTAAGACTTAGTCCTACTTACCATAACTAACTAAGACTTGGTTCAACCCTAAAATCACATGCCTATTCTTCCTCTAATCGCATGCTCGCTTATCTAAGCACAACATTCCATTTATATCTGAACAATGGATAGAGATGGCCAAAAAGATTACTAAGATCTGTCATTTATAGTAAACCTAGGGTTTCTTGCCTTAACCGACACCGGTCACCCTAAACCATTGTTGGTTATAATATATTCACTTTGGGAGACTTGTTTGAGAGGTTCGAAGAATTATTGGATTTTTGGAGAAGAGAGATCTACATGGAAGCATGCACTAGAGAACTCCTGCACATTTAAACATCTTGAACTAGCACCAAGCACTAATATGAAGGGAAAGCATTCAAGGTAATATTCTAGGAAGTGTGACTGTGGCACTGACCATCAGTTCAATGGATCAACCATCACCTTCATCCAACCACTAGGTTTGTAAGTACAAGTACATTTATATCCACACCTTTTCATACTTATTTAGATCAGTTTCTTCATCTTTGTTTGGGAGTTCTAGTCTCCCTTGCACACCATTATCTCTTACCCTCCTGCCAATCCCTCCACCTAAGCACCTACAACCTCTCAACCCTCCATACACACCTCCAGACATCTTTGATTATTCCTAGTAATGTTATCAACCTCACCATTCTCTGTCCATTATCTGTGCAATCATAGAGAATCACCAAAACCAAACTTCATTAAGTTTCTATCAGCCCGACCCTACCAATGCCGGTTAACCTAAACCATCATCAGTCTATCCTCAACTATAATCAGTCATACCAGACCGACATTGGTCTCTATGTCTAGTAAACCTGCCTATAACAGAAACCCTAAAACGTTTACCTAAATAAAACAAATCACCTAAAGCTTCACCTTGACTTGTCCCAACTACCTTATTTACCTGTTTGACTTCCAAAACTGATCATGACCTAGCCTGTTAGATTAGATTTTATTATTTTTCTTGAGTGATACACCTAAATCATATCAACTACAGTAGGATATTATTGGTTCACATCATTTCTTGCATTAAGTTATTTTAAACAGTGGATTGACAACCATCTAGGAAGTATCACACTTCCTGGATCTAGTATACACTAGGCAGTCCACTGACATATATTGTTTAATATTCCTCTTATGGTCTTGTTTTGTATTCACAAGTAGTTCTTCCTAGCAAAAAGGAAGTTCTCGTAATCAGCATTGGATCAAGAAATTAGAATGTGCGCACTCTACCTTCCACCTCCATTCACAAGTATTCCTCCTCACCCTTACCTTATTTTTTTCTCTTACGTACACATACTATTTGGTGAAACATGAAGTTTATTAATTATGAGTAAAATTTGATTTTTTTATTTATATCAATAGAATGACATGAAAGGGTAAAATTATGGATGACGAGAGTACAGTCAAGGATGTATAGTCAAAGATGTGTGGGGATAGTCAAATCGAAGTCAAATTATGTGATCAAAATGGATGAATGATAGTTGTGTTATAATGATGTGATGGAAAGAGGGATTAATGTGGGATATATATAATGGTGTCAACTAGACACTCAAACAATCACAAATATGCAAGCACACCCTAACTAGTCATGCGGGATTGCAGTAAAACTATAGCCTGCATTCAATAACACACACTAATGATGGTGTCAAAAATTATCTCTCTACCTGTGTCAATATGGGGTTGGCTAGCAATTGATCTTAGGGAGTGTAGCCTCTTACACTATAGTTTGATATAAGGCCAAAAGGTTTCCTAGTCTAGGATTTACGAGCTCACTAGGGGAGTCCCTAATACAAATTTAATGTGTGGGGCCCAAGTCCTTATTATAAGGATGATGTCTAAGGCCCGGGTAATGAGATGTTGAATACCCTCACTTCACACTTATCTTCAATCAAGGAATCTCTTAGCCAATAATGAAAACTCTCCAATAATTTATACACCCCACTAGGATACGGGGCGTGTCTATTTGTGTGGAGGTGTAAACACCTAAATTCGGTATCTCTACCCTCATCTTCCCACTTGCCCATATTTTTCTAGGGCCCTATCTAGGTCCCCATTTAATCAAATCCATCCCCATGAATATTTAATAAAATTCCCACCTATTATCCCATAACCTTATTAATCTTTATTTATTAACATTAATTAATTAATCTTAATTAATTAATTAATCAATATCCATGTCCATGCCCATCACCTTTAATATTTATTAATAAACATTCATTGATTAATTTTAATTAATTAATTAATAAACATCCATTATGCTCTAACCAAATTTCCATTTAAGATGTTTTCATTCTAAATATGCATCCCCATGCTTTTCTATGGTTTTTCCTACCTATATTTATCCTCTAACTACCCATGACACATCCCAATACACTCTCCTATCACATAAAATATTTAAATCTCTTTTCTCATCCTTAAAAATCCAAAATCCTGATCAAAGCGCAAAAGCACCTCCATTAGGGAAAATTTCCCCATAGTTAGTGATGACCCATCCAAGTTTCAATCAACCCTATTTAACTAAGTCTTTTCTTTCCATAATCATCAGATGTAGACAAATTTTGGAGCTTCCTTGTGACTTGTGAACTCTTCCTCATACTTGAACATTCCTGTAATAGTTATAGATATCTTGGACATAATTTCAACATGATTGCATCACTTATGATAATCCTTCATGAGATTTATCATCATTTCATGTTACTTATGCATTATTCATCAAATTATCTTGGTATTGTTTGCATCTAACATTTTTTGGGTTTAGATCCACCTCTGCAACACTTAGATCTCCATTGATAACATTTTTTTCTAGCTTCTTTTCTTATAGGTGTCCCATTTCAGCCTTTTTACCTTGGATTTAGCCTTCTAGATCTAGTTGGCATGGATCTAGATCTAGTTGTCGTAGACCTGGTCCAATCAGTGTTCACCCATTCCCAATTGGCATCAATCTAGTCTAATTGGTGTCGACCAGACCCATTTTCTATATCCAAATCCAACCACAGAAGAGCTTCTAGGTTTTTTACAAGTTCCTTTCACCTGATCCTGTTGTTTTCTACCCAGTCTAGTTGGCGTCGACCTATGACCTTCTTAGTATTCTAGAGCTTATTGCGGGCATTTTTTCTGTATTTCTTGATTCCCAATCTATCCTTTCCGATCCTTATTTTTCTTCCACTTTTTGGTTTTTGTTCCCTCATATCCCTTATGCAAGTTGAATCCAACATATACAAGCCTCTATTACATACAAATTACATCCAGATATTGTGGGGATTTCATAATTTGTTTTTTGTTCCAAATCCTCATACCTAAGTCATCGTCAACCTACCTCTACACAATCTAGATCACCATCGACCCAATCAGGTAACCAATTAGTTTTCATTTAATTCAATTTAATAAGTGTTTAGATCAATTATTATCAGTTTTAGATTATGTATTCCTTCAATTTTCGCATGCAAATCCTTCATCAATCCTTTACTTCAATCTTTATTTAAAATGGGGGTTGACATCCATGAAAGGAAGGTCACAATTCTTGGAGCCACTTTTTCAAGAAACCCCCACATCTTTCATTTAATCAGTTTCCTTTAGTTTCTTTGAGTTACATTTTTATCATCTATTAGCAACAAGGATCAATCACTTTTGTGCTCATTCATCCATACCATGTATTTGAGGTACCTTAAAACCTCCATCTTCTGATTTGTTTATATTTCTTTAGTAGCTAACTCATTAACTTGAATCAAATGAGAAACTAGTAAAACATTCTTGGAACGCCCAATGGGACTTTAACCTTTAGGTAATCCCTTGCATTTATTTCTATTTTTTGTGTTTCTTCTGTCTTCTACTATCACTACAGTGTAAGGCCTCGATTTTTTCTTGCTTGTGTTGGGTTTAGCTATTTGGATTGCTTCTTCACTTAAAGTTCAAATTAAAAGGAAAATTTTCATCTAGGTATTCCTCGTTTTTCACTATTTTCTTATTTTTTCATTGTATTTCTCTTTCTTGTGTGTGTCCTCATAGAAAAATTACATCTGGATTTGGTTTAAAAAGAACCTTTCTTTTATGCATCCTACTTGCTCACATAAATTAAGCAAGGGTTTAACTTACTACATCTCACATTCTATCACACACCACCTAAAACTCACGCATCTAAATTACACATATAAACATCATCCTACCTGGTAGATTGGGATTTCATCACCTGACAGGAAGCCACCCAAAATCTCCCCAACCATAACTACCTGAAACCAAACTTAGACTGTCATTCCTTAGGTACCTTCGTTATCCACCTCCTGTTTTATTTTCACATCTTCTAATTAATCTTGATGATAAGGAAACATGTTTATTGATTTATTTGTTAAAAAATTACATAAGAAAATGTTCATCTATTTCATACCTATTGTCACTCTTTCTCAAGTCTAAACAAAATGATAATCCACTCCATCTAATAACATCCCTTCCTCTAATAATCCTACCAAACCAAATTCTAAACTTAATACTACACCTTCAGTTACCCAACCTCTTGTCTTTATGGTCTTGCTTTGTGAGGATCATGTCATCCAAAATCATCCTTATCTTGAAACCAATCCTCCTATCTCTCATCAATCCAATCTTTCTAGACCTGCTACATAACCATCTCCATCTCCTTTATAAACTCTTGGACCTCCTTCTAGCCCCATGTATGACTTCTTATTTTGTGAATATCCCACAATATTTCAATCCTATTAATCTACTCAAGTGGTGGATCCTATTCCACCCACGTCATTTTATGTAAACTCTATCTCTATTCCATCCTCTACTAGTATGCCTATCTAACCATCTCAACCACTTAACGCTGACATATTGTTGGTGAGAAAAAATTTTGGGTGGAAAAACTTCTGAATTTCTTGCCAACGCTCTAGGAATATAAGTCCCTCACTTAACCAGTGTAGCTACTGTATGTGCATGTGCAAGAAAATGTGGATTTATGTGGTTGCCTTTCAACAAGGGATCCAATAGGGGCACTCCACTGACCTTGCAACAAAGCTGTAAATCTCTTGCTATGGAAGAGTTTGTGTAAAAGTGGGAAAAGGAATGAGAATTGAGGTACGAGAACTAATGTTGCAGGTAGAAAATCATATTTCTCCACACACACTAGTTAGAAACTTCATCACATGCACTAAATTTAGAAGAAACAACCCTAAAAATGGCAACAAGACCAAATAGAATTCAATGACCAGAAAGTATCATGAAATCCCTTAGTCAAAGAAAGCTAGAAACTCCTCTTCTTTTATTGATTGCTCAAATCAAAAGTTGTACATAATGTGGAGAAATGGAAGAAATTTGAGAAGGGTGAAGAGAGTAGAAGAGAATGACTATCTCCTTTGCTTCTCTCTAGGTACAATGATACTCTTGAGTCTACAAGATCAATTACCAACCCCTTTTGAAATGGGAATGGATTTACAATTTATAGAACAGAATATGACTCTTCATCTCCCTCATGACCTTTCGAATACCTTAATAGGACTTAAGAATTGTTCATATTCCACTTTAAATATTTAAGTCCCTTTTATAGTAGCAAGGTGACTTAATTTACATTATGTTTCTAAAGTCACTTTTAAGTGACTTAAAGGTATATCAAAAAGTGCAAACCATCAATGCAAAGAATTAGAAAATTTGAAAGTGAGAGAGTGTCATATGGGGGGCAAAGAGCGAGAGAGAGAAGAGAGAGAAGAAGAAGAAGAATAATACTGAAGGATGAGTTACTGCATTGGACTTGGCTCCATTCGATGAAGTCTGTTGATCCTCGTCGTGATCCTGAGAAGGCTTCTAACCCATGCAACTTTGGCTTCACAGTCTCCCTTAGGTAAAATCAACTTACTATTTTTAGTAAGTGTGCCAAAGCAAGTGCCCGATTTTCAACTAGATGTTGTAACTTAGTTTTCCTATTTCTCCCTACGTTCCTCATTCTTTCTGGATCAACTTTCCACTATTTTAGCAGGTGCTTCGAGAGCCCACTTACTATTTTTAGTAAGTCTAAAAAATGCCTATTTTGGAGATTCTTCAGCTATAGAGCACACTCCAAGGTCTTCATCTCCTTCATAGCCACTTTTGATGAAGACTTTGCCAAAAATAGCAAGGTTCCTATGTAGTAGGAAAACTTACTATTTTTAGAAAGTCTGGCTTCTAGGAGCTCAGAAATGACAATGGAAAGATACTTTTTTGATACTGGATCTTGTTGTTCCAATGATCACACCCTCTGAAATTTCACATAGTTTTGCCCTCCCAATTAATAGTCCTAGAAATTTTAAATTTTTAAATTTCAGAGTTGGCACTGGCTTCAGGCGCAGGGCTGTCATGGCAGCCATTAATGGAGCTCAAAATTTGTAGGTCTAGTTTTTGTCCTCTGTTTGTCAATGAAAATTATAATCCATTGCGATATGGTTTTTCATTTGGAACTCATGTGCACATGTTTTTAGCTCATTTCGTATTCGTCCGGACAGTTTGATGGGAAATTCGACAAATTTGACTTCCTTGTGCTACGAAGTGAGGGTTTCGTCACTATGGATGAAAATGATTCTATGACACCATTTGGCCTCTTTTTTGTGTAGATCTTGATCACCTTGAAAAATGAGGAATGAATGCATAAAGACCGCATCTCGATCTGACTTGTATCTTGCATCCGATATGGGAGATTTCTTCGACTTCGGGTGACTTCACAGTTATCTGGCAAAAAATCTCCATTTTTCTCCTTCCGTGTTCTTCATTTCATCCTTCTTAGCTCCATAATAATTCCTATTGAGGCCTGAATATTTCTGTGGGAAAGGTGATTCAATTGGTTTGAAGAGTTTATGTGGCCATGGTGGAGATTGGTTTGGAGCAACAATGGTGGACCACGTGTCTGGACAATCACGCACGGAGCCATGACAAGGTGAGGAAGTTCTGAAGGAGAAATGAGAGGGAAGAAAATGGCTAAGTGCTGGATTTAAACTTTTTGAAACATGACACATGGAGGGGCTGGGTGAAATTTTAAATGTTCCTAATGCCCCTAAACTCAGGGATGTGAGGGACATCAATTTCCACGGTGGTCAAGGTGATGTCCATGTGTCCTCGATCCGACGACAGGGGATGGATGCTCCAAAAATGCACCTGGGGGCTGAAACTCGGTCACATGGGTGTCCAAAATGACTCATCCATAGGGGACTGGGAGATTTTTTTTCCATGTCATGATGTCCCCCACCTTAGGTATATAAGGGACATCTATTTCCACGGTGGTCCTAGAAGGTGACACGTGGCGCCCGATCCGATACGTACAGGGAATGGATGCTCCAAAAATGCACCTGGGGGCTGAACTGCTGGTCACATGGGTGTCCAGAAGACTCCCCATAGGGGATGGGTGAATTTTTAAAGGTATTATGTTCCCCCACCTTAGGTGCAATAAGGGACATCAAATTCCACGGTGGTCTTGGAGCTGACACATGCGGCGCCCGATCCTACGACAGGGAATGCATGCTCTAAAATAAGCACCTTTGGGGCTGAACTGTTAAGTCTTGAAGTCATATGAGGGTCCCAGAGGTCACATGGGGGCTGGGTGCATTTTCCAAGGGATGATGTACCTAACCTCGGGGACATGTCAGGGACATGAAATCCCACCAGGCTCCTGGTTCTGACACGTGTCCTCTCGAAAAAATGACTAAGTCTTGAACTGCCTTTGAGAGGGTAACTTGGAATGAAGATAAATTAAGCTCCCGGTGGAATTTATTGGTGAAATTTTATATTATCCTGACTTGAAATGGAATTTTTAATGCAAAATTATGTGGGTCTCATGTCTTAATTTGATTCATATGATCCTATGAAAAATCAGATTTTTTGATCTGGGACTCCACTTGTGCCTGAGACAAAAACTACCTTGCCAATCATATGTGCCAAGGTGTTGTGAAAAATATTATTTCACCATCATGTATGATATTGGAATCCTCTTTCTGAATATGTATTTTATTTTACTTCCAACTCCATTCGGAGCTCCCAGAATCTTCTTATGAAGTCCCAACAACTGTTTTAGGCCTATGTACCACCTAGGCTTGAGAACTCTTGTTTTTTTTTCTCAAAATGCTCCAAGTATTTCAAAACTTCCCTAAAGCCTTCCAAAATAATTTCCATGATGTTCTAATGTATTCAATTCATGTCCATGTTTAATTTGGCCCTTAAATGCTCCGCTCCAGGGTGGTTGAATCCAGTCCTGGAAAGGCTAGCGATAGCCCTTCCCAATACTGCCCAGAAGATAACATCTTTTCAAAACTCCCTAAAATTAATTAGGGGGAATGGATAGAATTTCCTAAATCACCTAGGGGAAAAATTTGACATCAAATAGGGGGTGATCAGACTGATGGATTTGACCTGGGGTGCCTGGGAGTGATAAAAACATGAAAAATTTGCAACATAGGGGTATAGTTGTCGTGCTTAGAAATCTTCCAATTTCCCTGTTGCACATTTTCACGACAACAACATGGCTCTCATCTTGAGGACATTTCATGGGAATCCAAGATTTGAGTCAATATGGGAAGACCATAAAATGGTCTTGTATCCAGTGCCTTATCCATTGAGCCCTCCGGATTCATATACAGCCTTACAATGAGAGAGAGAGAGAGAGAGAGAGAGAGAGAGTGCGAAGAAGGAAAAAAAACACAAAGAAACATAAAGAAAACACATAAAACACAACAACAAGAGAAACATGCCAGTAGAAATGGAAACACACCAACAAATCACCTATTATATAGGGTGGGGGGACAACCCGCTTTCACTAAACTACTTTCCATTTCTCAAAAGTTACCCGTGAAGAGGCAACACCAAATGATGATGTTCTATGAAGGTGTTGATAGGTTCCAGAAAGTAGCCTCCCCTCCTCAGCTACTTATGAAAGATAGGATTATTTCAAAAGTGTTTATGTACTTGGTAGGAATGAGTCCATGTGAGCTTCTTGATGCTCAAGTCCTTATTTGGAAATTCCACTACCTTCATTTTCTTTGAAACCAGTTTCATAGTGACATTTTCCTTCTATGTTTATCCATATAGTTGATTCTCCATTGAGTGTCCTATCACTACCCCAGAGCTGATTTTTTTTCCAATTCCTTCTATATTCTAAGTTACTTTCTTTCCCAAGTCTATGCTCATCGACATCTTCTCCATGAGAAACATTTGTTTCATCCTTTATCTCTACTCCATTGTGAGATGTTTGAGTATTTATAGAGGGGATCAGAGGGTGAAATCATACTTTTCTTGTATATCCATGGCACAAGTGAAGAGATCAAGAATAAGCTTGAGGTCTTCCACAACTTCTATTGTATCCAAGATTTCTTGCACGGAGTTATGCTTCGTCATTTCATGGAGCTTCTCTTTGTACACCTTTGAAGAATCTTTATGTTGCAGCTCAAGGCAACTATCTGGCAGGATTACCTCATCATCTTGGGAATCAATGCACTCTAACGATCCTTCATCAAAAATACATTCATCTTCAAAGGCCTCACAAATTCATGCTTCCCTTTCTTCATCATGGAAATAATTTTCTTCTATAGCTGGGAAAGAAAATATCTCCATTTTGTTGTTGTATCCATCAACCATTGGTTTGAGATGGACATCATATTTCACATCTTTATTTGTTTCAATATAGCTAATCTTCACCCTGGTTGAGGCTTCCAAGTCAGCTTCATGTTTTTCTTGCATATTCATGGCTTGCATCAGGAGTTTGAGACTTATCTTAGGGTCTTCTATTTCTTCTGTGGATCTTAGCAGTCCTTGTATGGAGATTTATTTCAAGCCTTTCAAAGTCTCATTGCAAGGTGATTTTGTCTCTCCATAGATTTCCTGACTAAGATCATCTTCATCCCCAAATGGGAATGAGAATAACTCCTCATCTTGGAAAATCATATAATCTAATTTATCTTCTTGAAATTCATCGAGAACCATCTCCTCTTCCTCATGGTCTACATCATCTAGTGATTCGGGGCTTCTGTCTTGTAGCTCGAATATCCTTAATGTTTTTTCAAAGTCCAAATATCTCTGGGAAGGCATGTCTTGACCTATCAAGATGGGGATATCCTCCTCCTCCTCGGTTACCATAAAGTGATTCATCCACCTACTACCCTGGCACAAAATGTTAGCTTCTTGGCTTTCAGACTTTCATATCGTGTACCTCATCTTCTTTTCTGGAAGTAATTTCTCCATGTCTCTCTTCACAGGTGTGGTTGCAGATGACCAATTCATCTAAATTTTACCTCCTAAGTTTGAACAAAAAATTCTACTTAGTAACATTCTGAATGGCATTGGGACATTAGCTACCAAAATCATCACTGAAATCTTCTTGTCTAGAAATTTGGTGAGAGACACCTATGTATCTTTGACCTACCCTACAAGTTAGGACCTGTAGTCAACTCCAGAATGGGTATTAGGTGTCCACTAAAGCATAATAGAATCAGGATATTTTTCTGATAGCATGGTAGTTAACCTTCTGAATGAATGTAGGTTGTATAGAAAAGCACCAGAATGGATTGTTTGAAATAATGTGTTGAAGAAATGTGGTCTCCAACAAGAACGTGATGATTACAGGGTAATTGGTGTTAACTTGAACTAGTCTTTAAGGCATTTCAAAGAAATCACCTTGTCCAGATGATGGATTATCATTGTTACATTGAAATTCACAAATTATTTTTATTAAGTTTGATGAGGTTGACATCATTGCTTTTTAGACTACGCACTCCTGACTATCTTCAGGACGAACCTCTCAAACTTTTCCTTCAGGACGTGTCAGATAAAAAATTCAGTGATAGTTACGTGGATTTACACTTTAGCCTTGGTTGCTTAGTCTATAACCTCAAAGGGAGTGGTTGTGGACAAGGGGGGTGAAGGAACTTATTTCTAGAGTTTGGATAGAATTGCGAGGTTATACTCAATGTCTGGGGGATGGACGGTATTTGGATACGTCACACTAAGCATCCTTCAACCACATTGGAAACAAAATTTTGAGTCAGGATGTAAAAGTGTGGAATCTTAGACTGTAGGAAAAAGACATCAAAAAGCTTGATTTGGGATTACTTTGAGTCATCAATTGTACTCGCAAACAAGGTCTGGCTCCAAAAATGTTTTAAAACTTCAAGGTATCAAATATATAGTGTGCATGCATGACTGATTAATTGGAAAGATTGCAGATGAGTCATCAGCTAAGAGGATACCCTTTTGTCTTACCTTGCTATACAGTTAATAAAAGGATGATTTCCTTTGGTCAGACTCGCAAAATTACCCCTCCGAATACTTTAAATGGGAAATTTGAGTTGTGATCTGTGTTCCTTGTCATGTGGGGTATTGTATTAAATCCTTAGTACTGCCCTCGAATAACCATTTGTGTATTTTTTCAAACTCATCACTTTCTAGGAAATTACCACCTTTACTTTCTTGTTCAAGCTCTTCTTTACTTTCTTGAAATCTACAATTTGCATTCACGGGTGGGACCTCCAAGGTGAGCCTTTTGGGTGCTCCTACAATCTGATTTATGTTTCTTATTTTAGAAGATACTCATTCAAATAATTCTCTCTTCAAATATTCCATCTCATTTTCCAACTTTTGCTGCAACGGATTGGTTCTCTCGTCTCTAGGATGTTGGGTTTTTCCCTTTGATGGATTCTTGAACTTTCCAAAGAGGATGAGATAATCATCAAGTTCAATGGTCATCCTTTATGCTTCTAAAACATTCCTTGGTTGGGAAATTTATTGAAAAAAACCTACTTCTGATGATTGAGCATTGGTAAAGAATCTCTTGACATTTTTTTTGAGATGGTGAATCCTCTTCAGGTATCCTACAAAGCAACCGTTCGAAATGAGCCACAAAGTCTCTCATGGTTTCATTTTCTCCTTTCCTCATTTGATACAACTGCACCAAGAGGTCTTGACAGTCTTTAATTGATTTAAATCTTTCCTCGAAGGAAGTCTTGATGTCATCCTAACCAATGATGGATCGGGCAGGTAGGAGATAGAACCATTCTATTGATTTTTCTTAGAGGGACTCCACGAACAATCTTATATCAATGTCTTCATGTTGGAAACCAAGAATTCCACATGATGTCATGAAAGTAGCGATGTGTTCTTCAGGATGATGTGTGTTTTCACCTTTAAAATTTTTAAATTTCTTATAGGAACCCATTGGTAGATCATGAAGAGGCGGTTCAAGAGATAGTGGGCCTGTATTCCTTCCCCATGGGATAATGGGTTGAGGTATTTCTTCTTCATCTTCCATTTTCATTTCTACTTCTACTTTAGCCCTTGATTTTAAAAATTATTCTTCAAATTCCTATTCCTCCAGGGGCTCAATGCTTAATGGTGATGGAAAAATGGGATAATTTGAAGGGGGTATCAATAGGCGTCTTGACAAGATTTCCAGGTGAACCGTTTGAAAAGATGGATGGAGAGGAGGCTTGAGAGAAGAAGTATGGGTTATTTATAATTCATTTTTTCTGATTTTGCAAAGCCTTGAAATTTGAATCAACAACACCTCTTGACTTGTTCAACCTAGTGTATCTTCCTTCAGCCATCTTTTGCAAAATTTTGTAGTGGGAACACGAAAGGACACTGTGGAATGTGAAAAGTCATGTGCAGAAATCAGCAGTGTATCTTTCAGCAACGGAATTTTATGAACTCTTTTTTTTTAATATTTATTTTTTATATAATTTTCAGACCTTTCGGTCTTATATTAGGTGTAGATGCTATGAAATCTACCCCATGGTGGGCACCAAAAAATTTTGGCGAGAAAATTTGTCAAGTGGAAAAAATTGTTGATTTCTTGCCAACACTTTGGGAATCTAAGTCCCTCTACTTAACCAGTGCAGATACTGTATGTGCATCCACAAGAAAATGTGGATTTATGTGGTGGCCTTTTGACCGGGGATCCAACAGAGGCACTCCAGTGACCCTACAGTAAATCTAGTAATCTCTTGCTAGGGAAGACTTTGTTTGAAAGTGGGAAAGGGAGTGTGAATTGAGGTAGGAGAACTAATGTTGTGGGTAGAAAATCATATTCCTGCACACACACTAGTTAGAAACTTCATTACATGTACTAAATTTAGGAATAAACAACCCTGCAAATGGCAACAAGACCAAATAGAATTCGATGAACACAAAGTATCATGAAATCCCTCAGTCAAAGAAAGCTAGAAACTCCTTCTTCTTGTATTGATGCTTAAATAGAAGTTGTACATAGTGGAGAAATGGAGGAAATTGAGAAGGGTGGAAATGGAAGAAAATGGTTATCTCCTTTGTTTTTTCAAAGTACAATATACTCTTAAGATTACAAGATCAATCACCAACCCTTTGAAATGGGAATGGATTTACAATTTATAGAATAGAATTGACTCCTCGTCTTCCTCATGACCTTTCAAATACCTTAATATAACTTAAGATTATTCATATTCTAGTTTAAATATTTAATTCCCTTTTGTAATATCAAGGTGACTTAATTTAAATTATATTTCTAAAGTCACTTAAGTCATATTAAAAAGTGTAACCCTCAACGTAAAAATATAACATTGAAGAGAGAGAGAGTGTGTGTTGTATGAGGATCAAAGAGAGAGAGAAAGAAGAGGAAGAAGAAGAAGAAGAAGATGTTAGGAAATATTATTGATAACATTATTAAGTGTGTAAATAATAAAATACAATCTCATATTGAGTTGTATTTTATAGTTGTACGTGAGTTGTAGTACAACTTACTAGAGCTATTCTAGGTGAGATATATCGGGGATGAGTATGAGAAAATATCTCACCTAGAATAGCTTATAATCAGACCTGGATCAAGCGTCAATTTTTTTTCATTGCAACATTCACACAATCTTCAAGATTTCAGTTGATCTACACAATTTTTACATTTCCTTCACACAGGAAACATGTAAAGAAAAATCAGTTTTGGCTTGGCCGCTTGAAAGGTTTTTGCATTGACATCAATAGTGCACGAGCTTGTGCATCTTAATTTGCATTTTCATGATCGAATTAACGTCCTTACTATCAAACATTGGTCTAAGTCTTCTACTTTGCATTGCACTGCATAAAATTCTTATTAAGTTCAGAAAAGGTGTTTTTCAAACACAAATTTACAAGGCATCCAAATAGAATATTTTTGTTTGAATTTGAAGAGAAATCAAAAAATTGCATCCTCCAACATATTACCTCAGCTTCACTAGTTTAGTTTACACCAATATTGGATAGTCATGGTATAATCTGCTCCAATATTAAATTTTTGGATATGGTTTGAATTATACTACATGATCCATGTGTTGAGTTGCATCCAGCTATTAACACCGTCCTGGCACTCTGAGATCCACATAACTAGATTTGGCATGAAAATTTTGAATACTAAGGTGCAATTTGGTTTAATATATTTCATGGCAATTGGTTTGGTTTAGTGTTTGATTTTTAATAAGTCTATATTAAAAATCTATTTTGAAAAGTTAAGGTGTTATATCAGTCTTTTAATTTTCTATTGTATTCAAATAAGTTGAAAATTTGTCACTAAAAAAAGGACAAATGAGTGCATTTTAGGTGTAATCCAACACTCAATTTTTAAGGGAAAATCCAAATGAAACTGGTTCCTAGATTTGGGGGCTCCGCCCCTCGACCCTGCCTTGTATCACGACAGGGAACATGTATCGACATCGACTATACTTTTTATTAAGTTAGCAGGGACATTGTTGGAGGCTGGAGGCAACAGAGGAAGGAGGTTGATCAGTGACCTCTCATCAGGCACCATCGATGAGGCCGTGGTACTGATTTGGTGGCCAAGTGTTTTCAGCTGTGTGGTAGATAATAAAAATAGATGATACATTCCTATTATTGTAATGTATGAAAAATTCTTATATGTAACCTTATGATGAAAAATATAGTGGGGAAGTAAACAAAACACATGCAGACATGGATCTTGAAACAGTTCATGGAGATCCTGAAAAACCACATGAGTTGAACAATAGAGTGGAGAATTGTTCATGTCTAGGTTGGTGGTAAACCTGTTGTAAAACCATAGAAGGTTAAGCATTTCCCCCTTCATTTATATCAAGGTCATGAGCTATAGGTGTGCCGTATGGGTTGGCATGCTGCTGAGATGTGAAAATGTTTTTCTACCTTGTTCACATTAGGGGAGTGTATATCAAGAATTAATAATGTTAACAATAGGGGAGTGAATGTAAGGAAATATTATTATTAACATTTTTAAGTGTGTAAATAATAAAATACAATCTCATATTGAGTTGTATTTTATAGTTGTACGTGAGTTGTAGAAAAACTTAATAGAGCTATTCTAGGTGAGATATATCAGGGATGAGTATGAGAAAATAAAGGTTGAGAGATATTAGGAAGATAAGACTTGAATCCTAGTTTATAGGATCAAGTATTTGTATAAGAAGCTCACCAAGAAATGAATTAAACATCTCGGATAAATAAAATTTGTAATCATTTTAATTCCATTGTTATTATGTTGTGCAATAGTTAATGTGATTCATGTGTTAGTATTGCTTACATCTCTAACCAAAATAAGTGAAGAAGAATTATGCTGAAGGATGAGTTACTATAATGGACTTGGCTCCATTCTCTGACTGTTCTCCACTTTGTGATCTTGAGAAGGCTTCTAACCCATCCACTTTGGCTTCATATCTCCCGCAAGTAAAATCAACTTACTATTTTTAGTAAGTATGAGAAATCAAGTCCATGATCTTCAACTGGATGTTGCGACTTAGTTTTCCTCTTTCTCCCTGCGTTCCTTGTTCTTTCTAGATCAAATTTCTATTTTTAGTAGGTGCTTGAGGGCCCACTTACTATTTTTAGTAATTGCTAAAAATGTCCATTCTAGTGAATTCTCAACTGTAGTGCACCTCCAATGTCTTTGTCTCCTTCGCAGGTTCTTCTATTGATGACTTTCCCAAAATGACAGTTCCTATGTAGTAGACCTACTATTTTTAGAAAGTTGGCTTCTGGGAGTCAGATTGATGTGGAAAAAATTTATTTGATATGCATTTTTTCCCAATATCACCCCTTTTAAATTTCGCGCCCACCTGCTTAATGGTCCAGTAGATTTTAAAGTCTTAAATTTTAGACCTGGCAGTGCTTCTGGATATGGCAGCTATTAATGGACCTCAAAATTACAGGTCTATTTTTATCCTCCATTTTCAAATAAAATTATATATTTTATATGGGTTTTTTAGTTTTGATTCTTCACATGCAATTCTACTTCTATTCACCTAACGGTTTGACGGGAAATTGGATTTTTTCTTCGTTGAGCTAGAAGTGGGATTTCTTCACTATGGATGCTCTATTACACGAGAGGAGGGTTTAAATGTGTCTTCTTGATCACCTTGAGTAGAGGAATGAACAGAAAAATATATCTTGTTGATTCATGCATCTATTTGGGAGATTTCTTCAACTTCTCATTTCATGGTTATGGAGTTTTCTCCCTTTTCTCCTTCTGTGGTCTTCGTTTCTCCTTCTTAGCTTGATGAGAATTCCTTCTAAGACCTATACATCACTATGGGAAAGCTGATTCAGTTTTTGGGTAGTTTATGTGGCCATGGTGGAGCTGGTTTGGAGCAATAATGGTGGACCAGGTGTCTGGAAAATCATGCATAGAGCCATGGTAATGTATTAAGCTATGAAGGAGAAATGAGGGGGAAGAAATGGCTAAGTGCCAGATTTAAAATTTTCAAAACATGCACATGGAGGGTTTTGGCACATTTTTGGGTCCTTGATTTCCCTTACCTCAGGGATGTGAGGGACATCAATTTCCACGATGGTCAAGGTGATGTCATGTGTCCTCGATCCAACGGTAGGGGATGGATGCTCCAAAAATACACCTAGGGGCTGAAATTTTTTTCACGTGGGTGTCCAAAAGACTCATCATAGGGACTGGGAGAATGTTTTAATGTATATTTTCCCTTACCTTAGGGACATAAGATTCATCGATTTCCACGGTGGTCCTAGTGCTGACACGTGGCGCCTGATCCGACAGTAGGGAATGGATGCTCCAAAAATGCACCTGGGAGCTGAAAGTTGGTCACGTAGGTGTCCAGAAGACTCCCCATAGGGGATTGATGAATTTTTCCATTTCTAATGTCCCCCACCTCATGGAAATAAGGGACATCAGTTTCCACAGTGGTCCTGGAGCTGACACGTGGAGCCCCGATCCAATGGCAGGGAATGGATGCTCCAAAAATGTACCTGGGGGCTAAACTGTCAAGTCTAGATGTCATATGAGGGTGAAAGAGGTCACATGGGGACTGGGTGCATTTTTCAATGGTTAGTGTACCTAACCGTAGGGACTTCGGGGACATGAAATCCCTTAAGGTTCCTGGTGCTGACATGTGTCCTCACGAAAAATGACTAAGTCCTGAACTGCCTTTGAGAGGGCAACTTAGAAAGAAGATAACTTAAGCTCCCATTGGAATTTCTTGGTGAAATTTTATATTATCCTGATTGGAAAATGGAATTTTGAATCCAATGATGTGGGTATCATGTCTTGATTCATTCATCTGATCCATGAAAAATTGGATTTGTGATTTGAGACTCCACGTGTACCTCATAAAAACTACCTACCATTTCTATGCACCAAGGTGTTTTGAAAAATATTATTTCACCATAATGTAGGTCTTTAAATCCTCTTTTCAGTGGTATTTTTTTTTGCTTCTAACTCCATCCAGAGCTCCCAGAATCATCTTCTGAAGTCTAGCAACTATTTTAGACCTGTGTACTGCCTAGGCTTGTGAACCCTATTTTCACTTACACTGCTCTAAATCTTTCAAAACTTCCCTAAACCTTCCAAAATTATTTCCATGTTTAATTTTTCCTTTTTATTCCCATCCAGGCTAGTTGATCCAGTCCTGGGAAGGCTAGTGATAGCCCTTCCAAATATTGACAGAAGATAGCATCTTTTTAGGACTCCCTAAAATCACCTAGGGGGAATGGATAGACTTTCCTAAATCATCTAGGGGATAAATTTTACATCAAAATAGGGGGTGACAAGATTGACAGATTTGAATTGGGGTGCCGGGGAATGATAAAACATGAAAAAATTGGCATAGGGGTATAGTTGTGCTCAGAAATCGTCAATTTCCTTGTTGCACATTTACACGAAAACACATATATCAATCTATTTCTTATTCCGTAACTTATGCAATCTCATCCCATGACATATTTTAATCCTTATCAAATGATTCCCCAAACACCCACACATCCAAAAAATTATCAACGACCGTATCAAGATACTTTTCATGCCACATAACCACAATCTCAATCTATCATCACATTGAATGATCCTATTCATACCCTGATGAATAGGTTGACTAGTCTAGAGGCCACTACCTTAGGGCATAAGGATACATTATCTTAAGAACTATAATGTAATGAACCCATTCATCAATTGGTTCCAATCAAACCTTACCCTCCTCATTGGGACCTTCCTAAGTTTATCAAGTTCAACAGCAAGGAAGAATCCCTACCAACATCTCCACACATTTAAATAGGCATGTTACCATATCACACATGATTAGGAACTTATGCTTTGTACCCTACCTATGCCTTTGGCTAGTGCATCACTAGACTGGTACAATGGTATTCCTTGACATTCCTTATTCTACTTTACCCAACTCGTACAATTGTTCCTAGAGAATTTTTCAATTAATATTACTCGCACAATCACTATCAATGACTTATTCACCATTAAACAATTTGATGATGATTAAATCATAGATTTCGTCACTTGATGGCATGACATTATAAGTTAACTATCATTTACTATTCCACAAGATGAACTCATCAATATCTCCTCATGTTTTTGTATGAAGCATATTTCTTCTACATTATAAATCTAATGTTTCCAAATATTTGAGGAATCCTTCACCATGGCTCACAAAATTGAAACTTGTGCCCTTGAGCAAGGCCAACTCAAGTTTTGATCAAACAATCCCACTACCCATAGTGAAAAGTCTAAGACTACTACCAATGCCATCATCGTTCAATCTCAATCTACATCTATCTCTCACATGGATTCTTCACAAAGATATTTTAGACCATCTCCTAACTATAACCCCTTGGGGGAATCCTATAGTTTGGTATTTAAAAATTTGATGCCAGTACACTCCATCCAACGTCCTCCCATACAAACCGTGGATGACTCGTGACCCAAGCCCACTTGGTATCATAAAGGCCACTATTGTAAATATCATTAATTCAAATGTCATGACATTGAGAAGTGTTTTTCATTCAAATATTGCATCTAACAACTTATAAATCAAGGGGATATCTAAATAGACAACTCCACCGCTTCACCTAGTCAACCCCTCAATAGAATTAAGCAAAATTTTCATAATAAACCACCCAAAAATCAAGCCACCCCTTCTACATCTCAACTACCAAATTCTCACACCATTAATTAAGATATCATCTCATCAATGACTCATCATGTTCCTACCATAGACATTATTCCCACCCCTTATTCAGAACCTACTGTATCCACAACTGTCACACCTATATCAACTCTTACTACTTGTCTTATACCTATACCTACTCCTACCCTTACCACATCCACATAAAATTTGACTATACCCCCTACTTCATCCAATTCAATCATATATATTACATAATATTCATATTTAACACCTATTTCAGTCCTAATGATATCCACACCTATTCCTACACCTCTACGATATATTCCTTCACCCACATCTATATCAAATACACCTATTATTACATCTACATCATTTGGTTTCACATCAATCCCAACTACACTCATTTCTACAACTTATACTTCTACAAACCCCCTTACAACTATCCCAAAACCTATCTCAATGCATGTACCTACATCTTTATGTATGACTACATCATCCATTCCATCCCAATATTTTACGCTTGCTACTTCTCCAACATCCATTCCTATATCTACATTGATAACCACTATTGTACCATTCATATCCTCTTGATTTGTGAATATATTAATGATACCCCTTGCAACATTTATGAAACAAGCACCTCCATCTGAGAAAAACACAAGGGGGATTTGTTCTCCCTCTACAAAATCAATTTTTTCCACATCAACCAATTCCAAACCTACACTACATCTTCAGATCCACCTATTGAAACCATAATCATTCTTTCCAAGGGTAAATATTCTTGATCAAAATATAATAATCTTGGTAACCATCCCCAAAATTCTCCCATACACCCTTGTAAGAAATTAGAGCTTACCTATCCTTAGTAATCTAATATTACAAAATCCATCCAAGGCACACCCTCATCTATTTTAGGGCTAGCCACCTTAAATCTTGATCCAAAAAATCTAATCCTCCTCCCAAAGTTTATTCTTCTTTCAAGATACCTAATTTACACATCTAATCTACAACTGCACCTCAACCCAAGCATCCTATCAAAACCCGTAAGAGTTATCTTCCTCTTGACACTTCAATTGGGTTTTATACAGACATATTTTGACACTTAATTTGAATATTTACCATCATGCTTCCTTGCATCAAACCTTTTGATCATCATAGGAAGAAACCCTCATGGTTCAATACCAACCTCATATGTACTTATCATCATTCCCTGAGTCATGATATTGAGCATTGTAAGGCCTTTCAAACCAACATCCATGATCTTGTTAAAAAATATGATTTCCTCATTCAAGGAGAACATCCTTCTCCATCCATCGCAACTAATCCAAATCTTATTCCTATATCCCCATCTATCAAAATTATCAAGCATCTTACTTCATCCACCCCTTCTCACATCATTCCCCCTATAGAAGTTCCTCCCTTCTTCATCGATACTATTTTTCTTTCCAATCACCCATATGATCCCTAACCATATATCTAATCCAAATCCAATACAATCCCATCTAAACTCGTTAGGAATTCACTATCTCATCTAAATCTAAGTTTTACAATGTTGGGGGAGAATCCTCCCTTTATTTTTGATCCCTTTACATCTTCTTTATCCATACATGTTAGGGGAATTCATTATAAGATCAGCCCACTTTCGGATTAAATCCTTTCCATCCTTGGCGTAACTTTAAGCCCACTTTTGTGGCCATTAATTGAAATGTGTATTCCTTGATTCCTCGCTGCTAAGGAGTCACACATATTTTAAAATATTCATCAAAATCACTCAACTCCAATCAAATACTCTTATAACCTTGTCCTTCCCTTGAGGGGACCACATATTCAAAATCCACCGTTGGCATATTTATCCCTCTCTCAAGGGACCATATACTCATCTCGTTAGGGGCACATACTTTTCACTTCCTTAAGGGTAGTACATATATTTTAATCTTCACTCATCTATCTCATCACATCCCTCCTTTGTAGGCTATTATCCTATCCTTGAACGGGAATTTGATTAGGACATTTCACAAAAAGTTTACCCTTCCTTGATGGTAAAATAGAAGTGATACCTCTTAACACTCTGCACTTGTGACCACTATACTATTAGCACACTACTAGTGAGACCTTAGTGATATTTTTAGATCATCCCTCCATCATTAGCCTTTTCCATCTTTCATCGTAATTTATTTGGAATTGTGTGGTCATCCATCACTTTCCTAGATATGACCTTAAATATGAGCACCATGGCTCTTCTCGTACCATATTCCTTATGGATATGTTCTCCCATATCAGTGACAACTTTGTGATCATTACATCCATCACCCTCTCATTTGCCTATTGGAACTATGCAAAGGGTCCAGGGTGTTTCTTGTACATTATTTGTCCCCTCCTAAGTGGTCTATTTAGCTATTCCCAGCTCTTCCCCATGTCAAAGTTAAAATTCATGGATGCTCTTCTAAAAAATCAAAGTTATTAAAAATAGGCTACTCCCTTGAAGGACATTTTTTCAAGAAAAAAAATATCATGCAATCAATAGAAAATCAAAATAAATAGACCGATCCCTCGAAGGATAGATCTCATATATCTTTCTTGCCATCTATATTATGTATAAATTAGACCATACCCTTAAAGGATGTCTATTACTCATGGCATTTGAAGGCTTCCTACATTAATTGGCCTTTCATTTTATTAACATCCTGAGAAAGCTTCCCGTATTGATCAACTTTATTTTAGAAAACTTCCCACATTGATCAATTTTCTCTTTCCCCTTCCCAGATCTTGGGCATACATTTAGGTAATGCCACTTATGCAGAACCCTCTTTCCATGTACAATTTACATCTCAAACCCTTTTTCGTGTCAACATTAGGTTTATGAGTTAATTTCATCCATACTTCTTTGTGATCTTTAGTATGACTAACTATCATTGGTTATATGATAACATATGTTTTGGTCACATATGTTGTGTCATCTAGGTCACCTACTTTTTAACCTTCAATGCAATTAGAGTGATCCTTTCCTCATGAATTCCTTGATATGATGTAGTTTTGTTCATACCAATAGGTCACTATCATTAAGTTCCATCTTATCCTACACCTCATCTGATCTTATCTAATCTCTCTCATATTAAGTCCACCTTTGTGGCCACCTATATTCTCCCTTTAGGTAATTTTGTTTCCATATTTCACATCCTTTGTGTATCATCTCAAAGTCCACATTTATGTCCATATTGGTTTTCCCTTTGAGCATTTTAATCCAACATTCAAACTATCTCTTTATACTCTCTAAGTCCACCTTTGTGGTTGTACCTTATTCCCCCTTGGGGCATTTTTACTTAATTGTTCGCTTCCCTCTTTTCCTTCATGACCATACTTACTTTCCCCCTTTGGGGTATATTATTTCACCACCCGTTTTCCAATCCTCCCGATAGGCCATTTTTTGTGTCCTATGCTAGGGCACCATAATTTTCATCTGTGTCCCTTACGGATGCATATCTTTTCACTCAATTCCTCATGTACAAAGGATTTCTCATCTAACTTCATATAATGTTATGATATTCCTATGACCCATTGGCCATCCTAGTTTTCATCCATTTTGTAATCAATTTTTCCCACTCATCGACCTGTAGAACATTTTCGTTGTAGAACATTGTCATCGTAGAACATTGAGACCACAATTGTTCCCTATTGAAGTGATATCAAAGTCACTACCATAGTTTTATTTTTATTACAATCTTATTCACTTGGCGAATATTTTTGTACACTATCATTTTACCCATGTTTCTTCACCCACCTATCCTTCATCATCTACCTTTTTCAAACGTGTCAATGATTTCCCTTGGCATCATCGATCCCCCATTTGAGGGGGAGCTCTTCATCAACCTTCTGTTAATATACATCATACTATTCCTCCCACAATTTTTGTCTCATGGTTTGTTAGAGCAAACCACTCAGCAAAAAGGGGCAAATGTAAACACCTAAATTTGGTATCTCTACCCTCATCTACCTACATGTGTATATTTTTCTAGGGCCCTATCGAGGTCCCTATTTAAATAAATCCATCTCCATTAATATTTAATAAAATTCCCACCTATTATCCCATCAACTTATTAATATTTGTTAATTAATATTAATTAATTAATTATTCAATATCTATGCCCATCACCTTTTAATCACCTTTAATATTTATTAATAAATATTAATTGATTAATTTTAATTAATTAACATCCATTACGACCTAACCAACTTTCCATTTAGGATGCTATTATTCTAAATTTGCATCCCCACACTTTTCTATTATTTTCCCACCTATCTTTATCCTCTAACTACCTATGACACATCTCAATCCACTCTCATCTCGCCTACAAACTTTAAAGCATTTTTCTTATCCTAAAAAACACAAAATCTTGATTGAATCACAAGAGCACCCCCATTGGGGAAACTTTCCCTATAGTTGGCGGTGACCCAGCCTATTCACCATCAGCCCTATAAAACTAAGTCTTTTCTTTCCATAATCATCATATCCATATGAATTTTGGAGCTTCCTTGTGACTTGTGAACTCTTCCTCATACCTGAGCATTCCTGCAACCCTTACAAATCTCCTAGACATAAATTCAATGTTCTTTCATTGCTCATGATTATCCTTAATGATACTTATCATCATCTTCATGTTATTTATGTGATATTTATCAAATTATCTTGGTATTGTTTGCATCTAACATTTTTCAGGTTCAGATCAACATCTGAAACACCTAGAGCTCCATTTTCAGCCTTCCTTTCTAGCTTATTTTATTGTAGGTCTCTCATTTCATCCTTTTAACCTCATCCTTGCCCTCCAAGATCTAGTTGGCGTATACCAAAATATAGTAGGTGTCGACCCGGTCAAGTCAACATCGACACAGTTCAATTAGCATCAACCCAATCCATCTTCTAAATTTAGATTCAACCATAGAAGAGCTTACATGTTTGTTATAGGTTACTTTCACCCAATCTAGTTGGTGTCAACCTAGTCTAGTTGGTATTAACCCATGACCTTCTCAGTATTCTAGAGCTTGATACAGACTTTTTTTCTTTATTTCATGGTTTCTACTCCCTTAGATCCCTTCTACAGGTTGACTCAAGTATACACAATCCTTTGTTGCATCCAAATCTTGTGGGGTTTTCATAATTCATTTGATGTTCCAGATCCTTATACCCAAGTCACTCTCAACTTGCCTCTACAGAATCTAGGTCATCATCAACCCAGTCAGGTAACCAGTTAGTTTACATTTATTTCAATCCAATCAATGTTTAGATCAATTCTTATTAGTTTCATTTTGTTTATTCCTTTAGTTTCTACATACAACTCCATCAATTCTTTACTTCAATATTTATTTAAAATGGGGGTTGACATCCACAAAAGGAAGGTCACACTTCTTGGATTTGCTTTGTTGCGAAACACTCACATCTTCCATCTAATCAGTTTCCTTTAGTGTCTTTGAATTTCATGTTTATCATCTTGTAGTAGAAATGATCAATCACTTTTGTGCACATTCATCCATACTAGGAATTTGAGGTACTATAAACCCTCCATGTTCTGATTTGTTTATCTTTCTTTATTAGCTAACTCATTAACTTGAATCAAATGAGAAACTAGTACGACATGAGGTGGAGTCCATAGTCACAAAACCCTTAGGACTATGGTATGTGTGTGGATGTCACTTCCATGTCACATTACCCCTATAAATAAATAGGTGAAAGGTTATACAGTTTTTATCCTCAAGTAGGATGCGAGAGGATAGAATACATGGTTTCATCTTCTGGTTATACAAAACACACAAATAATATATATACAAGAAAATGAAAAGAAAAATATAAATTATTGAATATTTAGGTCTTTGAAAAGGTGACCCACAACACAAAGGTTAGTATTTTTTTTATAAACCCAATGTTCTTCGACTAATCACACTGCAAGATAAAAATTTTAGTAATTTTTAAGTACACAAATCCCTGCAACCATAAAAAATGTTAGATAAAAATAAAATAAATATCAAAGTGAGCATAGTCTCCTCTTGTTCACACAATAATTTTTTTAAAAACATAATGCTAAGACTTGCAATAAATCACCAAAAACACTTGGGAAAAAATTAAGGTTTGTTAGCTCTAAGAAAAGAGCACCAATAGTTAGGTCAATAGCACCAAAACAAGGAAAAGAACCACTATAGGTAAAAAAGGTGTCAAAGCATGAATCAGTAGATAAAATAGTTTTAAAAGTTATAACTCAGATCATACACGCTAAAACAGGAAGAAAAGGTGCCAAAATATAGAACAAAAACATCAAAATAGAAAATTTAATTCAAATGGAACATAAGTGATACAGTATAAGAATAGACACCAATATTTAGAGCATACACACCAAAACCCACACAAATAATAATGTGATTCAAAATCTCTAATGTATGTCATGTACGCACCACAAGTTTCATGGAGGCGCCAATTGACAGTCCTACAAAATCAAAGGTTAGACCTAGAAAAAAAGTGTCAATTTGAATTAAATGTGCCAAACTATGTATCATAGGAATAAAAACACATGGCATATGTGTTGTTAGAGTTTGGAAATAGATTTTGGGGAAATTTTTAAAAATCCTTGATATAAACAAGGTTAGACTTTTACCAAATTTATATAGCCCAAATTACTCAATATATTTAACTAAATTAAAACTAAAAATTGGGGCAAGGCCCTCGTTCTAGCACTAGAATGTAGATACAAAAGAGTTATTAGATTAAAATACAAGCTAGAAACCAAGACAATTCAATTCCTAATCTAACACTCCTAAACACTACCTCATATTCAACAAGAATGGAAGGGGAAGAGAAGTAATACCTGTAACTTACTAATGAAGATCTTGTTATCCGATTTTTTGCCCCTAAGGACAAAATTAGACAATGGAGGCCTATTGTGCTTTCAGACTAAAAAGTGGGATTCATTAACCATACTGGAACATTAGTGGTAAATTTCATGTTTAAGGGGTGCTCAAGATATTTTGGCAAGTTTTGGAGTCATCTTGAATCTATTCTTCTCTTTTTAGATCTTGGAGTTTATAAGATTTCGTGAGAGCAAGAAAATTGGTTTTGGGGCCCACATTTAGTGAATATCATTAAAAATGGTCAATTTGATAAAATTCATGTTTTATGGGTATTTTATGTTTACATTACTTCTATTATCGAGAGGAAGTCCTAGAAAATCCAAATTTTAATGGGGAAGGTTTAAATTTACATAGGATGGTGAAGGGTCAAAAATAACTCACCGAGAAGCTCCATGAGCTACTCGGTAAGTTGACTGTCAAGTTGAACACTACATCCTTCATAACTCAGTATCAGACTCATTAGAAGCATAAATGAAATTAAAACTGAATAGAAACATAGACGTGACATTGGAGGATTTCGTGACTCGGTGCGAAGGCAAACTAGTGAGATAGAGCAAGTTTCTCAGGCAAGATAGGTTCAAGCGAAATCACTCGGTGAAGTGTCAACATTGGAACTCTATAAAGAAACTTGTCTAGCCTGTTCAATGCTAGGAATGGTAATGATCCTAGGTCCTCAAGTTTATTTAATGCATGGAAAATCTAGAAAATAGGACAATGAGATGATGAAGTTGAATTCATGATAGTGAGCTCAATCGAGGTAGTCAAGTGAAGCATCGAACATTGCAAAAGGCTCGATCAAACATTGAGATGGCCATGTTTCACAAAAGGTCATGGAAAATGCATATCTCAAGGTTGGATCAAACATCAACAGGAGATTCATTCATTAACAATATGAACCCAAGTGAGCTAAATCACATGTAATGTGACTGAGACGTGGAAGTACCTTGGTCGAATCCTATGAATAAAGGGTGAGTTAATGATGGAGTGTTAGGATAGCTCGTAATCATTAGATAGCTTGGGCTTAACTCACACAATTCCATGGAAACCCAAGTTCGTGTGCCAATAAATGGTTTTAAAAGGTGTAAATTGAGCTTTAATCGAGTCTTGTAGAGCTCAGTGGCTTAATCTTGGTTGCATATCAAAAAGAAATTCATGGAGGGAATTAACTCATGAGAGAAGGTAGAGGTCAGGAGATTGAATCAACTTAGTGACTCATCCATTTTGGAGATCATGTGGTAATATTAGTTTGGGGAAATTTTTACATGAGTCAAGTTATATTCAGTTCGAACCATCAAATGAGTCAAGCTATCAAATACAACTTGTAAGATGGGCTCTAACAGAAGATAGCTTGGGGGCTCAGGATCATGTGGAAAAGAGTTAAACACTACGTCATTTTCATGATGATCACAAATGAGTAGAGAATTTCAAATGGTTGGAAGTGAGGAATTAGAATTAAACACGAAAATGAAGAACCCGTACATGAATCTGATGAAACATTGGTGATCAAAGTAGGGAGCTTGGGTTTTGTAAGTTTTAGCTTGATATTTCGAGCATACAATGGTTCTAATTTAGTGTTATGGATATGAAAAAGGGAAGTATCTTAGTCTAGTATGACAGCGAACCCAAGATGATCTCTATAAAAATTGGGCCCAAGCTCGGGAATGGAATGTCAAATCGAAACGAGTTGTTCGGGTGTAAGGAGTTTAAAACAATGTGGGTACATCATTTCTAAGTGCGGTTAGGAAGTTGGCGAGGCAGGGGATTAGACTTAGAGGGAATGATTCCCAAAGAACTCATGTGGTCAAGTTGATGTTGACACCCATAGAATTGTCTATTTGTGCCATTACGTTGGGATCATGGAATGTTGGACCATGTGGGAGAATGAGTTGAGGTAGAAATCCAATTTGGAAAAATTTTGGGCCTCTTTCTGGTTGATTTGGATAAATGGTGTCAAAATTCTACATTAAAGTCTTCAACATTAGAAATTAATACTAGCATGGCATGGTGGAGATTCAGGATGGTCAAGCCAAGGTGTAAGTCTTGATGGAATTCAAGACCCTTCAGGGGAAATTTTGTAACATGTTGATGTCAATTTGATTGACTGAGTCATATGGTGGGGTGGTCATCAAAGTGGTAATACATGGAATTCATGTGATATCCAAGGCATAACATCATCACTCAAAGACCAAGTTGGCTCGACATGTAAGGCCATGCCAATGAGTAGTGGAAGTCATGGAGCTAGGAACATGCCATGTGTCAATTTGACCCAGAAGTGATTAAGCCAAGCTCATTAAGTTTAAATTAGTTGGGGTCATTTATCTTTAAGACTCGCTATGTAATGAACCGCTAACCAATGCACATATACCCACTTGGTGGAGATAAGACCGGGTCAACATGTTTGTAAAGTAAATATGAATTATGGGATTCCAAGAGTGAGAGATCACCGATGATAAAAGGATCTCAAGGTAACATGGAGTAACGTGGAAATAAAGGAAATGTTGATCAATGTCAAGCCAAAGGGAGGAAATTGTCAGGAGTTACACAAATGAAGGAGGTCATAGTAGCTTAGTCAACCAAGTTGAGCTCGGTGAAATGATGTGCTCGTAGAACATGGGGGTCTGTGGAACCAACAAGGTGAGTTCACTAAGGAAAACTAGCATAATGTGGAAGAACTCGCCAATCCGCATGAAAGGAGCTCGACTCCCCAAGTTGAACCATGCATTAAGCCCTTCAAGTGAAAACCAACCCTAAAGGGGCCCCACTAGTCCCACCATTAAAAATATTATGAAATTAATATTTTTTATAATAAATTTTATTAAATTAATATTTTTATTAAAATATTTTAATGAAATGATATTTTTTTATTAAAATATTTTATTTAAAATATTATTTTAATTAAATTAGTAGATAAGTACTAGATCCTTCATTAATGATACATGATGGAATGTTCTTAAGTGGTTCAACCAATTCTGTAATTAATGTTGACCATCATGTGCCTTCAGTTTAGGGAAAGAATTTATGATTTCTCCTATCTTATCTCAAAGGATTTTTTTCTATAAATTTAAGTTGGAATCTCATTCCAAAGGGGTTACAAAAGCTAGACAGGTTGGACAATTGAACAAATGCATATTTTTTCAATAATCCTCTCTCTTTCTACTAGTTTTGTGGATTGGGGAACTTTCGAGCCTCTCTTCTAGTATTGTAATGGAATATGTTTCCTCTTTGTAAATGTATTGATGCATTGTGCATGTGATTGAAGTAATAAAAGTTTGTTTTTTGTTACTATTATTGATCCTTTCATCATTCTATCTACTTTGTTGTGCCTTTCTCATGCTTGCAAGCACACTGTGCAAATTCAAGTTTCCATTGTAGTTTTTAGAGGTTTTGTGCTTATCAGTAGTGGATTTTTATGTGTTTGGGCTATGATTATTTCTCATCCTTCTCAGTTTCATCCTTCTTCACTGGAAGACAAAAAATTTGTTTGTTTGATTGAGCTTAACAAAGGGAAAGCTTTCTTTATAGCCTGTGGTGAATTTTTTACCCTCTCTAAGTTGTAGTATGTGAAGCTGGCTTATGGTGCATAACACCCTTTTCAAATCAACCCTTCTCAAAGTATAGCAACACCCTTTATTTTTTACATCACCATCCCTAGTATAGTTTTATTTCTTGTGGGTTTCTTTCCCTAAAACCCATGGAAATGTTAGTATAGGTCTAGTTCACCATTTTATTGCACTAGGAATAGTAAAACACTTAGTTTAGGAAGAGGAAGATGGCCTTATCTGGAGGTTCACCTTGAGCCCAAGTCCCACAACTTGAGAGGTGATCCCATGTTACACAATCATACCAAATGTTATTTTCACATTCTTTCCATTTGGGGGGTGCAGTGATTTGGAAATAACATTTTTTGGCATGCCCGGTGGGATAGAGTTGGTACTTCTCTTCATATTTACATGAATCAAAGTACCTGGCGACTCCATATCTTTTGATTTCATATCTTAGTATGTTAACATATGTGAAGAATTTAGACAAGAGCTTCTACAAGATGAGAAGGAAATTATCAACATATCGAGTTATCCTTGTCTCCTCCAAGGAGAAGGAGAAGAGGAATTTCAACATCACCAGTTGTAGCATCACCTTGTAAGGGTCATTAAATTCCTCCTTATAGAAGGTTTCCTCAACCCAGGAATAATCAACCTCTCGTTGGTGTGGTATCCCCTATAAGGAACCAAATTTTTCCTCCTTTCAATGCAAGTAGTCCTCTTCAGTTGGCTCAACATGATCCTATACCTGGTGTGGAACTCAAAATTTTTTTGTTTTACACATGGGAAACTCATATTACTCTAGTGGAACATATTCTTGATGTAGCCAAAATTTTCATAGTACATAATATTATAGAAGACAATGTTGTGGTCAGAATCCTTACCACTTCCTTCAAGGGAGAATCACTTCAGTGGTTTCATGGGTTAGAATTTGGTACTATAACCATTTGGTATGTGTTGGGAGAAAATCCTTGTAAACAATTTGAAGAAAAGATTGATCACCTCTCACTCTTGGAACAACACACTACCATAAAGAGATCTCTCCAAGACTACATAAGTGATTTCAACTTCCAATTCCTAATGACTTTGAATAGGATTCTAAAACTCATAAAGCCTTCTCTAAATAATACATTCTTATACTATTTGTGAGATTTGATTAGTGATGTAGAAGTTATGATCTAATCCATGGGAGGAAATACACTACCTGATGCCTACGAAGTTTCCATAAGAGTGGATAGTTCCTTGATTCAGGATGGAAAGATATCTCATCAACCACAAATTTCATTGTCTCCGGATCTTACAAACACTTAGCCTGTCATTGCTCCTATTCCAATAGTTTCCAAACAATCAGTTCAGTCTACCTCTACCCCTTCAAATGATTTATTTGAATTCAATTCAGTACTGCAAACTTTTGGGAATGATCTCATCGCACTCAAGAGGGAAATTTTTTAATATAACCATCCATACCAGCCACAAAATCAGTAATATCAGGCTAACCATCCACCTTTTCAAGGAAATAATCAATCACAAAATCAATCTGTAAATCAAGTTGTGAATGTCAAGCCTCTAAAATTTAGTAATCCTCTTATTGTTGGCTCTTCTAGAGCCCTTGTACCTATCCAGAATAATCAAGTTCAAGACTACAAATGGTGCTATTCTTTTTCTCAATCCCACGATCAAAATATTTTCCCCAATGGAGTTCTTAGCCATGCCCTTATGGTTTAAAGTGTATCTACCCCTCCAGAGCCAACATAAAATAAATATACCTAGGAAATAGTAGATCAACTGCAAGCACACAAAGAAACCATTTTTCTAAATTGGCAACAAGAAGAGTTTTACATGTTGAATACATATTATTCATCAGTGGCAGAGAAAACTCATTCCAAAAAGAGAGCAATGGAATCTCAACCTTATAAATATGATCAAGCATCCACTTCATAGTCTCAGCCACAACATCCACTTCATAGTCTCAGCCACAAGAGACGGTTGATAAAAATGTGGGAAAGAAACTACTAGAAATGCATGATATCCAAGCTACAAGGAAAAAAGATTCTTCAAGCATCACAGTACCCAACAATAAATTTCCAAAAGAGGATTCTAATGCAAAAATAAATGTTATAAAAGTAGGATCAATTCCCTTCAGTATTTTAGAACAATAAAAGAAGACAAACTTGAGTGTTACAAAGTGGGACACACTCTCAATTACTTCTCAAAGAAACTTGTTGTGAGAGGCTCTGAATATTTTTGGTACAACCGATGGATCATCGGGTCATGGAGCATCAACTGTTATGAGTGTGTTTCAGCAGGGAGGGAAAAACATTCCTAAGATGAACAAATCACCACCATTCTATATTCCCCCAATCATTGGTGATCATTTGGTAGATAATTGCATGATTGATTTTGGTGCCAATAGCTTAGGTATTCCCAAGAAAATTACAGATGTGTTAGGAATAAAATATACACCAATCTCTAGTGGAGTTGTTCAGTTTTATGGTATAACAGTTTATACCGTCAGAGTCATCAAAGGACTCCAACTTGCTATCCATTCATGTGCAAATTTTTTGTTCACACAAGACATATCGGTCATCAATCTTCCTCCTCTCTTTACTATTTTCATATCATGATATTTTACTGCCAAGATGGGTGATTATCTATCATTTCATTGGTCACATATGAATCTCAGGACTCCATACAAAACAAAAGTGACTATAAGGATGGAACCAATCTTCCATAATCATGTGGAACCCTACACAGCTAGTCCTATAAATGGGAATTATACCATCCATGATTGAGAGGAAGAAGTTGTTGATCATGAACCAACCACTCTTGTGGAAGACGTCCCTAATATTGTGTTGGATGAGGTAAGTGTAGATCATCATTTTAATCCCTATGCTAAGGCATTAGCAAAAGAAGAATTTGGTTTGTTTTTTTTATAAGAGATGGGATTGGGTACATACTGCATTCATGAAGAAGGTATGATCATACCACAAATTTTTAAAACACAAAGCAATTCTGAAGGACTGTGGCTCGAGGAATAAGAATGGATCCAGTGCTGGTGTCATGCTAATTTCTCCAAAAGGAGATGTACTTCTCATATTTCCGGTTGCAATTCAGTTTCACTAATAATGTTGTTGAATACGAGGCCCTTGTGTAAGGAATTTAGCTAGCTCAAAAGACGGGAATCAAAGCCTTGAATGTTTTTGGAGATAGTGAATTATTTTTTCATTAAGTGATGACAAGCAGTGCATCTGAAAATGATATTTTAATATCATACAAGAACCATATTTGGGATCTGATTAAATATTTTGAGGATTTCAGGATTTATGTAATTCTTAGAAATCAAAATCAATATGTCAATAGGCTTGCTACGGTTGGTTCGCAATATGACATACCTATTGATATCACAAAAGAAGGGAAGAAACCTATCAAAATGTTGGTTCAACCTGCATTTCTTAATAATGTTATTAGTTGGCAAGTGTTCGATGGTGACAAACAAATTGTCCTTTTCCTACAAGAAGAGGTATATTTTTATGCAAAAAATCAAGATAAGCTGTAAAAATCATATGGTGAACAAATTATACAATTGAAAATCAACAAGCTACCAAAAGTCTTGTTTACTCTCGATTCCATTTTCAATTCAGATGATCAATCCAAAATACAAAGCTATAGCCTGGTGGTCAAAGAATAATATTTTGAGGAAGTCAAGGTAGAAAATGAAAAAGTTATAAAGATCAGAAAATAATGCACTCCTAAAAATAAGAAGCTTTCATCAAACTTTGTCAAGAGTATCACAACATTTTTGCATGGAGCTAAAAATACCTACGTTTTTTTTATCCAAGTCAAGCACAACATACCATCGAACTGGATCCTAATGTGAAGCCAGTTTGTCAAAAATAGATGCCAATTAATCCAAAACTTGAGCCACTAATGAGAAAGGTGCTAACCAAACTCATTGAGGCCTATATAATTTTTCCTATCAAGCATTCCTCTTGGTTAGCTAATTTTGTCCCTGTAAGAAAGAAGAAAAGAAAAATTCAGCTATGTGTGGACTTCAGGGATTTGAACCGTGCCTCATTGAACTATCACTATCCCCTTCCATCGATGGAGAAAATCCTTTAAACAGTGGTAGGAGCGTATTTTATTTTCTTGATGAATATTTGGGTTATAATTAAATTCTTGTCAAATAATCTAATCAATTCAAAATGGCTTTCACTACCAAGTGGGGCACGTATGCCTACAACAAAATGTCATTCAGATTATCTAATATTGGAGCTACTTTCCAATGAGCTATGGAAATGGAATTTAAGGGATTAATAAATGACATCATCTTGGTGTATCTTAATGATATAACTATGTACTCAAAGCATGGAGAGGATCACATTATGTATCTAAGGAAGGTTTTCAAGAGGTGCATGAAATTTTTGGTTTCTCTTAACCAATATAAATGCATTTTCATGGTGCACGAGAGAAATTTTTTGGGACATATTGTTTCAGTGGAAGGAATTTCAATTGATCCTATCAAGATTCATTTAATTATGTCCTTATCTCTCCCAAGTCATAAGAAAGGTATTCAGAGTTTCCTGGGAACCATAAATTTTGTGTGGAGATTCATCCCTCAATTCATGGCCTTGGCTAAACCATTGACTGCCATGTTGAAGAATAATATACCATTCTCATGGATGAAGAAAGGAAGGGAGAGCTTCAAAGCCATCAAAATAACCATTTCTCAAGATCCTACTTTGGTGAACCCAAGGTTTGATAAGGATTTTATTCTTTATGCTTTTGCAGGTTAGAAGAGTATTTTAGGGATCCTCACTTAGCAGAATCATGATCTGATGAAACAACCAATTGATTTCTTCAGCCAGTCCCTAAAATACTATGAGTGCAAACATTCACTTGTTGAAAAATAATTCTTTGTTGTTATATGAGATTTGAAGAAATTTAGGTGCAGGCTATCCAACAACAAGATTCATTTAATGGTGTCTCATCCACACGTTAAGGACTTTTTACTAAACAAATATATGTATAAGAAATTTGTTGGGTGGATCACCAAAGTGATGGTGTATTACGTGCACATCAAGGTTACCAAGCTAGTTAGAGGTAAGGTTTTGTGTCAATAGCTTGCTGCAGATTTGGATTGAAAAGGTGATGAGGACATGACACTTTTGAATAGTGATGAAAGTGATTATCAGGTTGACTGGTTAACCAAAATGAAGAGTTTCCTTTTCTTAGGAACATATCCTGTTGACATGGATAAGACTCAAAGATGAACCTTTCATCTTCACTATATTCCTTATGTTCTAATAGATAATGTTCTCTTTCGAAGGGATTTGAATGGTTTTCTCCTTTGGTGTATATGTCCAAGACAAGTGAGCAAGATACAAGAAGAATTCCACAATGGCCTATCTGGAGTAAATTACTCAGCATGAACACCTTCCACAAAGATTATGAGGGTCAGCTATTATTGGATGGATTTATTCAAATATGCCCATCTCTAGGTAAAGAAGTGCAAGGAATGTGCCTTTTCACCAGGAAGCAGAAGTTGGTGGCTCTTCCACTACATCCAATTCAACTGGATCAACCCTTTGTTCAATGGGGGTTGGATTTCATCAGAATGATTAATCCTCCATCCAACAATGGAGATAAATTGGTCCTTACTGCAACGAACTATTTTAATCGATGAATAAAGGCAATATAATTTAAGGAGAGCAATGAGAAGGCAATTCTTTATTTCTTAGAAGGTATAATGACAAGGTTGGGTGTTCTATTTACAGTTATTTCTGAAAATGCAATGAATTTTCTTAGTTTGAAGTTGAGTGAATGGGTTGTTAATAATGTATTTTATCTCAAAACTTCATCCAATTACTATCCGCAAGGAAATGTATTTCCTGAGTCTAGTAACAAAAACCTCCCAAGGATTATCAAATGCACTATGGAAACCAATAGGATGACCTGACACACACAGATCAAAAATTCTTTACGGGCAAATTGGATCACACCTAAAAGGGCCATCAAAAATTATCCTTTCATGCTTGTATATGGAAGAGAAGCAAAAATTCCGCTCTCCTTATATTTACATTCTTTTGAGTTAGCTCATTAGCTTGAGGTTATGGAGAGTGATCCTTTGATAGTCATGTTTACTGAGATCATGGAGTTAGAAGAAGTATAAAACAAGGTTATGAAGAATTTGGAGCAACATCAGGATTAGGTTAATAAATATTTTTAAAACAAGGAATTTGACAGGAATTTTCAAGAGGTATATTTAGTTCTCAAATGGGATGAAGATAGAGCCAAACCAGGCAAGAATGCCAAGTTTAACACTCTCTGGAGTGGTCCAGACATTATCATAAGTTAAAAATATGTGAAATCATTTCATCTATCTAGAATCAATGGAGAATATCTTCCCATTCATGTGAATGGGATACATCTCAAAGCTTGATTTTGACATCTTCCACCCCCTATACAGTTTAGTTAGGTGTTTTCCTCCAAGTTCTTTGCACATTTTTCTGTGTTGCTATTATTTTTGCTTTCCTTGTTGTCGCGTGTTTTTTTGTTCATACACATTGTATCATCATTGGACGTTTTCAAGGAGAATAAGGTTTAAAGTTTCAAAAGAGTTTTAGAATTTCCCAGATCCTCCAATTATTCATTCAAATTCCACAGTGTGTTGTAGGTTTCAATTTTTTTTTAGCTTCAGTACTTTTCCTACCTAGCATTACCGCAAAATTCGAGATCAATAATACCAAGGAGACTTCATGATGTATCATATAAGATCAGATCATTTTCGAGATTCCAACATTGAATCCATTCCCAATGGATTATTTAAGGCTACTGAAATCATTCTTAGAAGGTAATCATCCCCAAGAGGTCACCAAAAATGTTATCCATTTTTTCCCCTGAGGAAAAAATTGGACAACAGAGGCCTATCGTGTTTTCAGACTAAAAATGGGGCTTCATTAACCATTCCATAACATTAGCAGTAAATTTCATGTTTAGGAGGTGCTTAAGGTACTTTGGAAAATTTTGGAATCATCTTGAATTGATTCTTCCCTTTTTAAATCTTGGAGTTTTTAAGGTTTCTTAGGAGCAAGAAAATTGGTTTTGGGGCCCACTTTTAGTGAATATCATTAAAAAATTTCAATTTGATAAAATTCATGTTTTAGGGGTCTTGTTGTGTTTACATTACTTCAAAGATCGAGAGGAATTCCTAGAAAATCCAAAGTTTAGTGGGGAAGGTTTAGATTTACAAAGGATGGTGAAGGGTAAAAAATAACTTGTCGAGCAGCTCGGTGACCTGCTCAACAAGTTGATTGTCAAGTTGAACACTATATCCCTGATAACTTGGTATCAAACTCGTAAGAAGCATGAATGACATTAAAAACAAATAAAAAATGGACCCAAAATTGGAGGATTTCATGACTCGGTGTGAAGGCTAGTGAGATAGAGAACTTTGCTCAAGCATGACGGGTTTGAGCCAGATCACTCAGTGAAGAATCGACATTGGCACTCTGCAAAGAAACTCATCTGGTATGTTTGATGTTAGGAATGAAAATTATCCAATTCTTCAAGTTGATTGGATGTATGGTGAACCTAACTAATATGATGATGAGCTGAGGAGGTTGAATTCACAAAAAATGAGCTCAATCAAGGTAGTCATGTGAAGCATCGAACATCACAAAAGGCTCAGCCGAACATGGAGATGACCAAATTATATAAATGGATAGGGAAATTACATAGCTTAAGGTTGGCTCAAGCACCAACAAGAGAGTCATTCATCAACTATATGAACCAGGGTGAGCCAAATCAAATGCAATGTGACTGAGCCATGGAGTTTTAGAAGTGGGGAAATCATAGAGCTCAAGCTTCGTCTAATAGGGTACACCAGGGCAAGCCAAGATGGCTCGATGGAATGAATTCAAAGGAGCTCAAAGCATGAATTTGTAAGTGACTCATCAAATCTATGTGGAGGTTTAAATGAATGTTAGTAATCCTAGTGCAAGAGGTAAGTCCCAACGAGCTTATTCTAAACTAAGATAATGCTCACGAGGAGGAGTATCCCAAGCCATTTAGGGTGAAAATTGAATGGCAAGCTCACGACTCATCATGTAAAGATTGAAGAAGTGAGCAGTAATCTTAGAGTTGAGCTCCATTATATCCATGCAAGCTAGTGGGTTTGATTTCATATAAAGAGAATTACAGAATCTTGACAAGTATATGACTCAGTGTGTCAATCGAGACATAGAGACATATAGGTGATCCAGTGCAAGATTCAACTCATCCCATCAATCTTTAGAGAATGAGCTCGACCTGCGATAGAAGACATGAAGTCTAGAAAAATCAAATGGTTATGTTATTTCATGTTACAACATAGGCATCTTTGAGCTTGGTGTATAGTGTATCAACTTAGTGGTAGGTTTTGGTGGAAGTTGTGCTCATGAAGGTGTTTTAATTAATAGCAATTCGTTAAAATAGGTGGGACAAGTTAATGTTTTCACAAATGTATGAATTTTGAAAGAGTTTTGAAGACTAATCCATGACCAAAGATGTTAGGAAATAAGGGATAAAATATGGGGAACAATCCCTCATAGTATCACAACAATAGGAACTAATATGTAGAAAATATTACAAATATGAAATAAAAGTGTAGAATAAAAATAACACAACACAAAGAGACATTATTTAACGTGATACACCCAATTTGGAATACATCTACCAAGAATCACTTGCTCAGATTTTACTACAAGTCACAACTCTCTCAATATAATACCTAGATCTGTTTGGAGCTATGCTCAACAAACTCTATATAATTCACACTCGAATTCAGACACATCTGTAATGTTACATTATATTCCTACCATATGCATAAAACCACATAAGTAGACAACTACTTAAGCAGTTTTACAAAACCGTAGGTATTAAAACCATGGGCCAAAACTGTCCCATAAACCTATGGGTCAAAAGTCCTGCCCATATGATAAAAGCATGTTTCCTGGTATATCGGGCACGTTTGAAAGCCAAAAAAAAACCATGAAGAGACAAATGTGGAAAGTGTATAGTACTCTTAGTGTATAGTCTTCAACACTTTCACACATGAAAATAGGCTCTATAACCTAACAATCTCCCACTTAGAGACTAGTTTTCCTCTGAGAAATATTCTCAACCCTTCACTAGTTTCTCTGAAGACCAACAAAAGTTCAACATAGCTTCATTTTTTCCCTTGTGACCACCTTGGTCATCATGTCTACAAGATTTTGACTGGTATGAATCTTCTCCATCTTTAAATTATCTTCCTCTAAAGTTGTCCTAATTAAATGGTACCTTAACTGTATATTCTTCATCCTATAGTGGAAAACAGAGTTCTTAGCTAGGTGTATAACACTCTGACTGTCACTATGTAGCTTTCCTTCCTCTTGTTTGTGCACCAACTCCTTAAGCAATTGCTGTAGAAAAATCATTTCTTTGGTTACCTCTATGGCAACAACGTATTCAGCCTCCATGTTTGACAAATCCACCAACTTCTGTAGTTGTGAAATCCATATAACTTTTATCCCACCTATAGTGTAAACATAACCTATCATACTCCTCATGTTGTCTACATCTCTAGCCATATCTAAATCTACATAACCATAGAAAGTGGTGTCTGATCCACTGTAGCACAAAAATGTCCCCATGGTCTGTCTTAAATACCAAAAGATACACTTTAATGCCTATCAGTGATCTCTACCTAGATCACTCATAAATCTACTCACCGCTCCCATTGCATGGGAAATATCAGGCTTGGTACACATCATGGCATACATCAAACTACCCACTGCTGATGAGTAAGGTACCTTGGATATCTAGTTTCTCTCCTATTCTATCTTGGGACACTGCTCCTTTGATAATTTGAAATGTCTTGCCAAAGAAGTCCCAACCGGTTTAGCATCCTACATATAAAACCTCTCCAAAACCTTCTTAATGTAATCTTCTTGAGATAAATCCAGCTTCCATTCCTTCCTATCTTGAGATATCCTCACACCAAGGATTTTTTTGGCTTCCCACAAATCCTTCATAGAAAAGGATTCACTTAGCTACTTCTTGAGTACTTTTATTTCCTGCATGTTTTTATCTTCAACCAACATGACATCCACATACAGAAACAAGATAATATAACTACCATCCTCAAATTTCTTTGTATACATGTAATGGTCAGAATGGCATCTAATATGACCTTTATTCATCATGAAGTTATCAAATTTATTATACCATCGATGTGGATCTTGTTTCAAGCCATATAAGCTCTTCTTCATTTTGCACACCATCTCCTCTTTACCTTTGACCTCATATCCCTTTGGCTGCTACATATATAGATTCTCCTCCAAATCACTATGGAGAAATGTAGTCTTTACAGATCAAGTTGTTCTAAGTGCAATTCTTCTACTGTAACTATTCCAAGAACAGTTCTAATCGAAGTCATTTTTACTACAAGAGAAAAAATATCATCAAAGTATATAACTTTTTTCTGTGCAAACCCCTTGACCACCAACTGGACCTGGTATCTTTTCTTTCCTCATTATTCCACTTTTACTCTGAACACCCACTTATTTTGTAATGCTCTTTTTCCTTCAAGTAGATTCACCAAATCCCATTTCTAGTTCTCCATGAGAGCTTGATGCTCCTCATCCATGGCTTGCTCCCACTTCTTCATGGAATCTACATGCATTGCTTCATCAAAGCTCTTTGGCTCTCCACTATTAGTGAGTAATAAATAATAAAGATAAAGAGAAAAACATGTAGCTTCTCTTCTTACCCTGAAATACCTCCTCAACATAGGAGTTTGGGGTTCCTGTTGAGGAGGTTCATGAATGGATTCATGTGTCACTTTCCCATATAGAGGATCCTCTACTTCTGCATATTCTTTCTTGGATTCTTGCATATTGTCCCACAACTGTTGCTTGTACATGAATTTCTCATTAAAGACCACATTCCTAGATCGAATGATTTTTTTGTCCTTAATACTCCAACATTTATATCCAAATTCATCACCACCATAACCAATGAAAGTACATTTTTTTATTTAGCTTCTAGCTTGGTCCTATCATCCTTGTCTATATGGACAAACACCTCACATACAAAGACTCTAAGAAATGAATAATCAACTTTCTTACCATACCAAGCCTCCTCAGGTATGCCTCCATCCCTGGAACTTGAGGGTCCTCTATTTATCAAGTACACAATTGTGCTCACCACTTCTGCCCAAAAAGAAAGAGGCAGTCTTGCATGTAACCTCATGCTCCTAGCATGTTCCATTATTGTTTTGTTCATCCTTTCTGACACCCTGTTTTGCTGTAAAGTTCCTAGAACCATATTTTTCCTGTGAATTCCATTCTTAGAATAGTAATCATAAAATTCATTTATGTAATACTCCCCTCCATTATCTGACCTGAGACATTTTAGCTTAATACCTATTTCATTCTTAACCAAGGCTTTCCATTTAATAAAGCTGTCGAATACATCAAATTTTTTGTTAATACAATAAACCCAAACTTTCCTTGTTACATCATCAATAAAAGTAACATAATAACTTAAATCCCTAAGAGATGATACCTGAGTTGGCCCCCATACATCAAAATGCACCAGCTTTAACTTACTCTCTTTCTTTGTAGGTCCAACCTTAAGAAACCTTACTCACTTTTGTTTCCCATATATGTAGTGCTCAAAGAACTCCAAACCTATTTCTATATATCCAAGAAAACCCTTCTTTATGATCCCCATGCCCTTGTGGCTCATATGACCAAACCTATAGTGTCAAAATGTTGTATCTACTTCTGAAGCCACAACATTACAAACATTAGTGCTATAAGTGGTTAAATACAAGGTTCTAACCTTCTTACCTCTTACCACTAAAAGATCACCCTTAGTAGCCTTCCAAGAGTCCATTGTAAATATCACAGTACAAACATCACTTCCCAACTGGCCCACCAATATCAAATTTCATTTTAAAGTAGGAACATGTCTAACATCCTTCAATAGCCATGTATTCACATTCTACATCTTAACCTGAACATAACCTTTTCCAACTACACTGCAAGGCTCATCATCACCAATAAAAACATGCCCAAAATCCCCTTGAACATAATAAAAAAAGTAATGCCTATGTGGAGTAGCATGGAAAGAATCCCCCGAATCTAAAACTGAAGATTCAGTAATATTTTCAAAGAAAGAATCAAAGCATCCTGACATACATTACCCGCTACAACATTTGCCTTCAAACAATCCTTCTTTGTCTGTCCATACTTTACACAGTGCCATCATACTATCTTGCTTTTGGATTTTGACCTTTTCCAATCTTTTGATTTTCCATGGCTTCCTCTACTCTTCTGTCTCCCTCTAGTTTCCACTGTCAAAGAATTCCCTGAAGTAGAAGATTCCCTAGATATGTTTCTTCACATTTCCTCGCTTAGAATCACCCATAAAAAATCCTCAAACTTCAAATTTAAGTTAGCTGGAACCGAGTTGCTTACCGCCATTACCAAGCTATTCTAACTCTCAGGTAAAGAGCACAAAATTAATAAATCCCTAACGTCTTCATCAAATTCTATTGTAACCGAAGATAGCATATTTATAACCATATTAAAATAATTTAAATGATCTGCTACTGAACCATTATCAGACATATTCATATTAAAAAAAATCACTAAAAATATCTTGTTAGAGGCAAAGGTTTTTTCATAAACTTCCCTAATGCATCCATCAGTTCTTTTGTACTCTTTTCCTTTGAAACATTAAACAATACCGAAGATGCAAGACACATTCATATTTTCCCAAGTGTGTTCCTATCTAGAAATTAGCATTCCACATTCGTCATGCTCGAGGGTTTTTTTCACCTTCTTAGACAATGGAATATAAATATCCTTCTGATAAAGGTAATCTTCCATCTGCATCTTCCAAAGATTGAAATTATGCCCATTGAATTTATCAACCCTTGATCTTCCATCATCTATCATAGCTCCCACTCAAGATAAAATTTTCCATGTGATTCAACACTTCAGTAAACCAAACTAGGATGTGATACCAATTGTTAGGAAATAAGGGATAAAATATGTAGAACAATCCCTCACAGAATCGCAATAATAGAAACTAATATGCGAAAAATATTTCAGATCTGAAGTAAAAGTGTAGAATAAAAATAACACAAGACAAATAGATAGTATTTAATGTGGTTCACCCAATTTGGGCTATGTCCACCAAGAATCACATGCTCAAATTTTAGTACAAACCATCTCTCTCTCTATCTAATACTCGGATCTATTTGGAGCTATACTCAAAAAATCTATAGAATTCACATCTAAATTCAGATACATCTGCAATGTTACATTATTTTTCTACCATATGCATAAAACCACATAACTAAACAACTGTTTAAGTAGTTATAAAAAACCGTGGGTATTAAAACCATGGGCCAAAACCATCCCATAAAACTATGGGTCAAAATAGCACCCATATGATAAAATTATGTTTCTCGGTATATCAAACATGTTTTAAGGCCAAAAACAATTTGGGAGCTGCGCCACCAAACCCCTACTCGGGGCTCAGCCTAGCCCCAAACCCCGAGGAGACAATTGTGGAAACTGTAAAATAATCTTAGTGTGCAGTCTTCAACACTTTCATACATGAAAATAGGCACCACAACCTAACAAAATATGGATAACACAAAAACAAGGTAGAGAAGTTAAAAATTAATGCAACAAGATTGAACCAAGTGGAGATTCTAACATTGGAGGGCCCAGGTCAAGCATCTCGATTGACTCCTACGAATAAAGAATGAGATGATGAAAAAGTTTTAGGATAGCTCATAAGGGGTAGATAGCTTTGGTTGAACTCACAAAAATCCATGGAAAGCCAAGCTCGTGCACCAACGAAGGGTTTGAAAAGGTGGAAATTAAGCTCGAATTGAGTCTCACATAGCTCAATGGCTTAGTCTTGGTTGTAAATCAATGGGAAAGTCATGGAGGGACTTGGATCATAAGAAAAGGTAGAGATTAGGAGGTTGACTTACCTTAGTGACTCATCCATTTTAGAGATCATGTGGTGAGCTTGGTTTTGAGACAAGATATACATAATCTGAGTTATAATCAGTTCGAACCATTAAATGAGTCAGGCTATCATATATGACTTGAAAAATGGGATCTAATAGAATATATCTTTGGGGCTCGGGGTCATGTGGAAAATAGTTAAATACTAAGTCATTTGCATTCATGAGCACAAATGAGTAGAGAATTTTGAATGATTGGAAGTGAGGAATTGGCATTAAACCTGACAATGAAGAACTAGGACATGAATCTAAGGTTTTTTTAATTTGTAGCTTAGTATTTTAAGCATACAATGATTCTAATTTGTTGCAATGGAGATGAAAAAGGGAAGTAGCTTAGTCTGGTATAACAGCTAACCCAGGATGATCTCGGTAAAAATTGTGCCCGAGTTCATGATTAGAATGTCAAATCGAAATGATTTTCTCAGGTGTAATGAGTTTAAACTAGTGTGGGTACATCATTTTTGAGTCGGGTTAGGAAGTTTTGGGGGGCCTCAGACTTAGAGGGACATATTGCCAAAGAACTCATGTGGTCAAGTCTATGTTGGGACATGTATAATTGTCTAGCTGAGCCATTACATAGGAATCATGGAATGTTGGACCGCATGGGAGGATGAGCTAAGGTATAAATCCATGTTGGGAAACATTTGGGTCTCTTTCTGGTTGAGTTGGAATAATGGTGTCGAAATTTTGCATTACAATCTTCAATGTGGGTGATTAAGACAAGCATGGCATGGTGGAGATCCAGGATGGTCAAGCCAAGGTGTAAGTCTCAATGGAATTCAAGATGCTTTGGGGAAACTTTGCAACATGTTGGCATCAAGTTGATTGACCATGTCATACAGCAGGGTGGTACTCAAGGTGGTAATGCATGGAATTCATACGACAGGCATATCATGACATCATCACTTAAAGACTAAGTTAGCTTGACATGTAAGGGGATGCCAATGAGTAGTGGAATTTGTGGAGCTAGGAAGCCATGTCATGTGTGAATTTTACCCAAAATTTATTAAGCTGAGCTCATTAAGTTCAAATCAGTTGGGGTCGTTTATCTTTAAGTCTCGATATGTACTGAACTGCCAACCAATGCACATATACCCACTCGATGGAGATAATACCAGGTAAACATGTTGGTAAAGTAAATATGAAGTATGGGACTCCAAGTGTGAGAGATAGTTGGTGATAGAAGGATCCCAAGGTAACATGGAGTAACGTGGAAATAAAGGAAATAACAATCAATTTCAAGGAAGAGGGATGAGATTGTCAGGAGTTGCATGAATTGAGGAGCTCATAATGGCTTTGTCAACTGAGTTGAGCTCAGTGAAATGATGATTTCTCAAAACTTGGGAGTTTGTGGAACTGATAAGGTGAGTTCACCAAGTTAAACCAACAAAATGTGGATGAACTCACCAATCGGCATGAAAGGTACTCAAGTCCCCAAGTTCAGCCATGCATCTAGCCCTTCAAGTGCGAACCAACCCTAAGGGGTCCCCACTAGTCCCACCACTTAAAATATTATTAAATTACTATTTTTATACTAATTTTATTAAATTAATATTTTTTATTAAAATATTTTAATAAAATGATATTTTATTATTAAAGTATTATTTTAATTAAATGAGTAGATAAGTACTAGATCCTTCATTAATGAGACATGATGGAATGTTTTTAAGTGGTTCAACCAATTCTGTAATTAATGTTGCCCATCATCTGCCTTCATCTAGGGCAAGAATTTATGATTTCTCCTCTCTTATCTAATAGGATATTTTTATATAAATGTAAGTTGGAAGCTCATTCCAAAGGGGTTACAAAATTTAGACAGGTTGGACAATTGAACAAGTGTACATTTTTTCAAGAATTCTCTCTCTTTCTACTAATTTTGTGGATTGGGGAACTTTCAAGCCTCTCACACAGTATTGTAATGTAAAATATTACCTCTTCCTACATGTATTAATGCATTGTACACATGATTTAAGTAATAAAAGTGCGTGTTTTGTGACTATTATTATCCATTTCATCATTTTATCTTCTTCACTGTGCCTTTCTCATGTTTGCAGGTACACTATGTAAATTCAATTTTCCATTACAAATTTTGAGGTTCTATTCTTATCTAGTATTTTATTTTTGTATGTGTTTGGGTTTTGATGCTTACTCATCCTTCTCAGTTTCATCCTTGTTCACTGGAAGACCAAAAACTTGTTTGTTTGATTGAGCTTAACAAATGGAATAGTTGCTTCATAGTCTGTGGTGTCTCTTTTACCCTCTCTAAGTTGCAATAGGTGAAGTTGGCTTGTGGTGCATAACACCCTTTTCAAATCAAACCTTCTAAAAGTATAACAACACCCTTTACTTGGTGCATCACCATCCCTAGTATAGTTTTATTTCTTATGAGTTTATTTCCCTACAACCCATGGAAATGTTAGTATAGGTCTAGTTAACCATTTTATTGCACTAGGAATAGTAAAACACTTGATTTAGGAAGAGGAAGTCATCCTTCTCCAAAGGTTCACCTTGAGCCCAAGTCCCATAGCTTGAGAGGTGATCCCATGTTACTCAATCACACTGAACATCATGTTCACATTCTGGCCATTTAGCGGGGTGCAAGGATTTGGCGATAACAGATATTTCCCTTGAATTTTTTGCTATGATCAAGATGATTGATTAAGTTATTTTCTTGCTTCATATTTTGTGGAGATAAATGGACAACACCTCCCCTTTCTAAATTAATAATTTTCCTTTGAATACTTGATAGAATGTAATAGGATGTTAAAGACTTCTTGTAGAAAATTTGGCAACACTTAGCTATGATTTTCCTAGATTGGATTCCATAGAGGGTGTCATGTTAATTTATAGCTTTAGGAAGGATAAATATAGGGCAAGGATTGATCTAAGTGGGATGAATATCAATGGATGAGGATTGAGGAGAGGATTAGAAAATTCTAGAATGGAGAATTCTATATTTTGTGAGAAGTCTCAATTGAATTTAAAATTCAATGGAGGGAAGGAGAAATTTCGAGAGGCTTCTATAAATAGAAGCCTTTATATTTAGGGGTAGAGGATATGATTAATTTGGGATTAGGTTAGATTAATAAAGATGATTAGGGATGTGATTACATGGAGAGGGTAGGTGAGTAAAATTTTTAAATTCCTATAAATGTTTAAATGTGATTAGGAAAAGTGTTAATAATAATTAATCTTGTGATTAATTATTATAGAGTTAAAATGGGAATTGTGGGATAATGAATTATTAATAGGGAAAAATATATGTTATGCATTAATAATTTTAAATAAGTATTTTATTTAGTTTTTTATTATATCAACAGTTTACATGTCTACAACATGAATCCATGAATAAAATAATAAAGAATCCCTATTAAAAGAGTGTGTGCAATACCCAGAATAATATTGTATAAATAATGTATGACTAAATAATATCTACTCTACACGACATAAACTAGGCTCATGTTATTTGTAGGAGTTTTAGGAATTTTTCATTGATAGCTTCCTCCAGTCATTTCCACTCCTTAAGAATGTGATCTGACCTTCCAATAAATGATTCCACCATGTTTGATATGTTCTCCAGGGTCAGTACACCAGCCTTCTCCTGTAATTATGTCAAAATAATGTTTCATTCATAAGCCAATTCTTCTAGGAGATCTACTCCTTTCATCACCATATACTATAACTCTCCTAGCTTTACCTCTACCTTGTCTCATTTAGCTTTGATAGTTTAATTCATATCCTCCACATCCTATAAAAATTTCAAGTGCATCACCTTATCTCCTATATATAAATATGCATTGAGGTGAATCCTTTTTGTTTGTTCTTCTGTGAGGCGCGCGTATATAATCAAGGTATCCTCAAATCCAATGAATACTTTCTCAGCCTTCTACAAATCTCCTTTCACTTCCACATCAAGATATTTATACTCCTTTATTATCTTATCAATATTTTCTTTATTCTCTTTTTTTCATTTCCTCCCCCATTATTTCTTGTCCTCTATTCACCCTTATTAGTAAGAGGTTGATCAAATCTTTCAAGTGGTCAATTTCCCTATTTTTATCAAGCTTGTCCTCCATGGTTACTTTAGGACACGAATGTGAAATATTGGTGATCATTTCACCCACCTTATTATTTGCATTGGCTAACCTCTTTTTTCCTTATTCAATTATGAGGCCAATTTCTTATTATTTCTACTCATGTCCTCAAATTTTTCTTGAGCTTCACGCAATGTGGATTTGTGGATCCCTTGCAAAAATTGAACAAATTTAAGAGCTATGGGATGGGAATGAAGACCGCAGAAGGGTTTAAGCATGTCGCAGGATTAAAAAAATTCATGGGTAAAGGAAACAAGTTCGCGCATGTTTTGATTGCCACAGAGTGACGAAAAAAACTTGAAAAGATGTAGAGGCATAAATTTGTGGAACACATCAAATACAATAGCCTCAAGGTGAAGGAAACAAGTCCATGGAAGTCAACATGATCCTGCACCATATCAATGCCACAAAGTAAAGAGGAGAAATTGTTAGAACCATGGAATAGGAGATAAAGCCGTTGAGGCATGAAATCACGTGGAACTGAAAAATAAAATCAATGTATCAAATTAAAATAATCTTTTTTCCACAGATTACTAAAATGAACATGAATTTACATCTGATGATTTGATCTTTGCAAATATGATATTATTCATAAATTTAGGTGGGCGAAGTAAAGGAAAACTCCCCAAACACGCAAAAGGTCTACTTAGGATGGCTCAACCACCAAAATTAAATGCATTATGGGTATCGTTCCTTCTTTAGCAAGGTAAATGGACTAGGGAAGGAAAACTAAAGAGCAATCTGATCTTTTGTGAAAATTAAATGAAGGTGATAGGGGAGAAAAGGGGGAATTCAAATTTCCCTCTCTTTTCTTCTTCTCTCATTATTCTAATTTTCTATATATTGTAAAGGGATGCCTTGTTTTTAACGTTGGATAATTTGGGAATACAAGGGCATCATTTTATGCACAAGAATTGTAAGGGTCACATGCCTTGGGCTAGGTTTATATAATTTTTTTACATATTTATTCTGTATCATGATGATTTGTGCATGATCTCTTAGCAATATCTTTTTTTGGTGGCTCAATTCTACCTTGGCTATTATTTGATTGCACTCTTTTTCCTCTCATTCATTCATAGGTGTGTTATATGCATTGTTTTTTATAATATGTTTCTATTTTTCATCGTGAAAGTATAACTTTGAACATGTTTTTGATTTGTGGATTTTGTGTTGGACCTCCTCATTATGGTTCTATCCCATTTTCACTCTTTCTTGAGTATTCATCCCCTTATTTTGGTGATATCACCTTCTTTATTTTCGGTTTATGTTTTATACATATCCTTCTCACCTTGGTCCCTTAGAAAGTTAGATTAGAGTTCAATAGTTTTATTTCAATTCCTAGAAGTAGTTTAGCATTAGAGGTAACTAGAGGAAGTCAGCCTTCTCTAGAGGTCTATCTCAGTTCGAGTCCCACAACTTGGAGATAATCCCATGTTGTCTCAAATCCTGAATTGTTTATGATTTGGGCACAAGTGCATATTTGAGCTCAAATAGTTTTGGAATCCCTAGTGGGATTTTGAAATTAATATTTCTATTTTTATCAAGTTTTGACGAGTATCTTGGTGAAGCACTAGCCTTTGGAGGATCTACAGTAACACATCTAGAAACTCCATTCAAAATATCTATTGGCTTCAGCATTATTGGTGATGTAAGTGTCCCCGATTCATGATAAGGATCCAAAAATGGTGGAGAACAAGAGAAGAAGGCATATTTGTATACTTAAATTTATCCCCAGGATGAGGTGGAAGAGGCAGAAGAGGAAGATAGATTCAAAGATATCCATATCCTCCAAATAGAACTCTTTCAACAACTCCACTTGGCAGAACCTTCTTGCAGTCAACAATAATTCTCATACCAATTAGAATGTCTTATAAATAGTAGCCACCACCACAAAATCCATTTTTATACTTCACAGGAAATATTCCATTTTACTTGAATGCCCAAAATCCTATTTCAATAGCATCCTTGAAGATTTTCCCATATTTTACTAGAGAAAATCACACTACTCTAGTTGACCACATTTAAGATATTGCAAATTTCTGTGTTATCCTTGAGATTACTGGGATGGATGTGTAAATGAAACTTATAGCTTCATCACTTAAAGGAAAAAATCTACAATGGTTCAGAAGCTTAGGGGTAGGAATAATTCAAAACTGGGATAAATTGTGTACAGCTCTTTATGACCAATTTAGAGAAAGAACAGACATCATATCTCTTTTGGAGAAGTTAACTACAATCAAGAGAGCACCTAATGAGAAAATTGTGGATTTCAACTTTAAATTCAATAGAACCTGGGATATAATTCCAACTCTTGTGAGACCTGCAATAGAAGGTGTCTTTCTTTACTTTTTAAATGCTCTTAACTCGAATATATATATGTTATGATATAATCTATAGGGGGAAGACTCTACCAAATACTTATGCAATTGCAATCAAAATTGAAAATATTTTAATACAAGCTGTGAAATTAGATCTTATACCACCTATGCCATTATATCTTGAATTACCTCAAGCTGCACAACCTCACAAAGTCCTACTCAGAAAAAGGAGAATGAAGAGATGAAGGATTTGATTAGAAATTTTACAAACAAGGTTATATCCCTAGAAAACCAGCAAGTCCAGTCTTATAAGAATTATCAAAGTCAAGAAAAACCTTCTAATTTGGGGTACCAACCATGGATAATTCAGCAGTCTAATGAAAGATATGCACAAAACCAATAGAATAATAGATGGAAAGGTCAAAGTTCTCCTCTTCCATTAGCAACAATCCCTCCTCCACATTCACTTCCGGTTCCCATTTCAAGCCAGGATTTAGTTCCTACGCAAAACAATATGGCACAAGAAACATAGTGGTTTTTTCCATGTAATCTATTACATAACCAGCTTGGTTGTGAAAGGGCAATGCATCTTTAAGAATACATGGTTCAAGGCTCTTCCAATCAACAAGAACCACTTCTTGAGGCACCAAAGCCATCTACAGAAGAAAATCAAGAGACCAACAATACCAACCTCATGTTCTTTAGATCTGAGGATTTCTATGTGATTAACCAAGTGGCAGGAAGTACTAGTAGACCATTAATCAACATCTATGATAATACATGAAAAAATAAAAGGATGTTCGAGTCATAATCGTCACCTTCCATGGATCAAGTCAAATTCATGGTAAGGGAAAAATAAGTCGTGATGAATAAAAACAAGCCACCTGAGCTTCTTGGTAAATCCATAGATAATGAGGTTACCACTCAATCAAATCCTCCAAGTCAAATGTCACCACAATAGAGAAAATAAGGTAGCATGTCGCATATGTAGAAATCTACAGGTCTTCCATTCAATATTGTTGAGCAAATGAAAAATACCAATGTCAATGTCTTAATGTGGGATGCACTTGCTATTTCATCATAATGTGATATCCTATGTGAATCCCTTAGGCAATTACCTCTGGTGGATCTAGTAATACAACAGACTCATACCATATTTCATTATTGTCAAGAAAGGGATGATCAAGTAAATAAAACTATCAAAACCCATCCCTTTTACATGTTGATAATTATGGGTAAATACGTAGTTCATAACTGTATGATTGATTTAGGGGCTAGTACCTCTATAATGCCCAAGAAAATTGTTGATATCCTAGGCCTCAAATATAGTCATGTGTCTAGGGGAGTTTTATAACTTGATGGATCAAATGTGAATGTCTTGGGCATAATAAAATACCTTGAGTTGGCACTTCAAGCCTACCAAATCATCACCATAACCAATGATATTTTAGTCATTGACCTTCCTCCCATGTTTTCCATCTTTTTTTCTAGAGACTTCATTGCTAAAGTAGGTGTATATCTATCCTCATGTTTGACTCATATGTTTTTGAAAAACTAGATACAGTACCCGATTAACAATACAAGTTGAGCCCATATTTTCTTACCATATCAAGCCATATGACCTCACTCCCATCCAATCAATTTGTCTAATACAAGAAGAACTTGAGAGAAAGATTTTATCCCAGATGAATAGCCAATTTGTCGTTGGATGAATGGAATGAGAGAGATCATAAGTTTGATCCTTATGATGAAGAGATTCATATGTTTGAGACTAGTGTGGGCACTTATTGTATTCTCTGGGAAGAATCTATGATACCCATGACATTCAAACAAGCAAAACAAAGTTCTTTTGGACTATGGTGGATGTTCTTTCAAGCTTCAATAAGCATAAATGGAGTCAGGGTGGGCATCTTGCTCATTTATCCATGCAATGAGAAGTTCTTAGTCACTCATAGATTAAAATTTTCATGTTCTAATAATATGGCAGAGTATGAAGCATTGGTGCATGGTCTGATAATTACAGAAAAGAAGAAGATCAAGGAGTTTTAGGTTTGTAGGGACACTAAAATGATCATTAATCAATTCCATGATAGATGTGTGACAAAGAACAATATATTGAAAGATTATAAACATAGAGTTTGGGAATTTCTAGAAATATTTGATGTCATTAACCTACAAGTTGTTCCTAGAAGGTTGAACAAAGACGTAGACCAAATGACGGCTCTTAGTTCTCAATTTTCACCAGAAAAAGATCTTGTTAAGGGGAATGTAAAAAATATCAAAATTGTGGTTAGGACATCCATTCCAAACAATCATAACAACTGAAAGGTATTTGATAGTGATGAATAAATTGTGTAGTTCATCCAAAATGAGGGAGATTTCTCCTTAAGGATGTAATCTGATCTACAGGAGGTCTATGGTGATCATATTATTCAACTAAAATCAAACAATTTTTCAAAGGTATTAGTCACTCTTGAACAGATCTTCGGTCCATATGATGAGTTTAAAGGAGTGGAACATAACATGGTGGCAAAGCAATAATATTGTCAGCAAGTTTCAATTTCTCTAGGAAAGGAATTTCTACTTGGGAAGGTATGTGATGAAAGTAAAAAGAAAAATTTTGTTTCCTTGTGCCAGAAATTCAGTGATGCATTTTCATGGGACTATAAAGACTTAAAATAATTTAATCCAGTTATAGTTTAGCATTCCATTGATCTTGATCCCAACATTAAGCCAATCAGGTAGAAGCAAAGGCCAGTTAACCCCAAGATTAAGCTATTCATGAAAAAGGAACTATCCAAACTCATTGAGTCCAAAATAATATTTCCAATCAAATATTCTACTTGGGTGGAAAATATAGTCCCGGTAAGGAAGAATAATGGTGAAATACGGATCTACGTTGATTTTATGGATTTGAACAGGGCTTCCCTCAATGATCAATACCCCTTTCCCTCTATGCAATAAATTTTATAGAATGTAGTATGAGTAGAAAGGTTATCCATGCTTGATGGCTATTCTGGTTTTAACCAAATCAAAGTGAAGGAAGAGGATCAGTATAAAACCACATTCACAACCAAATGGGAAATGTTTTGTTATCAAAAGATGCCTTTTTTATTGTCAAATGTAGGTACTACTTTCCAAAGAGTAATGGATATTTCTTTTAAAGGATATATCAATTATTTCATCTTGGTTTACCTAGATGACATTACCATTTTCTCCAAGCAAAGTGAAAATCACCTATAGCACCTAGAGAAAGTATTTGAAATATGTAGGGAGTTTGGTGTATCCCTTAATCCTAAATAGTGTAACTTTGTAGTTCCTGGAGTCAATCTTTTTTAGCATATTGTCTCAAAAGAAATAATTTCCATTGATCCTGAAAGAATTACAGCTATTGCAGATCTTTCCTTGCTAACTCACAAGAAGGCTTTGTAGTATTTCCTTTGAAAAATAAACTCTTTTAGGCGCTTCATTCCTAGCTTCACGGGTCTAGTAAAACCTATTATTCTCATGCTCAAGAAAGATTCAACATTTAGTTAGACCATAGAAGGGAAGGAAAAATTTGAAAAGATAAAACAAGAGATTATTTAGGCCCCAACATTGATTAATCCATATTATAGAAAGAATTTCATTCTTTATGATCATGGGATGGAATCGAGCATAGCCACACTTTTGACATAGTTGAATGATCAAGCATTGGTGTAGTCTGTGGTGTTTTTCAGTCAAACACTAATTAATTATGAGCTCAAGTACAATCACATTGAAAAACATGTGTTTTCCATCATGAGAACCTTAAATAAATTAAAAAGTATGATTGTTGCTAGATGTGTAAAGGTCTTAGTATCACATTCCAATGTTATAGACTTCATTATGGGAGAAACAATTAGTGAGAAATGATTTGGATGGGTGAATAAAATCATGGAATATGATGTGACTATTAAAGCTATGAAATTAGTAAGGGGAAGATCACTTTGTGAGCAGTTGGCTCGAGATGCTGTGGAATCTCAAGACATCATCATCGTGAATCAAGTGCCCTCAAATGATGATATTCCGCATGATGTTAAATGGTAGAAAAATTAGAGAAATGTATTCAATGATCGTGGTTGGATTACTGATATGTCAAAGTTTTTGTCTATTGGTGCATACCCTCTTGGTTTGAATAAAACAAAGAGAAAACATCTAAGGTTGTGATCTATTCCTTATGTATTGATTAATGGCATCCTATTAAAAAGGAACATCGATGGAGTTTTACTAAGGTGCATTGAAGGTAAACAATGTGAAAATGTCCTTATTGAACTCCATGATGGTTTCTTTGGTGGAAAATTCTCTTATAAAGCTATAACCATGAAGATCATAAAAGTAGGGTATTTCTAGCCTACATTGTTCGCAGATGCTCACAGGTGGGCTAGGAAATGCAAAGAATGTGAACTCTCCATTGGGAAGAAAATATTGGATGATTTTCCACTTCATCTGATTTAGATGGATCAACCATTCACACTATGGGGTCTTTACTTCATTAAGATAATCAACCCACCATCTAGTACTAGTCACATATGGGTTCTCATAGTGATAGACTATTTCACTGGATGGGTGGAAGTCGTGACATTAAAGGAAGCTACTAAATCAACCATCTTGGAATTTCTTGAAGAAATTTTCACAAGGTTTGGCATCCCTCAAACCATCATCTTTGACAATGTGAAATCTTTCTTGGTGTCCAAGATCTCTAATTGGGCTTTAAATCTTGGAGTTTATTTGAAAAATTCTTCCAATTATTACCCTCAATGTAATGGATTGGCAGAATCCACCAACAAGAATCTAGGTAAGATCATCAAGAGAACAATGGATACTGACCAAAGGAAGTGGAAAAAAAATTGAAAAGTGCTCTATGAGCAGATAGGATAATAATCAAGAAGCCAATTGGAAATTCCCCATACAAACTAGTATATGGAAGAGAAGTTAGAATTACTTTGTCACTTGAGTTTCCTTCACTTGCGTTAGCTCAAAAGCTTGAATTCAAAGGTATAGATCAAAGGGAGATCAACATAGTATCTTTTCTTAAGCTAGAAGAGTTTATGAATGTCGCCATGATCAAGATGGAGCAACATCATAAGTTAACCAAACAATGTTTTGAAAGAAAAAGTAGAAATCAAACATTCAAGGTTGGAGATCTAGTTTTGAAATGGGATGCAGATTGAGCTAAAATAGGGTGACACTGCAAATTTGATGCTATTTGGAGTGGACCATACATCATCACTGCTTGCAATGTGGATAACTCATTTGTGCTATATGATCTTAATGGGAACATGCTTCGAATCCCAGTCAATGGGATTCATCTCAAACCTTCTCATTAAGATAGTACATGCATCTTGTATATATTAGTTTAGGATTTCAATTCATCTAAGTGATTTTAGAAAATTTCATTATTGGTAGTGTACGTATCTTCCCCTAAGTTCTTTACATAATCCTATTTCTTGGAGATGTTCTTGTGTACTATTTCATCATGTTCTCTAGATGGTTTCTAATAGGAAGGAGGATCAAAATATCGACGATTATATGTTGTCATCTCAAAACATAAAATACAAAATAACTAAATCAGAATCAAGGATTTCAAGATGAATCCATGCCCAATGGATGCTAAGGCTATTGATAATCTCATCTAGTAGGTAGATGGCCCCTATGACTCACCAATTTTTATTTAGTTTTTCACCCTTGAAAAAATTGAACTTGAAGAGTTATGGGTTAGGAATGAAGACCATGGAAGGGTTTAAGCATGTTGCGGGATCAAAAAAAATTTGTGGGGTGAAGGAAACAAGTCCATGGATATTTTGAGTGTTGTGGAGTGAAGGAAAAAACTTGACAAGCCATTGAGGTCTAAAGCCGCATAAACAAAGTGAAACAAAAACCCATGAGGAGAAGGAAACAAGTCTACAAAAGTCAACATGATGCCATGCCATATCGATGTTGTGGAGTAAAGAGGAGAAGTTAGTAGAAAATAAGAATGGGAGATAAATCCACGAAGGCATGAAATCACGTGGAACTGAAACAAAAAAACCACGTATCAAAGGAAAATAACAGTTTTCCACAGATTACTAAAATGAACATGAATTTCCATCTGATGATTTGATCTTTGCAAATATGATATTATTTAAGGAAATATTAACCTTCTCCATGTAGAAAAATCATATTTCATAAATTTAGGTGGGTGAAGTAAAATAAAACTCCCCAAACACACAAAATGTCTACTCATGATGGCTCAACGACTAGAATTAAATTCAATATGGGTGTCGTTCCTTTTTCAACAAGGTAAATGGCGTGGGGAAGTGAAACTGTAGATAAATATGATCTCTGTGAAAATTAAATGAAGGTGGTTGGGGGGGAAAAATGGGAATTATAATTTCCCTCTCTTTTCTTCTTCTCTCCTTCTAATTGTCTATATATTGTAAAGTGATTCCTTGTTTTAATGTTGGATAGTTTGGGAATACAAGGGCATCATTTTATGCATAAGGATTCTAAGGGTTGCATGCCTTGGGTTATGTTTCTATAAATGTTTTGCATCTTCCTCCTATATCTTGATGATCTATACATGATATCTTAGCAATAAAATATTTGGTTTTTTGGCTCGTTTCTTCCTTAGATATTATTTTATTGCACTCTCTTGCCTGTCATTCATTCACAGGTGTGTTGTATGCATTCCTTTAGAATATGTGTCTATTTTTCATCATGTAAGTGGATTTTTTAACATGATTTTGATATGTGACTTTCATGTTGGCCCTCCTCATCATCATTCTCTCCCATTTTCACTCTTTCTTGAGTATTTATCCCCTTATTTTGTTGTTATTGCCTTCTCTAGTTTAGGTTTATTTTTTATGCATCTCCTTCTCACCCTAGTGCCTCAGAAAGTTAGAGTAGAGTTAGATAGATATTTTTCAATTCCTAGGAGTGAGTTTAGCATTAGAGGAAGTCAGCCTTCTCTGGAGGTCTATCTTAGTTCAAGTCCCACAACTTGGAGATAGTCCCATATATGTCATGTGAGGGCGAGGAGGTGAGCATCCTCTTAGCCTTTTTCTTGCTAAAGACTTAGGTCCTAGTCCTACCACGTGCTTTCATGGTGAATCATGTACAATGTCATAGTGTGTGGGACTAGTGTTCTCTCGCATACCTTGGTCTGTTTCCTATTTATCCTAGTGCTCCTCTTGTTCTTTTCTCCTTCCTGCTCATGCTCTTCCTTCTCTTGCTCATATTTCCCAGTATCTTTTTCATGATCCTCTTCTTCATTCTCAGACTACTCAAGATCTTCCTCCTCCACAATATGAATCACATGAGCGATCCTCTCTTCTTCCTATCCCTCTCATGTCATTTGGGCCTCATCATTATACCCTTATCCTCTTAGGCTAATCATGTGATCAGTTTCAATTGAGCTTGTAGGAAGTCTTCTAGGAGGGTTTCGGGTAAATTTTTCTCCACGTGTTACTTTCCTCCTCTTCCTTATGGTATGATCTATCTACCCCTTAGTCTCATCATCATCATCTTCCTCCTCTTGTTTCTTCTAGATTAGCTCAAGATTTCACTTCTTTATATTTACAGTTGTCCTTCCAAAAGATGGTGGGTTTTCGAGAGATGTGTCACACAATTTAACCACCTTTCCATATTTCAACTTTGGTGAAAGATAGATGAAAATTTTGCATGCTTCCTTTTCAACCACCAAAGTTGCGATGGGATTCAATTCCATCCCATCTGATTCCTTGGTTCCCAAATATGCTTCTTGGTCGAGTATCTATAGATCTTGTATAGATTATGGTAATCTACATCTACCTTATCTACATTAAATTTAAGTGGTTTTGCATCCTTAATCCTATTTACTGTGTTCCTGAAATATCTAGCTATGAATGTAAAAGGTAGATTACACCACAACCCCACTTCTTCATTCATCAACAAGAATCATGTAAGGAATAAGTGTTACAGTACAACACATTATGTTTACGAATCTAACTCTATGGGAAGCTCCCTAGATATGCTCCATTCATTTCCAAAATCATATAACATCCTTTTGTATCATATTTCCAGGTACGACTTATATAAATTTATCATTATGCCATCACATGGGTACCTAGAAATTATTTATGCCAGTGAAATCTTCTCAATAGGATGTTCCCACTCTCTCCTCGTTGGTCCATCCAGAACTCCAATTTCCCAGAATATGATTAATAAGAAAATTGACCCCTATGTAATCTTTTCACCTCTATCATGTTGGTTTAAATCCTCTTCTATAATACTCTTTATTATGAACATAGAAATATTATATTTGGATCCATGTGCCATCTTATGTGTAATGTACAAAAAAATATTGTTAATTTCATTCCACGTCTCTTAGGCTTCAAGATTACAACTTATCAAGCTTGCAGTTTCCCTGGATATAGGGTCAGATATGTGTGTAACATTAAATGTGTGACTTCACCATTGATAATGTTACTTGGTGGTTGTTTCTTGCATCGATGCCTCATCATGTATATCTAACACAATATCATCCCCTATCTCATAACCCTGTCACCTTTCTAATTAGTTGTGTAGTGATGTGCATCCTGATGCCCTTAAAATAGAAGTAATCTTTGTGGAATCATGACATCAACCATTGGAACAGTCATGCGGGCTTTCTGGAAAAGGGAAATTCATATAATTATAGTACTCTTCCACTCTATAAGGTCTTCCGTACTTGATCATCCAACATAATATGGCCTTCGTCAGTGTGTCGACCTATTTCTACTAAAATGTTAGCCATTATATCACTCTCATGGCCTATGACGTAGTGATTTTACTCATTGATATTACAACTCCATAATTGCAATGCCTATTGATTCCCAACAATCACCTTTTCTAGGTATTGCATCTCTGAAAACCAATCATCTAACACCTCCATTATGGTTTTCTTTCCCTTGGATTCCTTCTTGATTGTTGTTATTTCTTAATCCTAGATTGAAATGTTTGTGACTTTGAACTCTACAAGATGTGTTCCCTAACTTAACAACCTTGTTTTATTTAATTACTTTCTTTGTGCATGCATGCTCTTATTACAAAAATAACACAACTAAATGTAAATCTAATATAAATGGTAATTTTACCTTATTATTAAAATTGTTGAAAAGAAGCTTATGTATGGTAGGGATTTATCCTACTCCTATTGAACCAACCATGAAACATTGCACCATCAAGTTCTTGTAGCTAACATGTGTCTGTCTCTAAAATATTTGTTTCTTTGAATGGTTTTAACCAATGTACTTTCAAATTTCCCAGGTAGCACGTGAATTTAGAATCATATAGAAGTAAAAATCCACCATCAAAAAAATACTTGTTCCTAATATGATGATCATTCCAATCCTTCTAGCGCGTCTTCTTTGTGTTTTGGATCCAACAAGAAATTGTGTGTCATTCATCCTATTACATTAACTTTTCAATGTGTTTTATTTACGAGTCCTCCTATGCAGACAATACATAGAGAAAGTAACATGAACTCAATAGGAAATATTTATTCTGTGCCAAATACTAACTAAAAAGGTGTAGATTTATTCAACCTCCTATAGGTGGTTTTCTATGCCCAAATTACAGCTGATACCTTGTCATCCCATTCCTTCCTTCCAACAACACATATCTTAGTCAAAGTTTGGCTCAAGATATTTTACAAGATTTTACTATTCCATTTACATATGGGCAATATGGATTTTTCTTATAATGATCCAACATGAACTCTGATAACAATATTTTTATCATTTCATTTAGAAAATGAGTACCCCAATCACTCATAAGGCTCAATGGGAAGTTATATTGATTTATGATGTTCTTGAATAGAAAACATGTAGTTATATTGGCTATACAGTCCTTTGTGGACACATCTTCTACCCAACGTGTCAAGTAATTTGTATAGGTAATAATGTATCATTTTCCTATTTGTCACGCATTTGGCACAATTGGTCCAAAAAACTCTATGTCCCATTTCTCAAAGGGTTCTATAGATGTTATTTGCTGTAAACTAATTTCATCCCTTTTTCCTAGCTTTCCAATCCTCTGGAAATGGTCACAATAATTGAAAAACTCTTTTGTATCTTTATAAAGTTTTTCCAACTATAGTCTTGTGAGGAATATCTTTCACGTGGTAGCTTCTCTAGCATAGTGTCATCCAATAATGTCATCATGTGTTTCTTCCTTAATTTCTTCACATTCATGCTCTAATACACATATGCGTAATACTTCATCTCTTCCCATATTATAGGTATATCCTCCCACCAACTAATAAGATGCCTCATGTATATCCAATTGTTTCTTCTCCATATTATTCATCCCCTGCAATGTAATCCCCATGCACAAAAACATTTTTATATCATCTAAATCCATTGGCGCACACTATAACCTAAAAATTTTCACATCAGTGGTGTATCTTCTATAATCTGCGCATCCTCTCCTAGATTTATGTATGATAGGTGATCAGGTCCAAGATTACTCTTACCAAGTTATACTATTATAGAAAATTCAAATTCCTGGAGCAAGAAAATCCATCTGCAAATACAACCTTACGAAACTGGTTTATTAACCAAATGATTTAGTTCCATATGGTCAGTATAAAATATGAAAGGATTTGCAAGAAGACACTTCCTAAATTTATGAATCATGTATACCATAGAAAATGCTTCACGCTCAACATTCCCATCTGTATAATTTTGTTTTGTCGGTGTGAGTTTCCTACTCGTTAAATAGATGGGATGATCAACATTCTCATCTCTAACTTAACATAACACTACTCCTGTTTTTATCCCTAAGGTATCCACATGCACATGCAATGGAAAATTTCATTAAGTGAAGCAAAGGATAGGCACGGTGGTCAACCTTTCCATCAACTTCTCAAAATATTTATGTTGCACATCTTTCTAATAGAATTTCCCTTTGGCCTTCATCAGTTCTTCTAGTGGCATAACTATCTTAGTAGAGCCATTGATTAACTTCCTATAATATCATATATACCCAAGAAATTTGTGGACCTGAGTTTGGTAAGTTGGCTCTTCTAACCACAATATAATTTTTATCTTCGTTGGATCAACCAGAAGACCCTCTTTACATATGATATGCCATAATAAAGTGCCAAATATTGTCACAAAGAAGCATTTTTTATGTTTAGATATATACTAAGTTATCTATATGTTTCTTAAATTAGGCACAAGAAGTTACAATGATCCTTAACCAAGCCATATACAATCCAATCATTCAGATAGACCTAAAGGAAGCTATGGATGAAGTCGTGAAAAGCTTGTACAACAATGCAAGAAAATATTGTTAGTGCATTCTTTAGACCAAAAGGAATGAATGTATGTGAAAAATAACCCCATTCTTGTGGTGAATTTAGTCTTTTCCTGATCCTCACACGTAATTCAAACTCCAGGATATCTACAGAAACTGTCTGTGAAGGAATATATCTTGTTCCCTATTACACCCTCAAGAATATCCTTAATGAACAGTGTAGGGAACATATCAATAACATAAGAAGGATTTAATACCCTGTAAACCACACAAATATATATCCTTCCATATTTATTTAAACTTATAACCATGGGGTTGATCCATTTTTATTCTTCAATTGGCTCAATAATATATGCATTTAACATATTGTCAAATTCATTATTTACTTTAATGCAAAAATTTGGATTCATCCTATAAGGTCTTGTAAAAACTTTTTGTATTCCTTATTTGAGATTTATCTTCATCTCCCCTAGTGACGAATAAAAACCCTTCAACTCATGACAACCCATAAGAGAAATATCTTGTAATTCATGCAACAATTCAACTATCTTTGTAACTTCTACTTCTAACCAATAGTGACCAATGATTACCTCCTTTGACGTGTTGTCTATTTAAATATTCACATTCTTTATCTTCAGTGGTAAGTGGTATGCACGTTCCCACTCATATTCCATATCTAATACCTCATTCTCACCTTTTAAGTGTTATATGTTAAAATATTTGACCTCTTCATCATTAATCGGGTATACTAGTTTTCCTTTTTCCTTCTCCTTTAAAAGATGCTCTAGAAGATCCTCATTAGTTTCTAACCATGCACATTTATTAGTGTGTCCATCAAGATATGTATCCTCATATAACTAAGAAAAAATATCTTCTACTTTTACATTATCCCTTAGAGTGATGTGATTCATCAACTACAAGAATTGATGCAACAGAGGGTTAGATGAAAAGTAATTAAAATTGTGCACTATACCTAATGTCATGTGTTGCATTGGTAGTTTCCTGCTTCATCTCAACATGTATATACCATTCATGTGCACACCCATGTAAACTGGAATAGAAATTATGGACCGAAAGGGATGGCGGTATTGTGTCTGGTCCTTCCAACCAATTCTTCTCATAAGCTTGTGTGTCAGTTCTAGGAGACATTTTTCCATTATACGTAGATATCTTTGAAAGAAGGTTGTTCCTAAAAAAATTGGTCAAGAAGGTAATTATTATCTCACACCATCTAAGAATAGTATCCCTAAGTATGGACAACCATCATGTTACCATTCCTCTTGACAAGTAAACCAACATATTACTTTTTTCTCCTTCATCATGTAGTTGTTCTTCCATTACGTGTAAAACTAATTAAGGATTTTCTTCTCCTATATACCTTAGTAGTGTAGTTATTCCTAACCACCTAACTATGTTTGGTCTAATCATTATTTTTATGCTTCCCCAAAACTCATGACTAACCATTTCATATGTTTCATGGGACCAGTTACCAAAAGCAATGCTTATAGTGTCATTGGTCAAATATGCATCTCCCCATTTGAGCACTCCATCCATCGTTGGCTCAACACACTTTGGATTTTACACAGTCTTCACATAGATCTGATTTAGATCTTCCTCACCAACAAGCTCTATGTAGGGAACACTTTTTGTACCATCTATAATAATCACTACACAAGCATCCTCATTCTCAAAACTAATATAGCCCTTATTAAATCACATGTTTGCGTTGTTTGCATAACACCTTGAATGAACAAGAAATGCAGGAAATTTATCTACCACTTCCAACTATAGAACCTCAAAATCACCCTTTAATTTTACTCCTTGTATAGTGATGCTTTCATCCCTCAAAACTCCAATGGGAATTTCCATCATCTTATTTTCTATATACAACATTATGTTCATGTGTAAAATTAGAAATCTTAAGAAATGAAACTAGAACACCTAAGAAGTTTCAAAGCTTAACTAACCTAACAAGAACCTTTAAGATAAGGGCTTAGGGAGGATAATTTCTTAAACATGCATATAACTTTGAAAATAATTAAACTAACATGCCTAAATCAATCTCTACTCTTTAAATGCTAACTTGAAATGATCCTATTAAGAATATCCTTAGAAAATAGTTTTTATTGTTAATATGATCTCAAGCTTTGTGAATGGGTTCACACCATTAATGGCTATAAGTCCATATGGTTCTCCCCATATTACTCATGCTTGAGCTAATGGATGCACTATGGAGATATTAGCTCAATAAATGGAAAAATTCTCAAGATCCCAATAGCCTATAGTTTATGCTAGATGAAGAAAAGTGTTCTTAGAAATGATGAGGAGGAGGATTCTATTTATAGGTTTCCCAATCCAAGAATGGTATGATTTTGGTGCATGTGGGAAAAAAGGTAAGTCCAAAAAGTACTTTTAGCAAGTCAAAGCACTTTTGACTAGGATTAGAAGCTAATTAACCTTTTAGGATTAATTAGGAATCCTAAGTAAGCTTTAGGAATCTTTCTAGGAGCATCAGGAGGATGTTTCGATAGATTTTGGATGCGTTGGAAGTGGGATTTAACCAATAAGATTTTTTATTGGTCAAATGTCAGGTAGGAGGCTTAATCAGGACATAGAAGTTAATTAAGATGATTTTGAGGGAATAAAGAGCCTAATTGACGAAACGTCATCAATTTGCAGGGAACAAAATAATTAGTGCAATGTTAGTAATAGCATTGATTTTATCAAATTATAGGTGTCTACATTTTCCCCTCTTTGGGGGTGGCATAAGCTACGCCATTTCAAAGATAGTAGATAAGTACAGACAAGTTAAAAAAATTAAAATGGGTAGAATAAAAATTAATAGAGTGAAGCATGCCCCCTCAAGTGTCTATGGGGTGATGGAAGAAGTTGATCGACAATCGAAAAGAAGAATGGAATAGATAGAAGAATAAGAAGGGGTAATATGCCACAAGTGAAGTAGTAGAATAGTGTGGAGAGAAGAAAGGGGTTATAGAATAAAATATTATGAGGAAAGGAGATTGAGCTAACATCCATCCAGTGTCTTGTAAAAAAAATTATTTTCATCATATTGCTAGTGATCTTCATCGTCGGTCTTTATTAAAAATGAAAGCATATGACAAAAGTGTAGAACGACATGAAAATCCATATTAAAAACAATTGTCCATTGCTTAAAACACCAAATCCATGCAACATACAAAATGTAATGCAATACGAGAAAGTAAAAAATTCAACCTAATAGGGAGACAAGTACAAACACACATACTTAAATCAACAACATCTAAGATAGTTGTAAAAATGTTTTGTTATTGAGCTTCAGTTCCCAAATGTTTATGTATAATGACAAGGGTTAAAAGTGGCTCCCCTAGAAAGGATACATGTGAGGGGGGAAATGGTGGACACAAGGGTCTAATGAAAAATCATTCATTTGTTACGAAATATTACCAATCAACTCATTGTGCCAAGATAATATAGACAAAGCAAGCAAACTAGCTTTGTTAATAAGGTAGATCTAAATGATCCATGAATCATTGTTATAGAAACAAGTGAAAAACACAAGCAAGATAAAATTTGAATAAAATGTGTTTGACATAGTTTTTAGATTTTTACCATCGTTTTACCAATTGGATTTTGAATGATTTTTTTGGATGTTTTGAAAAAAAAATTAATTTTTTTTATGTTATCTCAAGACAATGTTCTATTTTTATTGGGAGTTTTGTTCATGAATTTTTTTTTAATGTTTTGGGTTTTTTCTAACATATTTGATTGTTTTTTATTTTACAAGGTTTTTCAAAGCTATGTATAGGGAAGACAAATAATCGTGGATGCCCCCAGCGTTAGATGGGAATGTAAAGGGGCAGAATGCCATGCACATGTGCAAAAAGGAGAATATGTGAAGTTTCCCTAGTGTGAGATGGGAATATACAAAGTAAATTTCTTCACACATATATACAAGAGGATAGGTTGAATCAAGGCCAAAATAGATATTTTCAACATGATGATGAACACAAAACAATGAAGTGTAGAGAAGAAGAAAGGATGCCCCCAATGTAAGTTTTCAAGAAGTCGCTGATAGATATGAGTAGAAGATTGTTTAAGTGAAAGGGGAAAAGGTTCCCACAAACATGGAAAAAATTTAATTTTATACACATGGATTTTCTAAATGAGGAAAAAGAATAGGAAATATTATGAAAGATATGAAAAATGTAGCTAGAAGGCGGATGATGAAAAAGTGATTAGCACAAGACATAAATCATCAGACAAGACATGCACTAAAGTAAGAGTCTAAAAAAGGTCCAAAAAAATACACTTGGTAACATACTAATCATGTTAACTCATCAAGATCTAGTGTGTGCACATGGAAATTTATTACCGCTTGCAGGGAAGATGCGATAGACAACAAGTGAATACACTCTAGCCAATGTGTAGGAATGATTTATTTTCAAATTTGATTTTTGAATGTGTTATCCTATAAAATTGACGAGGGAAATTTTATAGGTAACCATACCAAATTTTGTCCTGGTCCCTCGTCAGGGACCCCTCTGCGTTTAGAATGTTACAAAATCCCTTTCCGGGAAATCTAGTTCTCTGAACTTAGCCATTTTGGTCCCATTTGGCTAGGCACACCTTTTATCTATGTTACACAGAGTAAATTTGTGCCCCCTTCATTTCCTTTAGCGCACCCTTTGAAGTTTCGACACATTTTTTGGTGCGCCTTCCCGTGATGCACCTTTCTTGTGTGTGTTAAGGCGCATGCGCCTTCATGTTAACACATAAATTTTTGCATCATGTTTTGGTGTGCTAAAGGGTGCAAGAAATGAAGTGTTGACGGTCTTAAAATCATGCCAAAAGGTGCAAGTTTTCCCGTGTTGACACACATTTATCTGTGCCAAAGGGCACACCGTTTGACATGTCGACACATGTTTTGGTGCACCTCTTGAAAAAAGTGGTTGGCACATTTATTGCACCTTTGCCTATATATAGGAGCACCCGCCCTGTCACTTTCACAATTGAAAACACGTGATTATCTTTATTCCTCTGCACCTATCAACACACCTGTCATCCTTATGCTGCGTTTGTGGACCCTCTTTCGTCTCTCACATTCTATATATTCTGGGTAGGTGGTTCTTTCTCCTCTTGTCTTTTGTTTTGGTTGTTTGTGTGGTAGGATAGAATGAATATGCGAATCCATTAAACCCTCCTACCGTTCTTGCAACCTTTCCCCCCCAAACCATTTTCATCCTCTTTCTAGATCTGCTGGTAAGGAAGGCTCTACCTCAAAAAAATAACTTGGATCTGTTTGTTGTGCCCCCTCACCATCTAAAAAAACCTAAAAAAGAGGCCTGAAAGATCAAACCTGTCAAGAAAGAGAGAAAACCTTAAAGATTAGTTTAAAATTGTGTTTTTCCCTTGGCGCAATCACCACCCTTGCTGCATAAAATACAGTCGCGCCAAGAAGACACACTTTTTCCACTAGCAACATGCTTAATCCCCGCGCCATGTGAAAACCAAGTAAATCCTAAAAATTGGCATGGGCGCATACCCTATTACAGCAACACAGTGTCATACAGGCCTTTCCTGCCCCATGCCAAATTCCCCTTTTGTGCATAGAAAGATATTGCAACACACATTTATCCTACACCATCGGCACATCAACATCCTCTATTATATGCCAATTACATGAGCCATTGGTGCATCCTGATCTCATGCAACACCAAGTTTATTTGTGCCCAGCCTAACCTTATATACATGGCATAGGCGCACCCCTGTCTACAATAACAAAAATGTCATATGTGAAATCCTTGCGCCCTACGCCCTTTGGCACTGATTTTTTCCTTATAACACTCTTCTTCAGTGCACCATTCTATTAACCCTACAGTCTACAGTGTCCTTACAACCTGCACCCAGATGCCTTTAAATTGTTAACTCCTTATTCTGTAATACTCTAATGGAAGATCTAACAGCTAACATGGCTCTTTTGCGTTGGGTTTCACTTCTTCTTCTTACAGATCAGCAACTGAATTCAGATCCACATATGTCTACATCAAGCAAGAGGCCAACCAAGTCAAAAGGTAAAGCTAAGCTTACAGAAGAAGAAATGAAATACAAGTACCAAAGAGTCAGAATGCCCGAGTCTCAGGAAAAATGTGACCTCGATATAACAGACTCTGAGCTCGGTCACATCGATATGGAAGATTTCTGGGCCAGAACTAGGAGAGTCATAGGGAGTCCCTAGATGGACAAACTAGTAGGCAGTGACCTTCATTTTGCTGGGGGGATCCCCGTCAGTGTAGTAAATAATGAATTCATGATGGTAGTAGACCGCTGCTACAACAAAGACACAAGGTGTGCCCAAAATGAAAAGGGCGAAGTCATGATCAACCTCACTACCCGGCATTTTGAAATCATGCTTGGCATTCCTCACCACCGGCATTTTGTGGCCGTAAGCCAAGAAGATTGCATCAAGGATTAGGATGACAATGAAGACCAGTGCATGTAGATAATGAATGAGGTGTACCTAAAGAACAAGAAGGTGATAACCAGATGGCCACAAATTATTCACCATAGCGACTTCTCTGAGGAACTGAGTGATACTATCACGTTCCTAAGTAGATTATTTAGGATTTCTAATGCCCATTACTTTCATAAATGGATGCTCAGGTACCTGGAGACCATGACCAAGAATGTACCTGATCAACACTTTGAATGGGTGGAGATAATAAGCAGCGCCATATCTTATCAGCTCCAACAACTCAACACAACGGGGAGGTTCTACATGAACTCCTATGTAGTCTACACTATAGCCTCAGAGAGGGATTATCCAGCATTGAGCCGATGCAGGGTTTGGCCTCAGGTAAAGATATACAAGTACTACCCAGAGCTGAAGCTAGAGAACAACATCTCATAATTCACCAAAACCAACGATGCCTTCTTCTACGGCATCGTCTGCCTATTGAGGCCCAACATGACTCACGGTTGAATGACCAAGAGCATTATCATAGCAAAAAATAAGTGGGGGACCTTATTTACACAATTTCCCACCTTCACCTATCTTAGGGCAGCTAGCTTCTTGGGTGAACCCACTAAATTGCCGAGATATGCCGACCCTAAGATGATCCTATTGGAGCTATCCAGACAGCTCATAACATACCACGAGAAGTGCCAGAAGAGAAAGAAGGGTGGAACTCCTTTCCCCCTTATAGTGGGCAGATACACATGTATCTCTCACCACAAAGCCCAGGAAATGGTTACCAAGCTAGAACTGCTCTATCTAAAGCACAAATTCCTAGCGAGGCCCACTTTTGATCTAAGGAATTGCCTTCCAAAGGCAAAACTTGATCCAATCCATATTCCACAAATCAAGGAAATCTATATCAACCTGTACCATGAGGTTGAACTTAGAAGGAAGGACCACTCCTGTTTGGCCTTGGATGAAATTATTCAATACGACGTGGCCATCGTTCCAAAGGGCTATCAAACTGCTAATCAAGAAGTTGATCAGGTATATTTGGATACCAATGGGGATGACTGGCTGTTCACTATGATTGACAGAACAAAAGCACCCCAGACCATTGAAGAAAGGGTCAAGGAGACATTGCAGAGAACAGAGCACTAGTGCAAGATGAATGGCCTTATCTACCTCGGAGTAGATTTCACTACGTCTCCATTGGGCAGCACACCTGTTAGGCCAAAGCATCTGTCTAAGGTCAAAAGGAAAGATAAATACGGTGAATTGAGCTCTACTTAAGAAGGAGCTCCTGAAATTCCTCCTTCCATTACACAAGAACAGGTTGTAAGCCTGGTATCCCCAGAAAAAGAAGTGGCAGAAGGTGTTTCGACGGGTACATCCACTCAGGGTGTCACCACTACTACAAATGCTAAGGTCCCTTCTATCCCTTCTCCTTCTCCTCCTTCTCCTCCTCACATGACCCATGCGACCATTCCTTTGGTCGTGTCCTCTCCCCCATCTTCTATTGTTCCTCCTTCCTCGTCATCCATCTTCTCTTCTCTCACAGAGATGTGCCCCACCATTTCTTCTCTCATCTCTCAGCTCCCTTCCTTTCCCACGTCTTCCTCCCCTGTAGTGTCCCTTCCCCCTGTGAGCACTTTCTCAGCCTCCCTCTCAATGCCACCACCAAGTGTCTCTACACATTTCCCCTCGTCTACTGGAGTTTCTCCCTCTTCTACCTCTGGTCCCATTCCCTTAAGTCCAACGTGGATCTCCCAGCATCTGAGCCAGAAAAGGAGGAAAGTCCCTATCACACCAATGGACTTCTTCGGAATCCCGGAAAAGGGGGCTAAGAAGCAAAAACCCATAACCTACTACTCTCAGAGTGGATCAGGAGAAAGAGTGATGGAGATTTCATACCCCAATCCTTCAAAGGGTAAAAAAGATCTGTCTCCAGCAGATTATATAGTGACCTAAGTCACAATGGGAACATCTTCAGAAAGTCTTCAAGGAGAGGCCCTATCTACAGTGGATTCCCTTTGTAAGAAACTTCAAGAAGCAAAGGAGGAGAAAAGGTTGCTAAAGGAACAAAAAAAAAATCTTCTCCACACCCTGCAGAAAATGGGCAGTGCACCTCCTACAACTGCCACGGAAACTCCTGAGGTCCTAAGTCAGGACAAAATAAACAAGTATGCAAAAATTGGTGAACAAGGTATGGTAGTTTCCACCTGGAGGGATCAAATCCTAAAAGATAGTGAGGAGGTAATAGTCAAGTTCACCGAGTTGTATTAGAACATCAATTAGGCAAACAAAGATCTCCAAGCGATTGCAGGACCTATCTCTGAGGAGTTTGACCATGCAAGGCTACAACATGAAACATTCTAGAAAATTCTTGACTGTTCAGTCAATGATCTAGTAAAATTTGGCATCTTCACTCACCCTAGGGTACCCAGTAAGATCCTTGGTGTGTTGGATTACCAGGTTGACCAGATGGAGTTCCTCCTGGAAAAGATCGACAAAGTCAAGGAAGAAGCCCTGGATGAAATGCATCAAATGGAACAAATTTTTCTGAGAATGTCTCCTGGCCTGCTTACTCCTTCTTTCACCAAGTGAGGAAGGTGGACGAAAATATCTAGATCTTCAAGAAGATCCTCTCGTAAGGGTTATGGCCAGAAGCCATTTTTAACACCGAATGCATCAACAACCTTCTGGCTTGCCGTGATTTTGTGGGGTTCCTGATGGAGGTAGGAAATGAATATTTCAAACTCCCTGAAAAACTTAGAGATGAGCGGGAGACATGTGAATTCATCGGTGATCATACGAAGGGTCCTCCTTAGGATCAACTTCAGCCCATGATTAGTAAATTCATGGAATATCAGACTCATTTCCACATCACCTCTCCCGAACAACAGCAGAAGCAATATACCCCCTTCCAACTGTGATACGATGATGAATAGTTCTCTTCCTCTTGGCTTCTCTTTTTGTAAATATCTAATAGTATGTTGGTAAAAACGATGACCTCATCCATGTTGCACCATGGGATGTTGTCATTCACCAAGTTGTCCAAAGTCAACATTGACTTTTAGATATTTTGTAGATATTTTGTAAATTAGTTGTTGGTTCCCTTTTGCCTTCTTTCTTCCCCTTCTTCTATATATACTTGGATACTTTCTTTCTTATGTCAGATTTATGTGTTTATTCTGTTAAATATATATCTACTTTTTTGTCATTTATTCATCAATATTGCTTTGTTCGTCTATGCAAGTAGGTTCAGCTCTATTTACTACCAGCCCAAAACATAGACCCTCTGACCTTTCTACTTTGGAATTCATTTCTTTTCTTCCTTTAGATCTATTCTTCTCCCCACCTCGTTTCTTTCCCTTCTTTTCACAGTTGGAAATACCTCTACTGGGATGAGATCCCAGCCCCAAAAGGTAGAATATTGTGAGACTTGCACAGATTCCTACTGGTAGAATAGCAATAAACTAGTTTCGCTTTGCTGACTCAAAGAGGGGCTATGCCCTACACATTGTTGGCTCATCTATCCATATATCTGTCCACTTGACAGTTTCTCAGACCAACAGAATGGAGGGTGAAAGGAGAGTCGTACATTGCTTCTCTTCCATCTAGGTGTCCATAGCCCCAATATAGATGCGTTTGATTCTAATCACAACATTTCTCTACTATTGTTCAAGAATCCATAGCCCCAATAAAGATTATAGGAAATACCCCAAGAGAGATTTATATATCAATTTTCCTTTTGCTTTTGATTTGATTTGATTGATTTTCTTTTCTTTCTAAAAAACAATTTCAGCTCTCTTGACTATTTTTGATAAGGGGTTAAGAACCACTGATGGCTTGATGGAAGGATGTGGAAGTGAATACGATGATGAAATTTTCTAGTGTCAACAAATACGTCCAAAATTTCTTGACAAAAAATTTATTATATGGAGATAGTGATAGGATATATAAAATGTCAGTCGTTCTTTAATTTATCAAGGTGATGAAAGACCAAGGTCAAATGGATACCATAAAGATAAATGTCACAAAATTCATGTGAATAGACTAATCAAAATAGTATCAAAGGGATGAAAATGGTGGATGAATTACAACAAGAAAGGGAAGAAAGAACACCCATATGTATGCATTGATTTTTTTTTAGATTTTGGGATTAATCAATGTCAATCTACATGATAAGATCGAACAATAATGTTTTTAATTTCCTTGATAAGGGAAATTAAGCATTTTTTTTTATCAAGAGTCATATTATCTCCAATCTCAATGATCACGATGAGATCATACTCAATAAATGACTGTGAATTATCTTGAAACATGGATTTTACATAGAGGAATTTGAGTTCCCTATCCATAGGTTTATGCACTTTCTGCCATACTTGATGGTTGCGTTCATGTGCATTCTTGATCACATTTTATTTTTAAATTTATGTATGTTTTATTTTTTGGGATATTTGAAGCTCTTTGAACCTTTGATCTTAGCTTGATATATAAATTGTTTGGGTTTCGTATAAGCTAAGGTGTGACTCGTCTGATCCCAAGAAGTGGGAGAGATATTGGATTTTTAGGATCAATGTGATAAATTATAGTAAGCTTGCCACATTCATTGATAGGAGGATGATATAATGGATGAAGATAATATGATCCAAGGGTTAAACAAGATGGTCTACCAGGAGGTGGGCTACAGACAAATGAAGTATGACTACTAGGATGTGGCCCTAATATGGAAGAAAAATGGGTACTGTGAGGTGTCCCATTGATAGAAGAAAAATGACTACTAGGATGTGGCTCAAGTATAGAAGATGAGGGACTACTTAGAGGTGTCCTATAGATAGAGAGGATGAAGGGCTACTAGGACACAGCCCAAGAATTGAAGGTAATGGGCTAACCAAAGGTGACTCATAAATAGAAAATAATGGACAAATATTAGAACACAACCCAAAAATAGAAGATGATGGGCTACCTGGAGGTGACCCACAAGTAGAAAACAGAGGGATACTATGATGTGGCCCAAGAATTGAAAATAATGGGCTACCTAGAGGTGGCACACAAGTAGAAAATGGAGGGTTACTAGGTGGTGAACCACTCGTAGGAGAGGAGGTTAGGCTACCAGGAGGTAACCAAAGTTGAGATTGTGATTGAGGAATTATTATAGATAAAGAATGATCAAGTAATTAGAAGATAGGCCATGGATCAATTTTATACCTAGGCATCTCATCATGCACAGAGGAAGGTGAAGATGGAATAATAAGAGGAGGATCATGTTCAATGGTCTTAGGATCTTCCTGTAGACACTAAAATTAGTTCATACTCCCCCTTTGTCCCCCGACATATAAGCCCCCCTTTATTACATCTACCTAGCCATGACCCCCTTCACCCTACTAATATTAATTTAATTAATTTAATTAAATTAAGTCATTACCCTCACTATATTTATTATTTAAATGTCTTATTTAAATAATATCTACACAAATACTTCACTTAGACACCTCACCAAGCCAACTCAACCCAAGACCTATTCTTAGCAAGTTACCATAACTAACTAAGACTTACCCAAAACCTAAAAATCAATGCCTACATTCCCTCTAACCACATTCCCGCATGCTCAGAAGAAGCTCCCAGTCTAATCCATGGGATAACGACACAAGATTTGAGGAAATCATGAGGATCTCCCTAATTTTGGTAAACCTAGAAAATCCCACCTTGACCGACGTCAGTTTCCCCTAACTATCGCTGATTAACCCGGACCGCTGTTGGTTACCCCTTTTAACCCAAAACAACCTTATTCTAAAGGTTGGAACTTGGAACTTGGAACTTGGGAGTTGGAAGCAAGAAATTTGACAAGCAAGAACGAAATCTTAGAGAGATAACACATCTTCAGAGAGCCGATTCCAGCAATAACTGACATCCAAGGAAGGAGATTGAGCATCTTCTCCTACACAGCTAGCATAGCCACATTCCGATCTATCCAAGCAAAAGAGGAGTGTGCATGCATCCCATGCAGAAGATTTTCTTCATTCGGTGATCACTTGCAGCCTTCAAACCATCCCACACACCTCCATCCTTCACACACAGACCTTCAGGAATGAAATCCAAGTAAGTACAACATCATACTTTCCTAGTTATTTCATTTCATCATTTTTTTATCATCCATTTCTTATCTTGCTCCCTGTTGACCGTCTCTAACATTTTGTACCTCCATAGAGCCATCAAAACCTCATAAAAACATATTCTGGTCACCCAATACCTCGTCTTGACCAACCAAATACTTTATGTAGCAACAGAGGAGACCAAAACCCTGTTTTGTGACATTTTCAGATCTCACAGTAACTAGCGCCAGTTATACGTAACTGCGGTTGGTCACCCCTGACTGACACTGGTCTCTGTGTTTGTCCACAAAATCTTAAACAAAGACCTATCCAATTAATTTTACCTCACCCTCACTCACTTATGACCTACTCGAGACCTTTATCAGACTTGTAGAACCCAGAACCAACCATTTGACCTATGGATTCTATTCTAGCTTAGCCTGTTAGATTAGATCTATTTTCTTATTTTGTTTTTAAGTGAGATACCTAAATCATTTCAAAATAGCAATAGTATTTACCTTGTTTTCAACATTAATTTTTTTAAAATAGTGGACTGACAGCCATCTAGGAAGTACCATACTTCTTAGATCTAGCTCACGCTAGGCAATTCACTACCCATATTGTTTAATTCTTTTTGGTGGTCTTGATTTCATTACAGGTAGTTCCTCCTAGCCAAAAGGAAGCTCTCACGGTCATCTGCGGATTTAGAAGTCATACGCACGTAACAACCCATGAACTAACATTTGAATAGGTATTTCTCCTATGCCCGTTACCCTATCTATTTCATCAACAATTCAAAGAAACAATCTAAGAAAAAGAGGTGAAACATTTTGGCATGCCTGGTGGGACCCATCCAGGGTTCCTTGCATTTCATTTATTCCTAGGAAAAAAATTTGTGTTTTTTTCCCTTCTAAAAGCGTACACACTAATTTTCTTCCCTAGTAATCCACTCCTTATTTCTATTTTCTCTAAAGGAAACTTTTCTTTTGGTGTATTTAAAAAGAATCATTTCTTCATGATTTCTACATTTTAGCAAAAGAGTATCCCTCTCCCTCTTCATCTTATTGTGTCATCCAATTTCACATTTTCGATTTGGGTTCTAAAATCATTACATTTCATTTTGATTTTCTACATTAGCTCACATTAAATGAGGGCAACCTATACGTTGGAAGTCATTGTCAGTTGATGGTTGACAAACGAATCATAGAAAAGCACTTCTATCCTTTTCTCTTTCTCTGAGTCTTACCAAACCACACAAAAAATCAAATACATACATTCTTAAACAACATCCTACTTGGAAGAAGTTGTAGGTGATCACACGATCATGGCACAGTGGGCACCCAGCTCGCTACTCTGTCTCGTCATACTTTAGAGTGAAGCCTGCCCCCACCATAACAAACTTGAAACCTCACCCTGTAGATCTCCTTCTTTGTAGGAAGCTATCGTTACCAAAAAATCTATTTCATAATTCATGTGTCATTCCACACAAATAGCATAAGCTGAACAAACATAATAGAATAGGCACTCTAGGAACATTCTTTCTTAGTGTTCTACTTGATTTACATTTTTGAGGTGAGAGATTTTGATCATTATTTTTGTCTTTCCTCACACACTCCCAATCATAGTCGGTGTATTCTAACTTTTTTTGAGCATGCTTGGGCCATATCACCATCATTCCCAGAATTTTGGGTTTGATTCCACATCAAATTCTAATTCACAACCACTTTTTCTCATCACTATTTCAATTTCACAGTAAATGTCATCGGTTAAACCCAACCAACATCGGTTCCAAGTCCTTTTGCTAACCTACTCAAAAGGACATTTTTTACTCCACTTTCTTACACTTTTCACAATCTATGTCACTGTCATTATTCCCATTGAAGTTTTAAACATCCCAGATTTGGCATACCTATCAGATTTTACCTTTTACCTCACTGTTTACTCACTGTCCATTTTCTACAGTGACTAGCAGTGGTTACCCCTAACCGACATCAGTTTTTCCTAACCAGCATCAGCTATCTTGTTTCACATTCTAGCCACAGTTTGTTACTTAATCCATTTTTATCACCAGATTCACCTGTTCCTATTGTTCTCTATACCATTCACAGAGAAGCAGCCCTACCTAATCAATACAAGTTCACATGGTACTGACCCAAAGACAAGCGAACGCCCTCATGTTCCACACTAGTTTCCAGCCACTCCCACCTAGTCCTTCACAGCCTTCTATTTTATCACCGACCATGGATCCCATCTAGCCTACTAATATCGCTACCAGAGATGAGGAGTTCGCATGAATCCTTGAGCAGAACCCTGTTGCCTTGTAGTTTTACCTCTCCCACTTGTCCACTCGAGATGCCTCAGGTCAGTTGATATATGGCATGTTCGTATCTATCCCCCAACACTCATACCCACTTCCACCTCAGCCCCATCTGGCTCCATGCTACCTGCATCCACCTTACCCCTAGTCATTTCATAGATAGGTCCTATACCCGCTATGACTACCACATTTGTTACCTCTATCGCACCCATTACATCCATCATACCCTCAGTGACTACCTCAAACATGACCTCATCCACCCCTACTATCTCATACATACCCATAGCTACATTCCCACCTCTAGTTTCAGTGACTCCTACCCCATTTCAGAATGTGGTTCTTTCCATTCCACAATCATTAGCCTCTATTTCCACTAGGGTTACCACAACCCTTCCTCCCATATATACATACTACCAACAACCACCTATTTCATCTATTATTCATTCTGCGTACGTAACCCCTATTTCATTGCCTTCTTCTCCACCACCTTATATGGCAGCCCCATACACTGGAATGCCACACCCATTATATGTTCATAACCAACCTCCTCACACTATACGAGGAATCCAATCATCACAACCCACCAACAACCTAATTAAATTGATGATGGATAAGATGCAAACACATGAGGCATCAGTTTCTAGCTCCCGCAACACTCTCACTTACGATGAGATTTGCAACGATCCTATTCACCCATCCATTCCCATATGTTCATACCCTATGCATTGGGAAATGCCAAAATTCAACTGCTTCAATAGTAAGGAAGACCCAAAACAACATTTTTGCTCATTTAAACATGGATGTTATTTGATTGCTCATGATGATGCCTTACTTTTGAGGAATTTTCCCATGTCCCTCACTGGACTTGCATTATACTAGTATAGTGGGTTACCCAAACACTCCATATTTTCATTCAATTAGGTAGCCCAAGATTTTTTGGATCATTTTTCTATCTATATCACAAAGAAAGTTACCATGACCAATCTATATTCCACATGTCAGTATGAGGATGAATCTATCACAAATTTTGTCGCTTGTTGGCGTAGCCTGATCAATCAACTTACCTTTTAACTGCCACAAACTTAACTCATTGATATCTTTACCCGAGCTTGCACCAGACATATCTCCCCGACCTTGCAAGTCCAAACTTTTTGAACATTCGATCAGGCATTCACTATGGCATGAAAGTTAGAGATTTGGGCCATCGAAGAGAAGAAAATATAATTGTTAAATAAGAATTTGGCATTCAAGTCTAATGAAACCGCTTCTTCTTCCAAACCACCAACCTATTATTCAAAGGCTAAAGGTACCGCTAACGCAGTGGTACTCAAGGCCGGCCCAGCTCATCCCTCCAATCAAGCTACACCCTCATCTAATCTATCACTCATCCAAGATTTTTGATTCAGACAAGAGTAGTGAAAATATACCTCAATTGGGGAACCTTACTCTTTTGTCTTAGAAAAGCTTATCAAAGTTGGTGCCATCACCCTTCCACCCATAAAACCACACACTGGTTTTGAACCTGCTCGCCCCTTGCCCACATGGTATAAGGAACAATATTTCTATAACTATCACCGAGTGAAAGGTCATAGTGATGGCAACTGTATCACTTTTAAGAATGTTTTCCAAGAAATGCTCGAGAAAGGTGACTTGACTGTGAATAATCCTAACACAACCCCTAACCAAAATCTACAAATCTTTAAAAAACCATTTCCCAATCATACCCCTTCATCCAATCAAACAATCCGCTCACAATACCCTTACCTGTGAGGTTCACGCAATCTTTAACAAGGTACCTGTCGCATCTCAATTACCTCACATCCCTTCCATAGAGGAAATCCTAGCCTGAAATCCTCCTTCCACATTGGAACCAACCGTTATTGTTCCTTCACCAATAAAAGAACACCCCTTCATCTCCTACAATCACCTATGGATGAGTCTTCTGCTAACATTGAGACCATCTCACCCCTAGCTTCTACACTAATAGAGCCTTTACCTACCATACCTCCTCAAACCCACAGAGGAGTACCCATTACCTCCACCCATAGAGCATCACCTACTATCTTCTCCCCTCATAAAGGAGCACCCATTACCTCTTGAGGAACTCCCATCATAGACCCGGTGGAGATACCTTTGCCTCTTGGCGAGCATTCACCATCAGCTACCCAACATCCAATAGACCTACTTTCAGCTCTTTTACCCATAGAAGGTGAAGCTAGCCGATTCCCCATCTCTAAGATACATTTTATGGGAATTTCCATTAGGTCCTCACCATCTCCACCCACAAAAGTGCCATTCTCACATTTGGCTGATCACTTGGATTATGTGGATAGGGCTTTATTATGGGGGCACCTCTTACTCCATGTCTCAACACAAATGTAGAGATCCCTTGATGACACCTCCATTATCTACCCAAACACATTTCCACACATCAAACCAACTACATCCACTGATGTCGCAACCCATTTCATGATACCTGTTAGCACTCACACCACACCTTTACCCATAACTTGACCTATGCCTAAACCCAAACCCATACCCACAACATTTACCTCCACTAAACCTATTACCACTTTAGGGGTCACCCCCGCCACCAGCCTTACTCATCCACCTATTAAACTAGATTTAGCAACATCCTCCAACGTCAAGACCACACCTACTCCAACACCCAAACTAAAGAAACAAACTCATCAACCTCATATCCCGACCACACCAATCACACTTGCACTTGTCCCATCCACCTTCAGACCTCAGTTACCTAACATGATCAAGCACCCTTAACCCATCCATAAACCAATAACACAAAAATCCATTGCTTCCTCACATACCTCTAACCTACCCAAGCACACAACATGACTTATACCTTCACCTGTAGTCTCTTTACCACCAATACCTCCAATCCCTTCAACTATTGCTTCACTACCCACTACACTTCAGTCTTTTTCCCTCATACCCCAAGCACGACCCACGTTATCTACCTTCATAGCAACCTCATTATCCCCATGAGTAGCTCACCCTCTTCCTCCATCTTCTTTTCCTTCCATACCTCATTCACCCACATCACCTTTACCGAAGAAAGTGCAACCCAAAAACAAAACCCCACTACCCCACAAGAAGGTAGTCAAAACAACCCCACATCCTCCTACCCATCCATCTACTGTACCCCTACCTAAACGAACCCGACCGATACCTCAAACCACACCGTCGTCTAAACCCATAGCTCAACTTTTTCCTACTCTTCCAAAAATAATCCCCAGACAACCACCAACACCTACACCCAAGCCCACATTCACTTCCCATTGTGACCCACTAGCAGGGTCCTATGCCAAAATTTTAACCAACCTCCTCGAGACTTTTGTTATCATATTACCGCCACTCTGACATTATGACCCCCTCAAACCCAAGCCAAAGGGGTTTGATGATCCAAATTTTTTTGCATACCATCATGTGCCAGGACACGATGTGGAGAACTGCAAGCCCTTGAAAACCGTCCTTATCTAATTGTGTCCACCCAAAACCAAATTTGATGACGATGACATTCTTGATGAGGATCTTGCTTCACCTACACCCATTCCCACATTACCCAATCAACAACCACAACCTCCACCCTCACAGCTCCTAGAGCCACACCCAAGATTTGAAATTAATATGGTTCACATTAGAGAACTGGCCATGCCACCACCCAAATGTCGTTGTGCCCAGCTAACCTCATAAGGTTTTTCTCCTCTGGTAGGTTTTTTGCCCTTCATGTCATTATACCACTCACCCTACACCTTCTCCATTTGCCAACTTCCCTCAAATCAACATGATACATGTCACTACATGTGCGCAGAAGGGAAAAGACAAGGCAACTAACCCACCAACCAATCCTATACCCAACATACCATCTACCCCCATACCTAAAATAAATATCCACGGCTCCACATACCCCATTTCTAATGATGTCACACATCGCACCATGCTCAAAAAATTACACCAATCTCCCCTCAAAATTTCCTTATACGACCTCATCTAAACCTTAGAATCCCATTGTCAAACCCTCATGGAGGTTCTTCAATCTATTAAGGTTTTACCCAATGACCCTACACCCGTAGCATCCTTTATCACACCCCATCATGTAGCTTCCCTCACCAAATTACCACCTTCATCTTCACCTCACCTTGTTCACCAAGTGGCCTCCCTTAGCTTCTCAGAGGAGGAGATTGTGCCACACCAAAATGATGACCCAGACCCAGCCCTCTTCATCTCTATCCACATTGATGACATACAGGTATGTCGTGCAATGATTAATGGAGGTGCTAGAATTAACATCATTTCATCCCATGCATTTTCTCAAATGTGCATACCTGAAAATTGTATGCATAAACATCCAGTCATGTTGTGTTCATTTAATAACACTATCACCTCCACATTAGGCACTATCATCCTTCACATTTGCATGGGCCCCCGCACTATTCCAGAATTATTCTATGTTTTGGAGGGGGAATTCCAATATAACTTGTTGCTTGGTAGACCCTAGATCTATGTCATGGGTTGTGTTCCTTCCACTTTGCGTCGTTGTGTAAAGTTTGAACACGAAGGACACACTTATACCATTCCAGCTGACCCATCACCTTTCAAAACATGCAACATGCTTTACTGACCCAATGATGTGCTCATACTGGTCAAGTCATCTACTTCTGAAACCAATACCACTTCACCTACACCTACACCCACACCCACCAGTACAACCGTTGCTTTCACCTCACATACCTCCTCCACACCTACCACTACTATAACCTCCATGGCTGACCCATTAGCTTCCCAATCCGTTAACACCACTTCTGCATCAACCTCTAACACATCGTCCATACCATCTTCCCACATACCAACCAATGATCCCTTGGAAGGTGTTTTTGAACACCTCACTCTGGGGGAGTACCACTTATATAGTGTCAACACCTTCCTTACTCGACATGAGTATGGAAGCCTTCACCAACACCCTTACTATGATCACCATATAGGAGAATGCCTCCTTTATGGTCCTCCTCATCTTCGTACTAGTCTCACCTATGGGGGAATTGATACTACCACCTACACACCTAAATCACCATCACAACCCCACCCATTTTCCACTGACTTCCAATCCCTTACCAATAACCATTTCACCCACACCTTCCTACACCACTGTGCATGGAAGGGTTTTGGTTTTGGATTTTATGAGCAAGTTCGCCATACCATTATTCCATGTACCACCTGCAAACATAAAGACCGTAGTGGTATCAGCTTCCCCAAACCTCCTACCAAACAGGCCCGCATTGAATTCATTGAGGACCCTATCCCTTCTCCACCTTCATCATCACCTTCACTGACAGAGTTGATGGATCCTGAATCTATCCCTCCTAACTTCTTTTTTTAATAAACATCATTTCCTTGGGGCCTTTGACTTATCAATACGAAGGTGAGGCCCCTTCCACTCTCCCATTCCTATATCCTTAGATGATTGACGACAACACACTGACCATTAACATTATTCAATGTCAGGATGATGAATCCATACTCACCTACCTTGGTGCATAAGACTCATATATTCATTAGTTGTTACCCCTTGAGATGTAAACCATGTTAAATGAATCAACTATTAAGATCAAAATTCATACTCAGGACGACCTGCACATCCTAAAGATCAAACAATCTTTGATGTTGCTGAACAGGAAGCCATCACTTCTTTTCTCTGAGATCATAATGACGTTTTCCCTTGGTCTTACGCATACATGCCTGGCATTGATCCCACCATAGTGGTCCACAATATCGTAACCATTCCCGATGTCAAACCTATCAAACAAAAGCTAAGGAAAATGTAACCTCACATTTCTCTTCTTGTCAAAGAAGAACTTTAGTGTCTTCTTTCCATTTCCTTTATCTTACCCATTGATTATCCTCATTGGATTTCTAACATTGTCCTTGTTACTAAAGCAACAAGGGGACTCCACATTTGCATGGACTTTCGTGACCTCAACCTCACCTACCTGAAAGATGACTTTCCCTTGCCCAATATTAATCAACTGGTGGACCTTAGCACGGGTCACAAGATGCTCTCACTCATGGATTATTTCTAGGGTTATAACCAAATTTTGCTTTCCCCAGAAGATCAGCATAAGACCACATTCATTACCCCTTAGGGAACCTTTTTCTATCGAGTCATGCCTTTTGGCCTTAAAATTGCTAGTGCTACATATCAACGTGCTATGACTTACATCTTCCATGATATCATGCATCGCATATTGGAAGATTATGTGGATGATCTCTTAGCTAAATCTAAATGCCACGTCAAGCACCTCGCTGTCCTCAAAACCATCTTTGATCACCTCATTAAATATTGCATCCGCCTTCAACCTAAAAAGTGTGCCTTCATGATTCTCTCAGGAAAACTCCTAGGATTTATTGTCTCCCTCTGTGGTATAGAAGTTGACCATGCTAAAGTCAAGGCCATTCTAGAAATGCCTCCGCCCACAAACCTCAAACAACTATGTAGCTTGCAAGGTAAATTTCAATCCCTTCGTCATTTCATTTCACAATTATCAAATCGGTGTCAACCATTTCATCATCTACTTAGGAAGGATGTATCCTTTAAATGAGATGATGCCTATCACAATGTTTTTGAGGCCCTAAAACAAGACCTTCTCAAACAACCCATACTCATTCCACTGAAAGATGATCAACATGTTTACCTATATATATCAGCTACCGATCATTCCTTGGGAGCCATGCTCACTCATCGCAATGAACAACATAGGGAGTAGATGGTTTATTACATAAGTTGTACTCTTTTGGACTATGAAACCTGATACAACCACCCAAAAAATATTTTCTTAGCCTTAGTTTTTGTTGCCACCAAACTTCTCCATTACCTACTTAACCATAAAACCTATGTTGTGACCAACACTAACCCTTTACACTTCATGTATGCCAAACCATATCAAAATCAGCACACTACATGATGGCTTATGTTTTTAGATAATCTTGACCTCAAATTCATTCATCAAAAGTCCATTAACGGCCAGGATATTGCTGACCAACTACCTGATGTACCTATTGCCGGGGACCAACCCTCTAATTTTGACTTTCTTGATGAATCCATTGCTACCCTTACCCTAGATGAACCTCCTTACCAAATGACACTGTTCCTTGACAATTCCAAGTGTCAGCATGGGGTGGAGATGGTGTTATCCTTGTCCCTCTGGATGGAGAACCCATGCCTTTGTCTTTCAAACTAGACTTTGAATGCAACAACAATATTGCCAAGTATGAAGCACTCGTACTAGGTCTCCAGACCACCTATGCCCTCGATTTCAAATCAATTCACATCTTTGGTGACTCACAATTGGTCATAAACCAAGTCAATGGTATGTACCAATGTCGTAACGAGATACTTCAAAAGTATAAACATCACGTACACATACTTTTGACCACCTTTGATCATTATACCCTTCAAACCATCCCATAGTCAACCAAAAAAATTGTAGATACCATGGCCTACTTAGCTTCCCAAATACCCATTTCCCCTGTTAATTCCAAAATATTTGTCACTGTACAACACCTCCATTTGCCTTCTTCTTTACCTCATGATGTTTACTCAATCAGAACTAACACCCCTGACCTGAGTGACCTTTTGTATAAATAATACTCTGACTACCTTTCCCTCTCCATCTTACCTCCTGATCTCACCCATAACAGATAACACACCTTCCTTAAGAAGGTCTTCGATTTCATTATGCTGGGGGGACTCCTCTATAAGCACAGCTTTGATGGTATTCTCTTACGATGCCTCACAAGTTCTGAAATTCCCTATACCATCAAGGAGGTTCATGATGGCATATGTGGAGGTCACTTTAGTGGTCTTGTTGTGGCTAAGCGTATTCTTCACCTAGGCTATTACTAGTTGACCCTTAACCATGATTATTGCGACTATGTCAAACACTGCGTGAAATGTCAATAGAACTCCAACCTTCATCATACACCCAGTCATGCCGTACAGATTGCTCGTGACATTTGGCCCTTCTCTCAATGGGGTTTGGATCTTATCGGAGAAATCAATCCTCATTCTTCCCAATGCCATCAATGGATCATAACTGCTACCGAATACTACAAAAAATGGGTGGAAGCCATACCACTCATCTCCACAAAATCCAAAAAAATATGTGAGTTCATTAACCATCAGATCATTTATCACTTTAGTGTCCCTCATCACCTCATCACAGATAATGGAAAACAATTCAAAACAAAACATTGTGAAAACTTTGTGACGCCTTCGGCATTTAGCTTTGTTTCTCCTCGCCTTATTACCCACAAACCAATGGCCAAGATGAATCCACTAACAAAAACCTCAATAAAATTCTCATAAAATTGGTTGACGATACTGGGAAGGATTGGCATACGCACATTCCATTTTCTCTATGGGCATACCACACTAGTATTCGCACTTCCTCTACGGCTACACCCTTTTCACTGATCTATGGTACTGAAGTTGTTCTGCCTCTCGAAGTCCAGATCCCCTCACTTTGCATTTCTCTCCATGACATGCTTACTGATGATGAATTTTGTCAAGACCACTTATCGCAACTAGATTTATTAGACGAACATTATCTTAACGCTTTGGATCACCTTCACGTTTATCAACAATGTATCAAATGTGCTTATGAAAACTGTGTTCATGAACGAACCTTCCAAGTTGGTGACCTTGTTTTGAAAGAAAATCAACACGTAACCAAAGCAAAAAAGAGTAAATGGGGAAAATTCACTCCTAATTGGCTTGGACCATACATCGTAACTCATACCTATGGATCAGGTGCCTATCGTTTGTCCTCGCTTGAGGGTAAACCCGAACCTGAGCCCCTTAACACATTACATCTTTAACCATTCTATTGTTGACTCATTATCCTACCTCACTCGGTGTATCTTTATAGGCTCGTCCCTTGAGCGCTATTCACTCCATCCATCTCCCTAACAATTAAACAAGAATCATGTGATTACCTGTCACCCTTTTTCCTTATCTTAAATATGTGTACCACAGATCTGCACATGACATGATTGTCATGGATACTTTTTGTCTTCTTTTAGATGAGATCCCATGTTTGTTCACCCTTTCCTTCTCAACAAGAACCACATGCTTCTTTATAGTCTCATCCATGACTTAAAAGTCAAAAAAACAAAAAAAAAGATGAATCCCTCATAAGGACATCTTCCAAAATAAGGGAGCAAGTCCTTGAGTCAAACTTCCAATATAAAAGATGAATACCTCAATAGGACATCTTCTGCCTTTAATTGTCCATATGATTAGACTGCTCCCTTAAAGGATGGCTATAAAAATCTCACAAGTCTCTACATAGTCTTTCTAAAAAGAGGACTATTTTTCTCAAAATTCAAAATTTAGAAGCTTTCCGCATCGATCAGCTTTGCGAAGACCTCAAGGAGACATATATTCCTCCCATATAGAATTCCCACATGGATCAGTCTATCTACAAAAGAAAAGAAAAATAAAAATAATCTTTTTCATCATGGACTTGCATATTGTGATCTCGGCTCTATTGCCCAAGCCATTCTATTTCCCATTTTATGACCCAATTACCTGCACCTCCTTACCCTTTGTCTTTTCACGTCATACCTCAAGGGACCTTCTGAACCTACGAAATTTGGTGAACATGTGACTATTCATCACCCTTAGAATTATCCATCATGTAATGTCTTTGGGGTCTTACGTTCACTATCCTATCTATAGATGTGTTTCATACGTTTTGATCCTTGCCAATCAGGTGGCTTTCTTTCCCACTCTTATCTTTTTTCTTCTTCATTACCTTTTGATCTTCTTATACAGGACTTAGTCCTCGATGCTTACCTTTTGGGGTCATCCTCCCCTTTTTCCATAGTCACCCTCACCTGCAACATTTTTACTATCATCTACCCCCACCTATTAAACCCAAACCCACAATATGACCACAAACCTACTAACTCATTTTATCTTCTTCCCTAGCTTATGGGAGAACTACATCGATCTAAGGTCCCTTTTCACCGGGACTATGTAGGTAGCACTTCCAGGGCATGGGGCCCTGGAAGGCTAGCTCATCCACTCTTTACCCTAACCATTTTCCCCCTGTTTTACCTAATTTCTTATTCATATCAAAAACCTCAACATCTATACCATATACCACATAAATTTTACCACTTATATTATTTCACATTTTCATACATAACCAACATTTTACACATTTTACACCATCTCATGCATTTATATTACCATTTTTTATCAAAATACTGAAATGACTCAACCATGTCTAAACCAACCTGACTCAATGCATGCCTAAACCAACCTAACTCAATCCATGCCTAAACTGAATTGACTCGATCCATGCCTAAACCAACCTAAATCAATCCATACATAAACCAACCTGACTCGATCCATGCCTATCACCTGACTCAATCCATGCCTATGACCTGACTCTATCATGCCTAGCTCATCTATTTTCCATCCATATCATAATAAAGTAAAACTCATACACATCACAACAGAATCACCTGAATATCATCTATCTCCTCATATATACATGTGTGTATCAATACAATGTACACCTGTATCACGTAAATTTGCATCTCCAAAATAATCAGCATCATCTCGTAGGCTGTTATCCAATAAAAAAATGTCTTCAACTCGTAGGTCAGTATCATGTACAGAAAAATACATACAATATCTCTTTGGCTCGTAGGTTGGTATACATCCGAAATCCAAAAATACAAAAATAGGTGCTATGTTATCTCACATCTACTATAACATATCTACCTCATCTATAGTGTTGACAGTCCCCTCTGATCCAGAGTAGTAGCTCGCTACTCTCAATTTACCACTAGATGGCCTGGCATCTGATGTTGACCCCCGTGCACTGATAGATCCCCTCTACTCTCTCCTTTGGGCTCACCGGCATGTGTGATATTGTGTCTACTCACTCGAGACTATCTGTGGTTGTTTCATCATTCCATCCACTAATATCTATAGCTTAGGCTCCTCCTCATATACCTGTTCCTGAGGCTCTCGCCTCTCTACCTATATCTTTGGCTCTGGCCTCTCGACCTGTACCTATGACCCCTACCTCCTAGCTGTCCTTACCTGACCCTACCTCTGTACCACCCACCACTGCCTATATCAATCTGTCACCCCCGCATCATCTGTGTGATGGTCCATGGGCTCGTCCTCCTCCCTTGTCGACTCTGTCGGATGGGGTGGAGACAAAGATCTCTCCACCTCCTCTCTCCTATACTGTGGGAAGGGCGGGGGCACATCCTGCACTAAACCAAACTATCACCTCACTTAGCCGATAGGTATCATCTTGTGCTCCCAAGCCCGGCATCCCTCTATCCATCTCTATAACTATAGTCCCTCTAGCTCTGCATACATCCCTTTGTAAAAGGGATAGGTCACATAGGGTCTCCAGACTATATCCACACTGGACAGGCTCTCTAGTCTCTGTCTATAATATGCTATGTCGTATATTGCCCGGGCTCTCTGTACACCGCCCTCCAACACCCATCACCTATAACCAACTCAAATGAATCCCTGCTCAAATGCATCTACCCCGGGGCAGGCCTATCGGTCACACACACACAACGTGCTCATAGGCCTAATAGTGCAGAAGGAAAATGTAGCATAGACTGAATCTCCGCAATCACCCGTAGGGCCATAACTCTCTATATAACTACACCAAGAAAGCTGGTGCCCATGAAAAATTGGTATGATCAATCATCATGTCCTAAAGGACACCCATCAATGACTATGGGAATCTCCCACCCTCTGAATATGGTAATGCGAAACAACAGATCACCTCCATCATCAACACTGTCAACCCCATCTCCTCAGGATGGGTAGCATAAACCTCTCGGTAATTTAGGTTGGCATTTTAGTAGAAAAACTCACCCCCTCTCTCTCTAAACACCTCATCTATACACCTCGTCCCAACCTCTAATGTCACTAAGTAAACCTGGGCTTCACTAATTGGTAGCCTCAATATCCTATATATATATCCTCTAGGGTGATCATCATCTCCCATGTCGGCAAGTGGAAGGTGTTGGTCACAGAATCCCATCTCTCGATGAGAGCAACCATCAGACCTCTTCTCTCTCACAACCTACCCATAATGGTGGATCCCAATCAGGCTGACATCATTAAATTGACTCCACTCCTTAAAATTCACTTGCTCGTGTAGCTCTAGCAATATAAGTGGCTCCTGGTCCCTCATCTGCAACTCATCTTGGGCCTATATCCAACCAACACTATGTATTAATACACTTTCCCAACTTACCCTGTGTTCACTCCCAAAACCCCTCTACCCTAATCCCTACCCAACCCACCCACAAATTTTCCCCTCTCTCTTAACCCACACCTTTACATATCTTACCCTACCCATTGACCATCCATTTCCACTGCCTAACCAATTTTTGCCTATTTATAGCCCTATTTCCTTATTTTCACACTAACGCCAGTTACCCATAACCATCATCGGTAGCGTTTTAACCACCATCGGTCACCTATTTCATGACTGAGGCTGCTTCTACATGACTGACATCGGCTGAGCGTGATGGACGCCAGTCACTGTGGTGCCAAAAAGTGCTGAACCCCCCGACTAAAATTTTTAATTTTTGACCAAATCAGTCTAACTACCCAACCAAACCTACTTAAACCTTCCCTACTTCCCTTCTCACCCCTATTGACCTACATTCCCAGCCTTCCTAAACCCAATTATATCCAATTTACCTCCCAATTCAAAATTCACAACCCCCCCCCCCCACATTTTTCTTATAACCCATATTTCAACCTACTTAATCAATCAAATCATTAAGCTATGGTGTGGAGCTTACCTCATCCCTCTATCGATTTCGTGGTGATATATCTGGCCACTATATGAGTGGACCACCCGACCCCTCTCCTACCTCTGCCATCTTCAACTGAATAGCCATTCCTCAGCCACACAAATTGTGCCACTTGATCTCGCGGCCCCACCTCTCATTCAACCACTCTCACCTATATGGCTCGCCAACCAAGCTATATGACATTCTCTTTTGTCCTTTTCTCCTTTTCACAATACAAAAATGAATTTCACACCGCAAGTTTTCCACTTTTTATACCCTACCTGACTCAACTACCATCGGTTCTCCTACACCGTCATCAGTTCATCCAGACCACTGTCGATTACCTTACATACTCATTTTCCCTCACATTTAAATAATTTTCCTTACCTCCTCTTTCTTTTGCCTCCCCTATACCTACCTGGATCACTTTACCTTCACCTTTGGCCCTCCACCTTCTTCAACCTCCTCACATCCGTAGTTGATGCCTCATTATTTTACCCCTACCTCGGTCTTACCCTTTCCATAATCTCGATATTTGGTCTTGGACCATTGCTAGTGACCTTTTACCTCATGTGTTCGCTATACCTTGTGGCATGGTTACCTGTGTTGTTGATCTAATGACGTTACCTAGCCTATTTCTATGACTATTTATCCTGACCCTACCTTTGGTGTACTGGAACATACCTAAGCATTCTTGCACTTACCCTACATGGTGTTTCCTAACCTTATCCTATACCTTGGATACCAGATTCACTTCACCCTTGTTTGGATAAACCTATCGACCTTAGACAATGTAGATTTTTCCTGCTCTTCAACCCGGTAGCGTGCTGCAGTTTATACGTGTGTGTATGTTTTCCTGCTACTACCTTTGACCCTGACCCATTACCTAGATCACCGGAGTATACCTTTCACCCTCTTCCCCTACACCCACTTACCTTTTCCTCACATTTTCTCACCACTTCAACCTGCTGCCTTGTCATTTCCTAGTTTGAGGGGGATCACCTTCACCCAAACATGGGGCAACCACATCTTATTTTTGTTAGCATCGCTTACCAATACAATCTATGAAAAAAAAGGGGCAAAATGTAGACACTAAAATTAGGTCACACTCCCCCTTCGTCCCCCAACATATAAGCCCCCCTTTATTACATCTACCTAGCCATGACCCCATTCACCCTACTAATATTAATTTAATTAATTTAATTTAAATAAGTCATTACCCTCACTAAATTTATTATTTAAATGTCTTATTTAAATAATATCTACACAAACACTTCACTTAGACACCTCACCAAGCTAACTCAACCCAAGAGCTATTCTTATCAAGTTACCATAACTAACTAAGACTTACCCAAAATCTATGGGATAACAACACAAGATTTGAGGAAATCAGGAGGATCTCCCAAAGTTTGGTAAACCTAGAAAATCCCACCTTGACCGACGTTGGTTTCCCCTAACTATCACCGGTTAACCTGAACCACCGTCGGTTACCCCTTTTAACCTAAAACAAACTTATTCTCAAGGTTGGAACTTGGAACTTGGAACTTGGGAGTTGGGATTTGGAAGCAAGAAATTTTATGAGCAAGAACAAAATCTCATAGAGATAATGCATCTTCAGAGAGCCGATTCAAACAATAACTGACATCCAAGGAAGGAGATTGAGCATCTTCTCCTACACAGCTAGCCCAGCCACATTCTGATCTATCCAAGCAAAAGAGGAGTGTACATACAGCCCATGCAGAAGCTATTCTTTAGTCGGTGATCACTTATAGCCTTCAAACCATCCCACGCACCTCCATCCTTCACACACAAACCTTTAGGAATGAAATCCAAGTAAGTACAACATCATACTTTCCTAGTTGTTTCATTTCATCATTATTTTAACATCCATTGCTTATCTTGCTCCCTATTGACCATCTCAAACATTGTGTACCTCCATAGACCCATAAAAACCTCATAAAAACATATTCCAGTCACCCAATACCTCGTCCCAACCAACCAAATCCTTTGTGCATCCATAAAGGAGACCAAAACCCCGTTCTGTGACATTTTTAGATCTCACAGTAACCAGCACCAGTTGTACCTAACCGCGGTCGGTTAGCACTGACCAACGTCGGTATCTGTGTTTTCCCACAAAGTTTTAAATAGAGACCTATCCACCTAATTTTACCTTACCCTCACTCACTTATGACCTACCCGATACCTTTATTAGACCTGTAGAACCTAGAACCAACCATTTGACCTGTGGATTCTATTCTAGCTTAGCCTGTTAGATTAAAAAAAAATTCTTATTGTGTTTTTAAGTGAGATACCTAAATCATTTCAAAATAGAAATAGGATTTACCTTGTTTTCATCATTAATTTGTTTAAAACATTGGACTGACAGCCATCTAGGAAGTACCATACTTCCCAGATCTAGCTCACGCTAGGCAGTTCACTACCCATATTGTTTAATTATTTCTGGTGGTCTTGCTTTCATTACAGGTAGTTCCTCCTAGCCAAAAGGAAGTTCTCATAGTCAGATGTGGATTTGGAATTCATACGAGCGCAACAACCCATCAACTGACATTTGAACAGGTATTCCTCCTACGCCCGTTACCCTATCTGTTTCGTCAACAATTCAAAGAAACAATCTAACAGAAAAAAGTGAAACACTTCCTCTATTTTATGACAAAAGGAATCAATTTCTTCCTCCCGATATGTGAGTGCATCGAAGTAAAAATTTAATCCTTGTTCATTATCCTTTAGAGGAATGTGATCGTGTAGCCCATTGAATTCTCTATTCACTTCTTCATTTTGAAATAAATCGATTGGTATGGGTTGTGTTTCTACAACCTTATTAGGTTGATTAGAAGAAATGGATCTACCTAGTGTGGAAGATATAGAAGATGTTTTATGATGTAGATGATGGAAAGGCTTGACCTTCTTGTGTCTAAAAAGGAAAGGAATAGTGCATTGAAAAGATATCTTGGCACATCATTTCTTGTAAATGGTTCAATTTGGATGCAAACATCAATCTTTAGAAGATGGATGAATATAGAATAAAGCATGATCAAAATGACTTAGGGGCTAAAGAGGTATTGGATTCTAATTGATAGAAGAGTATGACTCGAGAGATGAAGTAGATTTGTAGTGAGATGTCTCGCAAGTGGGAGACGATGAATTGAGAGACAAAGTATACTTAGACTAAGATGTCTTACGAGTGGAAGAAGATGAATCAAGAGACAAAGTAGACTTAGACTGAGATGTCTCATGAGGTAGAAGAAGATGACATTATTTTACCTAGGAGATGACATATTGTCGATAAATAAATAGGACAATTCATCAAGGTAATATATTTTGATGTATGGGTCAACTTGAATGATTGATGAGAGGAACTTAAAGTTGGAGAGATCTTCGAAAGAGGAATGGGTCATTGACGTGACTAGTAAAAGGGGTCCTACAGAGAAAGGGAGGACCGAGACTCAATTATCAAATTAGGTGTTTGATTGGATGGACTTGGAGTCACAAATATATTCAAAGGAGGAGGACATTGTTCAAGAGACTGATAAAGGGGTCCCTAAAAAGAAGAGGACCATGACTTATGAGTCGAATTAGAGGAATCTAAATAATAATTTGGATCAGAATCATCAGAAGACTAAGGAGAGTTAGAATAATAGTTTGGATCAGAATCATCATAAAAAAAAATTTGGATTGGACTCATCAAAATCTATCTATTGACCATGAGATGAAAGGTGGGGAAAGTGGTAAACAAACAAGTTTTCTAGTGTGAAGAACCAAATGAAGTTAAGTCCTTATGGGAATATTTTGATGTGAATTCCTAAACCTTGGTTGCATATTGTTTTTAGTGTGAGGAAACTTGTGATAGTTAGTCATTTTTGGCATTGTTTAGGCATAAATTCCTATACCTTGATAGTGTGATTGAACTCCTTCAAAGGGAAGGAGGAAGCATAGTGAAAAAAAAACTAGACATTTTTCAAACAAAGGGATGCTTGTGTGATTTTCCAAAGGGAATCTAAGGAAAATAAACAGCGTGATTAATTTTTTTTTGAAAAATTAGTAAGGTTTGGTTAACAATTTACAAGTGTAATCGGCAAAATGGTTTGATCAAAGTTTTAGCAACAAAAAGGCTACAAAGGTTTCGCTTTAATTTGTTCAAGAATTAAAAAACTAAGTAAAATGCGTGATGATTTTTTATTTTGTAAAGGAATGTCAAAAATAATGAATCAATGTATCAAAGGATTGTCCTAGAAAAAAAATTCAAGGATAGATAACACGCATGTTTTGGTAAACCAATCAATCAACAAGAAACTATACCCTATGCAAATGTTTCAAAGATAGTTTGACATCAAATGATCAACTTAATGTCAATACTTATGTCAATTTCAAAATGAAAAAGACATAAGTATTAGCAAGGAGTTAACTTGATCTCCAATCAAAGGATACTTATGATGAGTTTAGAGACAAACAAGATCTAAATCCCAAAAAGTGGAGGTTATGTATATGAGCCATGCAACAATGCTACTAGGATATGTTATCCAATATTTATGAGAAAGAAAGGTATTAGTATCAAAATAATATTGACATGGTGCAAAAAAGGTAATCAACACCCTTTCAAGATTCAGGTTATGTTTGAAAAAAAACATCGTTGAAGTATACTAAGTATTTGTTAAGATGTGGGTAGTGTAACATTACAATATAGATACTTAGATCACATTTACTAGAAATGAGACGTAATTATTGTAATTGTGTCGAGGCAATGTGAACAAAGTAACACATCTAAGGAAGATAAAATGGTGAATCAAGCCTAACTACGATGGTAATGCATCTCAATATGATTTTGTGAAAAAGGGCCTACTAGAACATGAAGACGTATCATTCACACTTTCAATACTTACATTTTGGTATTGCAACCTAGTCATGTAAGTAGACTACAAAAGTGGTGGACACAATTATTTCTATTGGTATCCATGCCGTGTTTCTCTCTTTTATCCCAAAATGGGCAACAAGATAGAAAAGGTGTAGATCAAGTGGGGGTGAAACAAACTAAGTATGAATTTGACAAAGTTTCACCTTACCTTAAGGGAAGTGAAAAACTAAGTCAAAGTGACACATTGTAAGTTTCATGATGAATGAAGCTTAGTTCAAACTTAGATGGAATATCTCCTTGTTTGACCAACAAGGTTTCAACTTCAAAAAAAAATTCACTTTGTGAATAGATCTATAAAACATGTTGTCTTGATACGGTCAAGTTGACTCCAAGATGATATAGCTTCCTATTATTTCTCTTAGCTACGTGTCACAAAATATCTCTACGAGCATGGTTTTTCAAGGAATTCACAATGACTAAACCTTGAAGTATCTTGGCTTTACTTTACCCCCTTAGAAACAATGAGAATTAAATACGTTCAGTTGTATTTTCACTGGGGTTGGAATGGAGATAATTTTAATGCTAAATCTCACAAGTGTATAGCTAGTCAAGTGGGTAAGTGAATCACTTCCCATTTCATCCACAAGGTTCCCTCTTGCATGGAATACTTTGGAGTTACTAGGAGCATCCCTCTTATTATCTTAAGAATTATGCTAAAGGGCATTTCTCCTAGTTTAAAGTGGATGGGTTTATCCTTATCCGAACTTGCATATCAAATGTTTTGAATGTGGTGTGGTTTCTTATCTTTTAGCTTAATGTGGTTATCACACACCATTTGGTAACCTACAACAAATGTGTTAGCCTTCATTTAGATCCCAATTATTTCACAAGTGATATGTTCCATCATGCAAACATTAGTGGTCTCAAGGAATCATATAAAGAGGATTAAACATTGATTTTGTATCCTAAGATCATCTTAAGATGCAAAGGAAGATCATACACAATGTAGAACCCAAATAGTTAGTAAAAAATGTCGAAAGCCTATGAATCAAACAAAAAAATCATTCCTTTTTATCCAAATTGACATTCATTCCCTTAGAAAACTTTTAATGAATTGATTTTCAAAATCATGAGAGAGGTGTTGGATCATTTCTGATTTACCAAGATCACCTAAAAGGTGTGAGGGAAGAGCATACGTGATCTAAGCCTCGCAACTGAAAATTCAACTATGAAAACACTTAGTGTAACTCAAAAAGACCCTAAAAATGGTTAGAAAATCCAAACAAACAACTTTTGTTGGTTTAACACAATTTTTAACATTTATACTGCAATGCCTTTGTGCCATTAATGACGTATGTGCACCCCTAAAAGCATGTGCGCATGCCTAGCAACGTATATGTTCCTTTTTCAAAAACACTACCAGTATTTAGCATATGCATGAGTTGAGAGGCATTTTTGTTCTCTTCTTGTTGTATGCGTGCTTCTGTGAGCATATGTGTGTGTCTGTCAAAAAGTAAGATAACATAGAGGGAGATTTAGTGTATGCACTTCCCGAGAGACATATGTGTGTGTTTGCAAGTGTATGTGGGTCCTTCTTGGCATATGTGTGCATGTGAGAAATTTTAGCACAGAGGGTCAAAATCTCAGCAAAACATATGTGTGGGTATGGAAGTGTATGCACGCACTTGGGAATGTATGCGTGCCCCAGAAAACAAGTGCGCTTGACTTTGAGTGTATGCACGCACTTGGGAATGTATGTGTGCCCCAGAAAACAAGTGTGCTTGACTTTGAATGTATGCACGTCCCTTTCTAATGCCTATGCATGTACCTGAAACTGCACAAAAGAGGACAAAAAACTAAAGTCTTAAAATGTAAATAGGTCAGAACTTTTCTTTGTCAACCAATTTCTAACAAAAACTCATTAACTTTGCATGTACAAGGAATATTTTAACATACATAAGGTAGGAAAATCTATTCAATCCTCAAAATTCATGGAATGGTTTAGAAAAAAATGATGCAAATGATAAAGCTTGAAATCAATTCCTATGGAATATGGAGTAGGTCCCACCGGACATGCCAAATGTGTTCATGTGTAAATTAGAAATCTTAAGAAATGAAACTAGAACACCTAAGAAGTTTCAAAGCTTAACTAACCTAACAAGAACCATCAAGATAAGAGATTAGGGAGGCTAATTTCTTAAACATGCATATAAATTTTACAATAATCAAACTAACATGCCTAAATCAATCTCTACTCTTTCAATGCTAACTTAAAATGAACCGAAGAAGATCCTAAGCAATCAGTTTTGATTGTTAATATGATCTCAAGGGTTGAGAATGGAGTCTCACCATTAATGGCTACAAGGCCATATGGTTATCCCCATATTACTCAAGCTTGAGTTAATGGATACACTATGAAGATATTAGCTCAATAAATAGAGAATACTCAAGATCCTAATTGCCTATATTTTATGCTAGAGGGAGAAAAGTGTTCTTAGAAATGATGAGGAGGAGGGTTCTATTTATAGGTTTCCCATTCCAAGAATGATATGATTTTGGTGCATGTGGGACAAAAGGTAAGTCCAAAAAGTACTTTTAGTAAGTCAAAACACTTCTTGACTAGGATTACAAGCTAAATAACCTTTTAGGATTAATTAGGAATCCCAAGTAAGCTTTATAAATATTTCTGGGAGCATCTGGAGGAGGTTTCGATAGATTTTTGATGCATTGGAAGTGGGAGTTAGCTAATAGGAAGGTTTATTGGTCAAATTCCTAGTATGAGACTTAATCAACATGCAATATTTAATTAAGAGGAGTTTGAGGGAAGAAAGCGCCTAATTGAAAAAATGACATAAATTTGTAGGGAAAAAAATATTTAGTGCAATGTTAGTAATAGCATTGCTTTGATTAAATTATAGGTGTCTAGAAAGACAATAAAATAAGGTTGTAGTGTTGGCCTTCCCATCCTATTCCATGCATCTAGGGTAAGAATGTTTACCTCTGTGTTAGAGTCAATAAATATGTTTCTCACCATCCAACCATTAATAACTCCATCTAAGGTGATATCCTTTTCATATTCACTATGTTGTGGTGGTAGATTCACATTTAATATTTGTCAGTCCCTGTCCTTCTCTATGCATAGAACCTTCTCATGTAACTAGTCACATAACAAGGGTATAATGTTATCTTATCGCAATATCTGACATAACTCCCTATGTTAGTTTTAGGTACCTAACTATTCTCTCCATCTGACACTTACTCCTTTAAGCATTGTATCTCCCCTGTAAATCTTAGATTAAGCCCATGGTTTTTTAAATTCCTCCTTTTGTTAAACTAAATCAAGATACTTATTGGTTGATCTAACTTCCTCACATATTTTAAGTGTCTTTGCTCAGATCTCCTCATGATCATGTGAAGCTTCTATGCATGTGGGAACCAATAAAGGTTTGTGTTGTCTATTTTTGCACCCTTGCAATAATTGAGCAACTAGGAGTACTAGACTTGAACAGTTGATAGAGCTTCAAGGTTGAATCTGGAGGAACACAAGTAAATTCCATGTTTATGGAACACTTGTAGTGATTTAGAATATTGTGGTAATGTTTGGTGCATTTTTCCTCTTCTTGGTTTCAATAACTTAGTCAATTTTGGTTTAAAATGGAGAGAATTTGATAAAGTTGGCTTTTGGGCACTTCATTGTATTTTTTCTAACTCCCTATCCAAGGAAAAATATAAGGATTTAGTGAAAAATTTGAGAATTTTGGAAAACTTTCCATTTCTAGTGTAATGTAGGTAAATCAAACATTTGGGGTATAGGAGTAACTTGTGCTTTGGGGTCACGAGTTCCCCAGGAGGTCAAATATACTGCATTGCACAAAGCGGAGATTGGGTTCTTTGTATCGTGTGAAGGAGTTCTTCAGTAGGATAAAACACCTGCATTGCATTGCGGGTTAGAGTCACATGTTGTGCAGAGATTTTGGGAAAATTGGTCCCCTACGGAACAAGTTCCACGGATTCATTTGTGCCCCAATCATCTGCTTTTATTAAAATGAACAAGGTGGGAGTTATAAGGTCCAAGGGTGAGTGAAGTGCTAGGAACTTGTTCCCCATGGGAACAAGTTCCCTATGAAGGTTAAAGTGTTGCATACAAAGGGACGTGTTGTATATTGTGGGAAAATTAGCAATCTCAAGCCCTGGTGACACTCAAGGCCCAAATTACCTAGTACCCTACAGGACCCAAAAATAAAATGAAGTGAATAGGAGGCTGGGAATTTATTTTACTATGGGTGAATCAAATTTTTCGTGCCCACGTGACCCAAGATCCCAACACATTTAATGAAAAATGGTCATTTTTCTTCCTCCACAAGGTAAAGTACATTGGGGGATGAGTTTTGTAGGTCTCCCATGCTGTTTTTTAGGGAATTAATGAATGTTTTTGGGGGTAAAGGGATAATTTCAGGATTTCCATCTATTGTAACTTCTCATTTTTTATAAGGGGAGACATTTTGGGGTATGGAAAAACTCTGTTCATTTGATTTATCAATATTAGTGAGTTACAAGCCTCATGTTTGGACATCTTGTATGGTGATCCTTGCCTCTTATCCTCTTATGCTATGGATTATGCATTCCTGAAGCAATAAAATGTGTGTTTTGTGGCTCTCTTATGCCCTTTCTCTATTTTATTGTATTTTTATTTCCTTCTATTGCATTTGCGTGTGTTTTTTTCATTCCTTTCTCTCATTTCAGGTTTAAAATGTGGTGTGCTTTAAGAAGATGGTGGTTTTAATGTTGATATTTATTATGAATCTCTTGATAACCCTCTCATTCATCATTTTCTCTCCATTTTTCACTCATTGGAATGTCTCCAACCCTCTTTCTGGTGTTATCACCTCTCTAGTTTAGGTTTCTATTTTATGCATCTCCTTCTCACCCTAGTCCCTTAGAGTTTTAGAGTAGAGGTAGATATTTTCATTTCAATTCCTAGAATTAGTTTTAGTAGTAGGAATAGGAAGAGGAAGTTGTCCTTCTCCAAAGGTTTGTCTCAGTTCACAATTCCCACAACTGAGAGACAATCCCTTGTTGCCTCAAAATTCAAGATCCTCAATGCTTATATCTAAGGTGTAATTTTGAGCTCCAACAGTTTTGGTACGCCCGGTGGGAGTAGTTTGAATAGATTTACATCTTCATACCAATAAGAGTGATGTGTGCTTGGTGGTATTTAGCCTTTGGAGGTATTTTTTTAACACATTTGATGACCCCACTGATCTAACCAACCCATTTTCTCATTTACAGACATTTCCTTTCATTTTTTTCTTCCTTTTATTTCACCCTTCCATTCATTTGATATTCCCACTTCATTCATGCCTCTTGATGGGGCTCTCTCATTCCCTCATTTTAGTGCTTCTCCCCTCCATTTGCAGTAGTGGGATGATTTCCAAAAAACATCCCTAATAAACCATCCTCTCTTTCATGAAAATGGATATCAATCTCCTATTGATCATATCCTATACATAACTAAACACTGTGTCATTCACAATGCCATTGAAGAAATATTTTTCCTTGGACTCCTTGTTCTATCATTCAGAGGAAAAAAACAATATTTGTTTGGCAATTTGGCTCCACAATCCATTTTCACTTGGAATCAGTTGGGAGAACAATTTTGTAACTGGTTCAAGGAGAATACATATGACATTGTCCTCATAGAATATCACAGCACAATACAGTGGGATCTAATGGAATACATCTCAAACATAAACATCAGATTTGAGATGACTTGACACTGAATTCCTCAAAAATCCATCCCCTCATAAGGTATTGCATTCTTGTTTTATTTAAAGACCCTCAATTCTTATTTGGTTGTATTGATACAAGTTTTACGAGGTAACACTCTTCCTTAGGAATTTGACATTGTTATAGTTGCTGAGAAGAGTTTCATTTAGGATGGGAAAATGAAATTTATTACCATTGTTCCCATCCTTCCATATTTTTCCACATCTTCTATGTCTAACAATGTAACTAATTAACAGCGCCTCACATAGTATTCATCCCTAATCAATCTCATCATGGTTGATGATTGTAGAACCATTGAAGAATAGTATGAATCTGATTGGGAAGATGAAATTGTACATAGTGAACAAGGGATGGAAGATAATTTAAAAGGAATTTAGTTGGACTCAGAGGATGTTTTTTTGGAGGAGTAAGAGTTATTTCCAGAGGTAGAACATAGCACAAACTAGCCTACAATAAGTCACCTCCTTCAATAAGAAAGTCTACAGGATGATCCCACGTGTGGGATTGAGCTTCAAAGAGATGGAAAAATTCAAAAAATCAGCCTATTGGTTCCCAAGATTTTGTGTCCAATCAAATACTTAGCTATTTTGGAGCCAAATATCGATTTGTAACCAGTCATGCTTGTTTTAGAGCATTAGAAAGAGATTCAAAGTACCAAGGATCAACTTCAACACCTTTGGGAATACTGTGAAAATCAATTTGAGGAGGTATTTTTCTTATTTATTGTTGATACCTTAATGAACTGGGTGGAGAATTGGCCCCATGTCAGTTTTCCACTCTTACAAATGACCATTTCTAGTGTCAAATCATCTACATGGTCTTAAATTCTAAGGAAGTGAAGTTACTTCTCCCTATTTGTGGCGGGATTTTTTTGAGTTCTCAATTTCTTTGGTTAGAGTAGGATAGGTATATTTTTTTATATAAGAACTGTTTGTGCACACTCTACATGCTTCACTTGAGAAATTTATGATATTTTCTCCTTTATACATAGTTTGTTTCTTCATTATTTCTCTTACATAGTCCATCTAGAGGTGGCAGTGTTTATGGGGGAAATCAGATTTAACAGTAGCTCCAAGTGTATTCAAATCAGCATATGTTCCACAAACTCTGCAGTGCTTCATCCTTGCTATGGAATCATCTATTTTAGTCCTTCATACTTGGAAAGAAAATAGATTTTGGGCTAGTTTCATAGGTTCATCCTTCATCCCATCAGATAAGATTGCAGAGAAAATAATTTCATATTCAATGAAATTTTCCACTCTCACAAAACCTTAATTCAGAAAATTTTGTAAATGAGATGAAACTTTTTACCAATAGTATGTTAGATTCAGGATTAGCAATGCTTCAAATGGCTCGGGGGTGAGTTTCAAGGATTGAAATTAGTTTTCATGTTCCCCAGGATGACTCCATTTCTAATGGATGCTTCAGGCTATTGATCAACTCATCTAGTAGGAAGATGGCCCCTGTGAGTCACCAAAAATGTATTCTATTTTTGTACCCTTGCAAAAATTGAGCACCTAGGAGAATTGGACTTGTTACACCCCACCATGTTATTCTTCCTTTGATACTGAAATGAGTTATGACTTGTTAAATTACCTGCAGAGGCAAGATTTTGTGTGTCAATGTGAGGTTATGTATGCATCCATACATTCACCCAAACTTCCATAAGGAAGTATGTATGACTACATAGGTGCACATCCATCACTACACCGACACCTATCACCATGCAATCACTGATAAATTAATGAGTTGTAACCCATTTTTACCTTGTTGTAAATTTGATGGACCTTCATCTTTGTGCCTGCAAGTGATTGTATATTTTTTTTACTCATGGCTACATTATTTTCTGTAAATCTTAGGATTTATTTCACTTTCCACATATTGGTAATTACATGGATATTCTAATATTAACCATCTTGGATGGCCATATAGATATACTAGATGACTATACTTGTTCTTTGTGGAAATTATTTCACAACAGTTAGAGATTTATTGTATGGATTAATATTGCATATACTAGCACTACAAGAAATTAGTGATTAAAATCTTGTCGAGAGGCTAACCTTTATGTGGTTCAACTGCTATAAATGTCACTTTGTGATGATAAGACAATGTGGGTTTATTAAAATTCCTAAACCATTACTAAGATAGGCTCTAACCTATGGTTGAGTATTAGTGCTTCGGGTTGATATTCTTAAGACCACATCATGTCGAATTTTGAAAAGAATGACATTCTATGTATGTCATAGCCTTCTTTTTATAATTGGAAATTGAAATTGGTGATTGCTTGGTATAGTCAAGCCCAACATTTTGAGTCGAAAGGTGGATAATTTTACAATAAACACTAAGCTGGTGTAGGTATGGTTGACTATCTTGAAGTAATAATGTACATAAACCAAGTTAAGGTCTGGCATTGTCGAATAATTGGGAATTAATGTCTTTATTGAAATGGTTATTAACAGGGTCTAAGAAACCCATGCAATGGTAATATAAACATGTTGATACAGCCTAGAATTTACCAGTAATAACCCAGGTATGCTGGCACATCACACAGCTTAGACTGAGCACTCACCCGAAGTGTGCAAAGGTATCAGGCCCCTCTTTAAGGTTGCTTGTGCAAGATGTTAGCAAGATGAATAGTTAATGTATTCAGATCCATAATTAGTATAACATTATATAGAGCATATTCTATATTTAAATCTAAATAGTAATAGATTTATGTAATAGCCGCAATGAATTCTTCCATGAAATATTTAGTTGTAATCATGTTTAACACCTTAAATCATTCAATACACTCCATTATATAAACACAATGAATACACAAAAGCTTCTTACAATAATCAATACCATAAGAACATGCGCACATCAGATCTGGTAGCATAACTTCACAATAAATTATATCCAGTCCCCCTTTACTACGTAGATCACTACATATTTATAAGGGCAGGGACTTGCCCTTCACCACTTGCATAATTCTCAAAATAGGTTGCATGTTGAAAACAGCTATGTGCCTTTACAATCATAGACACATGCAAGTGTGCTAACAATAGATATATTTTGGTTAACTGGAAGTAGAATTCTATTATCAGCCCAAACCCATGCAAAGCGCTTGGTAGCTTCTCTTCCAAAAATAGCCTATGTGTGTCGCACAAGTCTTTATCCAGTTTGTGTGCTCTGCACGTTATCTCCAAAAATAGCTCATACATGTGAAAGAAGTCTTGAATCTCTCCTTGTCTTTTACATGTGTGTCCTTCCCTATCTTTCCATGCCTTTGAATGTGCATTCTCTTACATGTGAACCTTATGTGTTCCTTCTGCTAAGTATCATACTTTGTCTTCTCAACATTACCCCACACAAAACTACATTTTTGCCCTGACAATGGTTACCTCCTAATACTCGTAAAGAATAAAAATAAGAAATGGAATGAATAGAAAGTAAATAATTTTTGTACAAATAATGACCTTCACCCTGAAACATCCTCTTTTTCAACTTGAAGAATCAACTCTAGATATTCCTCTTTTATTTCAGCCTTTTAGGCTTGCTAATCACTCAGCGCAGCTTCTACCTTTTCCAGAATATTTGATGCAATAGAGTATAACTCTTCTTGTGCAATCTCTTCCTTCTCGTTATGTAATATAATAACAATTTTGGACATTGCAGTCACCCTTCCTTCCAAAAGATCCATCTTCTAGGCTATAATTTTCCTAATTTCATCTAGCCTTCCCTTGTGGGGGTCTTGGGTTGCTACAAGATCCTCGAACTTATGCTTCACTAGTGCTAATATCTCCACTCACCCCAATGTATCATCTTTCATTTCCTTCAGGAATTCATTGTCTTCTACTATGGTTTTGATCCTTATTACTACCTCTAGAGCTACACATATGTTCAATACCTGGTCCACTTTATTTAGCTCCTCCTACAAGGTTTGAAGCAATGCCTCGTAGGATGAAATATTACTTACCACTTAAGCCCTTGATCTCTCTTCTTCCTGCTCAAGATCCTTTGGCTCTGGCATCTAAACTGGTCCATCCTCAAGCACCAAATCAACTAGGGTACGCACATAGTTCATAGTTGAAGGGAACATTTTGGGTACCTTGGGCTACAAGTGTAGTATTTCTTGCAGGACATGATCTCTTTTCTCCTCTGACATGCCAATGAGAACCACATTCTTATTTTTCTCTAGGTCCTTCTCTCCTTTTAAAAGCATGATCTCTGCATTTTTGGCTTTGATCTTTTCTATTAGCACTTTGATAGTGGAATATTTATCCACATTCCTATGCATCACCTCTGTAGATACCTTCACTAAGGAATTACTCACCTATTCATCAGTCATAACAGTTGGCTTGATGGTTATGTTCCTATTTTTTGGTGCCTTCCTCATTCTCCTTGACACACATGACTCTTCACACACATAAAAATCAGGGTCATCCATGTGAGTTTGCATGGACCATGATAATTATTTCCTCATGCACGTGGTTTCCATGTCAGGTTCCATCAACTCCCACCCATACAAGTCCTCGAGGCCCACTGTATTCCTGGAATCACATGTGGATAATTTTACTTGTGTATTCTTCATAGCCCATGACTGACACAACATACTCTCCACTTTCCCTCCTTGAACTTGGCCCTTTAGGAAATTGAGCACCAAGGTTTGGATTTAGATCCTCTATGTCTTGAGAAGTATTTTTCTTTGTTCTCTTGGCTTCTTTTATCCTTCTTCTTCAACATTCATTTCTTCATCCTTATTCTCTTCCACATCCTCTAGTTATATAGGATATCCAGGCGTGCTCTCTTCATACTCCTCTTCCTCCTCATCCATCTTCAATTTTCTCCTTCTCTTCTCAATTGTTTCATTCTATGGAGAGATTCGTGGTGATCTTCGTACTAAATATAGAGTAGCACCTTGATTTCTTTTTCGTCTGAACACCCTCTTAAATCAGCGTTCTTCAAGGTCTGCTCCTACTTCTAATTCTTCATCTCCTTCTTCTTGTGCCTGGGGTGGAGTACTTGTGTGCTCAGATTCTACCCTATTCGTGGGTTACCTCTATCCCCTATGATCTAAGCCACCATTTTCCTCATGTTCTTCCTCCTCATTGTCTACATCTACCATTTATGTGGGCTTTGGAGCTGGTACATTCTCCATTGTATGTTTTCCCTTAGGTGGCCCTGGGAGCACGAAATCATTTTCTACATACTTGTTACCCTCCAAATTAGGTTTAAGATGAAGGCACATAAGCATGGATCCAATATCTCTGATCACCAAAATCATAGGATTTATGCTTATCATATCTGAAATTAGCCTCTCAATGTAGGTAGTTTTACCTAGATATACATATGTCTTACTCAATGTGTGGTAGTCATAGTCTACATTGTTTGTAACACAATTTAGGTGTTGTGCATCAGTAAAATGGTGGAATTATGCCTTAAAGTAGCATGCTATGAAGGCATACGGTAGTTTGCACCAGGGGCTCCAAGTCCCATCCTTCATGGAAAATCACGTGATGTAAAAGTGTTGCTATAACGTGAATTAGATTTCGTTTCCCATCACCAAAGGTAACTCCTTGAGGATGCATCACTCCTCTTTAAATTTCACATGGATCCAATCATACCACATCTCCACCCTCTTCTTAAATGGCCCACTCATTAACATTTCAGGAAAGTACTTGTCAAATCTTTCCGCAAGGGACTTGTTACGCATGGGATACTCCCAGATCTTGTTCTTTGGCCCATCGGGCACTCCAATTTCCATAAATACAAGGGACAATAAGATAGCTTCAAAACTAATTTTATCACTTGTGTGCACTTCCTTGATGATATTATCTGTAATATAGCCTGATGTGTTATAAATTATTCCCTGTGACATTCTCCTTGCAATGTGTAGCCACATTGTATTCACTTGTGATCATCTCTTTTGATCATTCAATTTGGTCACTAGATGTGCAGCTACCTGTACCACTGGTTACTTCTTCAATTTTTCAATATCCATTCTGTGTGGACCCTTAGTATACCCTAACTCCTTCCACGTCTCAAGGATTTTTACTTTATCTTTCAAGTCACTATCCAGATCCACTCATGTGCCCTTTAATCCTGTTATTGTTGAAATTAATGTGGCTATAATCCTTACCCTTCGTCTGGCAAAATAATTAAAGTATTCATGTACTCTTCTAATCAACCACTGGTACAAAGTTTCATACTTGCTGAAATACGGGAGCTCGTACAACTAGTAGACTCTAATTTTCTTTAACAAAATTTCTCTAGCGTCATCATAGACTGGCATGTCCTCTATTGTGCACGTGTATATCTTCGTACTCAACAGCGTGTCAAATTCATTTTTATTATCTGATGTGTAGTTTTTGTAATCACTTATCTTGTAATTATGGATGTGAGAATCCCATTCTTGTCCCACTATCATGCCTTCTAGGTATTTCATCTCTGATAAATTACTCTTGGGAGAAATTTTAACCTCTACTTCCAGTTTCTTCTTTCCCTTTGATCCTACGACAAGTTCTTTCTTTGGTGTCATCTGTAAATCACAACTTTCTGTCCTCTATAGTGTGTAAATGCTTACCTTCTATCTTCTATAATGAGAAAATCCAAACCCTAGCTTGAATTTTCATGCCCTAGTTGAAATCACGTGCCCTAGCTCTTTCAAAATGCCCTACTTCCCCCAAAACCTTCACCAATGGGGACGTAAGCTTCTCTTACGAACAAATCTCCTCTCCACATCTAGTTTCACACTCTTTCCATCTCAACACAATTCACTCAACTTTTTTTACCCTTATTTCATTCAAATTTTCATGATTATAATGGTAAAAATGAACTCGCATCCCATCCTTATATAAATTTTCAAAAAGTCAGTACATTTATTGCTCCTTCACCTACCAATAATCCTCTCATTTAATGACCATTTTGACAATTTCCACATGGTAAATCTTCGTACCTCAGCTATAACATTTTAGTATTCCCACCTTCTGGCTATAGACTTCTCTTCAGTGCACATCCATGCACCTGAGTACCTTTCCACTGCGTCTTCTCTAGGTAGTCTCCACGACCACTACTACCTCGCGTTATATTGTTCCTTTGTTTATCTCCATATATGGTCCTTATTTGGAAGTAATATTCTATCCATCAACTCTTCAAACTTGAATATCACCTGTAGAAATTTGTTCCTTTATGTGTACCCATTTCTAAATAACCACCCCACACAAATGCTATGTGCAGTCCTCTGCACATAAAAATACTACAAATGGTAATTAGCTCCTGGCGTGTAAATATGCTTTTTTCACAAAACAAAAAATACATTGACAAATTATAGTGACAAAAAATGGAATACATTAAAGAAATACATAATTGAAATACTAATCTAAATGGAAACATTTTTGTATTCTAAACACCAAGAAGACTTATTTATAATAGGGCTTCAGTCTACTCCCATTAAAGTAATCAGGTAATTGTATTCCATCAATTGTTTCTAACTAAGAAGATCCCATTTAAAGTATGTAAGTGATAACATATGGTCCTAACCAATGTACTTTGAGTTTTCCTGGATGGCACAAAAACTTAGAATCATAAAGACACACCATCTTTCCTATCTCAAAAAAAAAATCCCTAATGTTCCTGTCATGTCATGCTTTCTACCTAGATTTTTCTTACTTCTGACTCTAGCATGTTATTTCTCATTTCTCATCCATCTTAATTAAATTTTCAATTTGTTATTCTAAGTCTTCTTCATTAGTTAGACCTCTAACACATGCAATAGGAAAAGAACGTAACATGAATTCCATAGGAAGAATTGCTTCTGTTCCAAACACCAATTGAAAGGGTGTGACCTTATTTAACTGCTTGTATGTTTTTCTATATGCCCAAAGCACAGCAGAAACTTTATCATCCCAATATTTCCTTCCATGTAACACAATTTTTTGTCAATTCCTAGCTCAAGATATTCTTGAAAACCTCAACAGTCCCATTTTCCTGAGGATGATATGGTGTAGTCTTATGGTGAACAATCATGAACTCATCTAATAGAATTTTGATTGTCTCATTCAAAAAATGTGTGCCCCTATCACTTGTCAAACTCAATGGGCATCCATGCCTTGTAATAATATTTTCTCATAGAAACTTGGCTATTGTAGTTGTTGTATAATCCTTTGTACATGTTGCTTCTACCCACCTTGTCAAATAATCTATGCAAGTGATGATATAGCGTGATCCAGTCCTACGTGTGGCTAGTGAAATAGGACCCACAAAATCTATAGCCCATTTCTCAAATGTTTCTTCACTAGGAATAGGTCTTAAATTCATTTCATCTCTTTGTACTAGTTTTCCAAGGTGTTAAAAATGATTGCAAGCCTTGTAATATGCCTTACAATCTTTATACAGGGTCTCCCACCATAATCTAGTGAGTAAAATCTTACACGCAGTGGTGTCACCTGTATAGTTCCAACCTGCAATTCCACCATGAGCCTCCTCCATGATATCTATGCACTCATGTTCCAATACACATCAATGCAATACTTCATCTCGGCCTAGCTTGTACAGGTCACCGCTAATCAACATAAATGGTGTCGCATGAATGGTAAGTTGTTTCTTCTCTAAGGATTTCATTCCTTCTGGCACCATATTGGTACGTAGAAAGATAAAAATTTCCTCTAATTCTTATGGCATGCATTGTAACCTATATAACTGTGTATTGGGAATGGTGTCTTCAATTTCCTTCATGTCTTCTCCAAACTGTATTTTGGATAGATGGTTCATTCTAGAATTAATTTTCCCTAGTTTTACCACAACTGTGAAATCAAATTCTTGGAATAAGAGTACCCACCAGAATATGTGCCCTTTTAAAATGAAATTTTTTACCAAATACTTTAATTCCATGTGGTCAGTATAGAATACAAATGGTGTTACTAGCAAGTACTATCTAAATTTTTGTAGCACATAGATCATTGATAAAGCTTCATGCTTTGTAGTTGTATAATTCTGCTCTGCAGGAGTCAACTTTCTATTAGCAAATAGATAGGATGATCTATAATACTTTCTCCAGGCTGAGCCAACACCGCACCAATGGTCGTGCTAGAGGCATCCACATGTACATGAAATAGTTTTTCCTATGAGGGAAAGCATAGAATATGAACTATAGTAAGTTTCTCCCTTAATGTCTCACATGCACATTGTTGTGGTTCTACCCAGTAGAATGTATGTTTTCCTTTTAATAACACTTCTAAGGGTGTGACAACCTTAGCATACCCTTTTATAAATTTTCTATAATACCCAGTGTGACCTAAGAATCCACGCACCTCACTTTGACTAGTAGGATCTTCCATGCTGATAATGATTTCAACCTTAGCTGGATCAACCGATAAACCCTCCTTGCAAATGATGTGCCTTAACAGTATGCAAAATGGTGTAGCAAATATACATTTATTGATGTTCAAAGATATTCTTAACTAGCGACACCTTTCAAACATTAAGTGTAAATTTTCACAATGATCCTTAACATTTCCATACACCATCCAGTCATCTAAATATACCTGCAAGAAGTTGTGAATAAAATATTTGAATTCTCAGACAACTATGCGCGAAAATATAGTAGGTGCATTTTTCAGACCAAAAGGCATCACAGTATAGGAAAAAATTCCCCATTCAGAAGTAAAAGTAATCTTTTCTTGATCCTCCTGTGTAATCTAAACCTGATGATACCAAGAGAATCCATCTGTAAAGGAATAGGTCTCGCGCCCTGCAACACCTTCTAATATTTCCTCAATGAATGGTGTAGGAAAGGGATCAGTCACATATACAACATTCAACACCCTGTAGTCCAAGCAGATCCTAATCCAACCATGTTTATTTATACTGATCACCATTGGGCTAACCCATTATGACTCATCCAGGGGCTTGATGATTCTATACTTCAACATGTTGTCAATTTATTCTTTGACCTTTTCACTTTAGTTGGGGTTCATCTTCTAAGGTCGCTTCCTAACTGGGTGCACACCTTCGTTAATATTTATCTTCATTTATCCTAATGATTCATGCACACCTTTTAGTTCATGGTATCCCCTAGGAAATAAGTCCTAATAATCTCATAGCAACTCAATTATTTTTGCCACTTCAGATTCAGACCAATAATCCCAAATTATGGCTTCCTTAGGCTCAACATGTAATCCAATATTCACTTTCTTTATTTTCATAGGTTCATGATAGATGCACATGGTTTTATCTGCACTGTCCAATACCTCACACCTACCTGTTGAATTATCTACATCCAAATTTTCTACTTCTTCATCATCCACTAAGTAGACCATCTTTCCTTTTTATTTCTCAAGGAAAGTGCACTTAAGTAATGTGGCATTTGTCTTATTTTATTCAAAAAAATTCACTCCTGAATCATTTCCATCAAATAACTCCTAAATGATTTCCTCTACTTTAGCACTATATCCCATAGTTAAGTGCTTTATAACCCTTAATGCCTCTTCTGTAGACACCAAATTTGTGTCTTACGACCCCCCGTGCCCCGCATCTCATTTCGTAACCTAGCCTCACCACCTAAACCTTACACAATTATTTATTAATTACCTTATAATTAATAAATCCACATCTCCAAACCTGCCACCACATTTTACCACCTCATCATGACCTAGCGCTAACCCTAAACTAACCTAATTAAGACCTATAACTTGGTCTACATCCACACCCATGACTAATTACTCCTCACCTGCACCAAAATCAACCTAATAATGACTTGACCAAGCCCACAACTAATTCCTTGGGAGAAAAGGAGGGAAAGTTGGATACTTTACTAAAAATAGTCCACTTTGACTTAACCAATATCGGTTCCTACTCGACCTCCATCGGTTACGTAACCAGCATTGGTTCCCTGTAAATGACCTCCCCCAACCAAAAAATAGCGGACTTGGAATCTAGAATCAAGAAATTCATTGGAAAGATCAGGAATTCACTTAGCGGAGCAGAGACAAGTGAAGGAAAGAAAGGAGTTTACAGAGAAGGACATCAAGCCCAAGACTACAACTGAGTAACCAAAGCCTAGTGACACTCATCCAAGCATTGGGAGAGAAGATAGCTCATCTTTGATTGTCCGATCATCCTACTTGAGCCCTACCTTCGTTATCATAGTCTTTGGACCTGTATCTTCATGAGGAACTAGTAAGTAGTATCTTGTATGTTCTTTTGATAACATTTCTTGAACTTCTGAATCATAGCAATTATAAGTCTATTCCTAGATCTACTACCCGGTAACACCCTACATCTAATTATCATTCCTCTACCCCTACACTACCCCAAGAATAGCTCCCATACCCTTTGAGCCTTCTCCATCACCCCATTACCTATCCCTAATCATTTACTAGCCTTATAAACACCATAGCCACCTTATAGCCAACCTTCACTAAAAGCCCCTAAACCACTGCCCCTACCGATATTGGTTAGCAGAAACCGGTACCAGTGATAGTGACCGGCATCGGTCACTGTGATTCAAAACCAAAACAAGCCCTTTCCTCTATTGTTTTAACAAGGTAATTAAATTGTAATTTTACAATAATTTGTGTTAATTCATATTAGCAGGGGAACTAACCACCTTCGAAAGGAAGTTTAATACTTCCTGGGCCCAAGGCAGTTCCCTCATTTATTGTCTAATTAGAATCTAGTGGTCTTGTATTCTTACTTACAGGTAGTCCTTCCTAGATAAAAAGGAGTTCTTCGCAATCAATCTGATCTCTCTCTACGGTATGCACACGCCCTCTCAACATTCAATAGGTATTCCTCCTATCCCTAACCCTTATCTATTTCTCAAAGGAATGAAAGGATAGAAGTAACTCTATTCCAAGAATGAAGCATTCTGTGTGAAACATTTTGGCACGCCTGGTGGGACCCATTTTGGGTTTCTTTCTTTCTTGCTTGCTTTCATATAGGGAGCACACTTGCTATTTTCTTCTTCTAAAATATTCACAAGATATTTTGTTACCTTTTGGTAAAGTAATTTGTCTTGCTTTCACATTTTTGCATTAGTGAAATTCATCTCCTTTGCTTCACCAAATATCATTTTCGATTTGGGTTTAAAACACGTGCATCACATTATTGCTTTCCGTTTTCAATTCTAGTGAACATAGATTAAGTAACAGGTCGTACACGTGGGGGTGATATCCACGGTATTGAAAAGAAATTAATCTTACTTTCACTACACAACACATACCAAATCACGTCATAATCAACACAACAACTCAAAAATCCCCCCTTTTTCCGTGGTATTCCTCCGCCCAATTCAGGTAACCTTATAAGCCAAAAAAAATTTGACATTTCCCCTAAGTCTTCTGTTTAGGATTGACATCATCTTGCATCTAAGGCATAAGCCCAAAGTGATTAAAACTAATCCTAGGGTTAGTCTGTTAATTTACTTGTGCATCTTGCTTGTTTTTAGTTCTATTTCTCTGTCATACACTATTTTTTGTGATCACTTCAGAATAGTTTGGTAGGTATACTAAGCATCGTTAACCCCAAATCAGCAACTTCTTATAGCTTCTTACACCGGTTCTATTATACCGACATCGGTTAACTTACCGACGCCGGCTAAAGTCTGACCGACATCGGTTACCTGACTGATATCGGTTACTGTCTTTCATAGTTCCCAATACCAGCAACCTACCCATTTCCAACATTTTGTTGTTGGTTCTGTTCCATATTGCATCCTTGTTGTGTACTCTTGTCCATGGTTGTTATCACTCAAAAACAAGCCGCAGCCATGGTTTCACATGCCTGTTTTGTGTCTTTGCCTGAATCACCCCCTTCACATCCTGTGGGGAATCCTACAGACACCAGCGAGGTTCCCAAAATTCCTGTAGGAGATAAGGAATTTGTGAAATTTTTGGATGCTAATCCTAGTGCTGTACAATACTATTTCTCTCATGCCCCTGACTGTACACCCGACGGTTAACTCCTTATTGGTATGCCTATTAGTATAGCCACTCACTTAGCTCCTTCCCCACCTGATAACTCCACCTTACCTTCTTCATCCTTAGCCCCATCTCCCAACTCAGTGGCTTCAGAGGTTCTTACGGCACAGATTGGCTTTCCTTTTATTAATCTGGGGCCCCACATATCATTACCGCCAACTACTCCTACCTTGTCTCTCTCGGAGACTACCCCTTTCATAACTTGCTCTCTGCCACCTATCCACACGAGCTTTCCTTCTCAAGCTCCGCCCACCTTTTCATTTCCACACACTTATCCGGTGGCTTCAACACCTTATATAGGACATCCCTATTCGGCTGCCTCAACATATTCATCCTCAATACCTTATCAACACTTAACCCCACCATTGTCTAGTGGATGCCCTTGGCCCAATCCTCCTCTGTTTACAACAACCACACCATCATATCATCCAACCACTGATTTCATCAAACAAATGATGGACAAAATGAAAAATCTGGAGGCTTTTGTTTCAGGAAGCCGTAGCACCCTAACATACGAGCAAGTTTTTTGGGAGCCTATTCATCCTTCTGTCCCCCTTCATTCATATCCTCCTCAATGGGAATTACCAAAATTCACTCGTTTTAATAGTAAGGAGGATCCTCAACAACATTTGTGATCATTTAGACATGCCTGTTATCTGATTGCTCATGACGATGCCTTACTACTCCGCACCTTTCCCATGTCCTTATCAAGACCCACCTTGGAGTGGTACAGTGCTTTAACCCAGCACTCAATTTTCTCTTTTAACCAATTAGCCCAATCTTTCTTGGATCATTTCTCCATTAACATTGCCAAGAAAGTATCTATCACCGACCTCTATGCCATCCGACAATTTGAAGATGAATCTATCACAGATTTCGTTGGATGATGGTGGGGCCTTATCAACCAACTTACTTATGCCTTGCCTCAGGCCAAACTTATCAAACTCTTTACGCGGGCCTGCGCTAAGCACATTTCTCCTACCCTCCAAATTCCAAATTTCCACACATTTGACAAGGCCTTTACTATGGCTCAGAAACTAGAAATTTGAGCCTTAGAGGAAGAGAAATTGTGGTTGCGCAACAAAAACCCCAATTTCCAAACCCAAGACTCCACCAACAAACCTAACACTACCAATCCTCATGCATCGACTACTTTGAAATCAAAAGGATCTGTACATGCGGTGATGGTCAAATCCCAAACACCATCTAATACCCCGCCAAAAACCACCTATAAATATAAAGCCGAGACCATCAATTACACTCCCTTGTGAGAAACTTATGGTGTGGTATTGGAAAAATTACTCAAAGCAGGAGCTATTACCTTACCTCCTGTTAAAACCTCACTCCGGGTTTGATTCCACCCACTCTATACCTTCTTGGTACAAAGAAAATGACTTCTGTAACTTCCACCGCATGAAGAGACACAGTCATGAAAACTGCAAGATGTTGAAAAACATAGTGTAGGAAATGTTTGATGTAGGGGATATAACCCTCGATAATCCTAATGCCCCTGCTAACTGAAATTTGAAAATCTTTAGCAAACCATTCCCAAACCACTCTTCTAACAGTAACATAAACCAAGATATCTTAGCCGAGGAGAGTGTTCATGAAATCCAGGCGGTCTTCGACTCCCAACCAAACACTTCTATCGAGAAAATTCTAAATCAAGCCTCTTCACTAACGCAGGGACCCCAACCCCCTTCACCACCATCAAGACAAGATAAAATCCTTACCATTCCTTTACCCATAAAGGAATTAACCGCCTAGAGTTCTCTTCTCACAGATGAGCCTTCTTACACCACATCCTTGTAAGAATGTGAGCGGATGTTATCTAACTTATCTATTTCCCAAACATCTCCTTCTACCACTCTTGTTGTACAAGAGGAAGGCTCGCCACTTTTTTTATCATCCTTAGATGAGAAACCCCTTGAAACGACATCACCAAATTCTTTAATCATGACGGATCCTCTCAAACATGCCCTCCTACCTATTAGTTCTTCATCGCCTAAATATTTTTCAGTGACTGGTTGACCTCTTAATGCCCATTGATACAGTGCCTCGTTTACCCCCTGTATCACACCCACAGTGGACCGGAATCACAACCCACCTTTCTTCCATACAAAAGTTCCTATTCACACGTGAGGATTGTCACCCCTCAGAAGATAGACGAGTCCTATGGGAACATTTGAGTACACCATATTCTACTCAAATGTAGATGACTGATCCAGATGCCTCTACCATATACCTGAAGTGTTTACAAAAGCTTAAAATGCCTATGTCCTCATCTTCACCCCCTCATCTCTACCAAATACCTCATCCACCTCTATTGACCTAACCAAACCTTCCCCTAGGCTTGGGACCTCACCAATACCCAGTCTTACATACCCACCTAAAAGGTTAGATTTATCCAAAAGTAAAGTCATCCATCCACTTAGGAGACAGACCCAATCTCCTCAAGTCCAACCTATGTCTCTATCACAACTAAAACCATCACTGTCACACCTACCTTCTATATTGGGACCTCATCCCTCCACCTTGCATCAATACATCATACCTCCTATGTTTTCTTTAAAACGACCTACACCTTTTGCACCCATACAAAGATCTAAGGGTATATCAACACCGTCACCCCAAGTACCCTGTCCACCTATCAACCCTAAACAAACTCCATCATCAAAGGATTTGTTTACTATCACTCCTCTTTCTCCATGGTTGTTTGCTGCTACCATGTCATCTGACCAACTAAACATAACTTCTGCGCTGAAGAGGTCACGTTTAGTTAAACCCAATTATCAAAACCCCTTGGCTAAGCCGCCACCCATACAAATCAACCATACCTAGTCATTTCTGAAACCTACCCAGTCAATAGCCTCATCTTCCTCTGACTTTGACCCGCTTAAAGGGTCTTACGCTAAAATCCTTGCTATGTTGGTGGAAAATGCGACCATTTCCCTACCCCCACTTAGACCCTATGATCCATCTAAACCTCAACCTATAGGTTATGATGAGTCTAAAATCTGCGCTTACCACCGCACCCCAGGACATGATGTAGAAGGATGCAAAGTGTTGAAAGCCATACTTCATCAGTCACCTCTCTCGTATAGAAAGGTTAAGAAAGACAACTTACGAAGGGAGAAATCTTTAGCTTCAATCCCCTCTCCTATACCACCTGTCCCCTCCTCACCAAGATCTATCATTATTACAACCCCACCTCTCGAAGACCATGACTTATCCCTACCGTCTTCCTCCTCTCGTGTTCACGAGATCAATATGATTAGTGTTGCTACTCAAGGGCAGAAAAACAATGGGAAAGCTAAAGAAAACACACCTGCGGTCTCTCTTTCTCCATCCACCATCATGATCGCACCACCACCTAAAGTGTTTATTCATGGACCTATCTACCCCATCTCTAATGGAGTTTCCCACTGAACCATGATCAAACAGCTTCACCAATCACCTGTTAAAATGACACTGTATGATCTCATTCAGGCCTCTGAATCTCATCGACAAGCTCTCGTTGAAATCCTTCAAGGGATAGAAGTCTTACCTAATGAAACATTGCCCTTTACCTCCATCTTAACACCCAACCATGTTTCCTCTCTCACCAAACAATCTACCACTTCCGTACTTGTACAGCAAACCGTTGCTGTCAGTTTCTCCGAAGACAAAATTGTTAACTTTGGTGCAGAAGATACTGACCCCACTCTTTTTATCTCAGCTTATGTTCAGGACATCCATGTACATCGTGTTATGATTGATGGGGGCACTAGCCTAAACATCATCTCTTCCAAAGCCTTCCAACAAATGAATATCCCCTCTAGCTACATGTGTGCCAACCCCACCATGCTGCATTCATTCAATGATGCTATTACTTCTACCTTAGGCACTGTGATCCTTAACATTCGTGTAGGGCCATGTACCTTACCTGAACTCTTATATGTCCTTGAGGGTGAATTCTAATACAACATGTTGTTAGGCCACCCTTAGATCCAGGCTATGGGATGTGTTCCCTCTACCTTACATAGATACATAAAATTTGAGTATGAGGGGAAGTCTTATACCGTAAAAGTTGACCCTTACCCCTTCAAAACCTGCAATATGTTATATCACCCCAATGATGTGCTTGTACCAGTCAAGACACCCATTCATCCAACCCAACCATCCACTTCAACCATACCTCAACCATCCACCTCAACCGCACCTACACCTTCAACCAATGAGACCGCTATCGCAAATACCACTTCCTTTCCTGCAAACAACATCTCAACCTCAGACCCCTTAGTAGATGTTCTTCAATGCCTTACACTGGGGGAGTATCACCTATATAACATTAGCTCTTTCCATACCCCATAGGAGTATGGACAGTTACATGTGCATCCTACCTACGACCGTCGTGTGGGGGAGGTAATCTTCTACAGACCACCTAATTGCCGCACCAACCTAATGTATGGGGGTGTCGACGCATCCTCTATTACCCCTAAACCTCCCCTTGGTGTGGTTCCCTTCCAATCTGATTTTCAATACCTGAAAAATCATTGTTTTTCCCTCACCTTCTTGACTCGCTGTGCTTGGAAAGGTTTTGGTTTTGGTCTTTATGAACAAGGCTAACATACAATCATTCCCATTACTACACACAAACACAAAGATCATCGTGGTCTTGGATTCTCTGTACCCCCTACACTGAAAACATCACATATCCATTGTATCCAGGAAGATGATGAGGTCACCCCTTCCAAACCATCATCACCCATTTTTCCATCGTCACCCATAGAGTCGATAGACCCTGAATCTATCCCTCCTAACTTTTTTTTTTATAAACACTATCTTCCTGGGTCCTCTCACTTATCAATGTGGTAATGAAGGCCCATCTTCTCTTCCCCTTTTGTATCCAAACATGATCGAAGAGGACTCACCTTTAATTAATGTTGTTGAGTGCTAGGATGACGACTCCATCCTCACTTACCTTGGTGCGGATGACTCTTATATTCAACTCACCTTGCCATCTGATACTCAAACCATGTTGAATGAGTCGACTATAGAAATCAACATCCACACTGAGGACGATCCTCACATTGTGAAGATCAGACAATCTCTTACCGCATCAGAACAAACTGCCTTCACTACTTTCCTCCATACCTGCAACCAAGCTTTCGCTTGGTCCTACACGAACATACCAGGAATTGATCCTGACATTGCTGTCCATAACATTACCCTAAAACCTGATGTCAAACTAGTTAAATAGAAACTGAGAAAAATTCATCCACGCATTGCCTTCTTAGTCAAAGAAGAGCTTCAACGACTCCTTTCTGTTTCCTTCATCTTACCTATTGACTATCCTCAATGGATCTCTAACATTGTACTTGTTACTAAAACAACGGGGGGAGTTCGGATATGTACGGATTTCTAGGACCTTAACCTCATTTTCCAGAAGGATGACTTCCCCCTCCCAAGTATTGATCAACTTGTTGATCTCACTGCAGGCCATGAGATGCTTTTTCTCATGGATGGCTTCTCGGGATAATCAAATTTTGGTAGCCCCGACCGATCAACATAAAACTACTTTCATAACTCCTTGGGGAACCTTCTATTATCGTGTCATGCCGTTTGGCCTTAAGAATGCTGGTGTGACCTATCAGTGGGCTATGACTTACATTTTTCATGACATTATGCACACTATCCTTGAAGATTATGTCGATGATCTTCTTGGCAAATCTTAACATCACAGTGAACATCTCGATGTTTTAACCATTATTTTCGATCACCTGTTACAATATTGTGTTCATCTTCAACCAAAGAAATGTCTCTTTGGTGTCCTTTCAGGAAAACTTCTTGGGTTTATCATTTCTTTGCGTGGCATCGAGGTCGATCCAACTAAAGTCAAAGCTATCCTAGAAATGCCCCCACCTACTAACCTCAAACAGTTGCGTAGTTTGCAAGGTAAACTCCAATCTATCCGATGTTTCATCTCCTAACTCTCAGATCGATGTCAACCTTTCCATCACATCCTTAAAAAGAACATTGTCTTTCAATAGAGTGAAGAGTGCCACCAAGCCTTTGAGACTCTCAAATCCTATCTCTTGCAACCACCTATGCTTATCCCACCTCAGGACGATCGCCCTTTCTACCTTTACCTTTCTGCCACCAACCATGTTGTAGGAGCCATGCTTGCACATCGTGACTCTGAGCATCGAAAACAAGTTGTTTATTACATATGTCATACTCTTGTGGATTACAAGACTATGTATACACATGTAGAAAAGTTGTGCCTAGCCCTATCATTCGTAGCCACCAAACTCCGACACTACCTCCTGAATCACAAAACTTTTGTCATCACCAATACAGACCCATTCATTATATGTACGCCAAACCTCATCTAAACCAATGCATCACCCGATGGCTTATGCTCCTCGCTAACCTTGACCTTTAATTTGTACACCAAAATTCAATCAAACGAAAAACTATCGCAGACCAACTCGTGGAAGCCCCTTTACCTGGGGAGCAATTTACCAATTTTAATTTCCCTGACGAACTCATTGCCACTCTTTCACTCAGTGAGGAGTTGTATCCAATGACCTTATTCTTTGATGGATCCAAATGCCAGCGCGGCGATGGAGCCGGTGTTGTTCTCATTCCTCTTAATTCTGAGCCTATGCCTCTTTCATTCTGGCTTGATTTCCCCTGTACTAATAATACAGTGGAATACGAGGCCCTTGTTTTGGGTCTCCAAGTTACGTTACACTTAGGTGTCAAGTCTATTAACATTTTTGGTGACTCCCAACTGGTAGTCAATCAAGTTATGGGCATCTACCAATGTAAAAATGAGGAACTTCAAAAGTACAAACATTACGTGGATTCACTTTTGACCTTATTTACTCATTATTCTATCCAAACCATTCCCCGCTCCACTAACAAATTTACGGATACTATGGCTTGCTTAGCCTCGCAAATTCCTACCTCACCAACTGACTCTGACATATTCGTCTTCGTCCAACAACTCTTTTCCCCATCTTACTTTGCCCCAGATGTTTGTATGATAAATAATGTATCTGCTAATTCGCAGGATACCTGGTATCACCAATTTCACGACTATCTTACAACCTCTATTCTCCCACCTGACCTTACTAGTAACGGAAAAAGTGCTTTTCTTAAAATTGTTTCTCGTTATGTCGTCATGGGGGGACTCCTCTATAAACGTGGCTTTGTTGGCATCCTCCTTCAATGTCTAACCAGTGCGGAGGTCACCTATACCATCCAACAAGTCCACGACGATATTTGTGGTGGACATTTTAGTGGCCTTGTCGTGGCCAAATGAATCCTTCGCCTAGGCTATTATTGGCCTACTCTTAATAACGACTTCTGCAAATATGTTAAGCGTTATGTTATGTGTCAAAAACATGCCAACCTTCAACATACTCCTAGCCATCCGCTACAGGTCGCACGAGATCTTTGGCCTTTCTCACAATGGGGTTTAGACCTTATTGGTGAGATTCACCCACCATCTTTGCAAGGTCACCATTGGATAATCACAACAACTGAATATTACACTAAATGGGTGGAATCCATTCCACTCATTTCAACCAAAAAAGAAAAAATCGTCGAATTCATTAACCATCACATTATCTGTCGTTTTAGCGTTCCTCATCACCTGATAACAAATAATGGAAAATCTTTCAAAAATAAGTTGTTACAAGACCTTTGTGACAACTTTGGTATCAAACTTAGCTTCTCATCACCTTACTATCCACAAGAAAATGGTCAAGCCGAATCTTCTAATAAAACCCTAACCAAAATCCTCATGAAAGTTGTTAATGATTCTGGAAGCAATTGACCTGATCACATCCCCTTTGCCCTTTGGGCTTATCAAACTAGCATTCGCACCTCCACTAATGCCACCCCATTCTCTTTGGTATATGGTACCAAGGTTGTCTTGCCTCTCGAAATACAAATACCCTCCCTAAGAATATCTCTTCAGGATATTCTCACCAACGATGATTTCCGCCAAGAACGGTTAGCCCAATTGGAGCTTCTTGATGAGCGTCGTCTTACAGCTCTTGACAATCTTCAAATCTATCAAAAACGCATCAAGCATGCTTATGATAAGTTACTCCATGAGCGTACCTTTAAGGTTGGTGATCTTGTCCTCAAAGAGAATCAGCATGTAACCAAACTAGAAAAGAGCAAACGTGGAAAATTTTCTCCTAATTGGATTGGGCCCTACATTATCACTCATACTTACGGATCAGGCACTTACCGTTTAGCTTCGCTTAATGGTAAACCTAAGCCTAAACCCCTTAATGCCTTGCATCTTCAACCATTATATTGTTGAATTTAGTGTTATATCACTTCTTATCTACCTTTCACTCGTCCCTTGAGCTCATTTATCACCTCATACACTTTGTTTCATGCATCTCAAAATAGAATCAAGCTCACGTGGTTTGGTCATCACCTCCTCTTAAAGATTCCTTCCCCTTTTTAGTCTGGTCCATGCCTTAAAAGTATCAAAATAACATGTTCTTAATTATACGCTTATGGGATATTCTTGAGTCAAACTTCCTACAAAACTAGATGCTTCATGCCAAACGGACATCTAGACCTCTAAATTTATACATAGACTGCTCCCTCGAAGGAAAACTATGTGCAAAGTTGCATCTGTTATTATACACTAGACTGCTCCCCTGAAGGACAGCTATACACAAAAGCCGCATCTACTACTATAAATAGACTTCTCCCTTGAAGGACAACTATACAAAGTTAGCCTCTATCAGAAGCTTCTCGCATTACTCAGCTTCGTGAAGACCTCAAGAACAACAAAATGCATATCCCCTCTAGACTTCCCGCATCGATCAGTCTATATCCAAAAAAGTAAAAAGTAGTATTCCAAAGCACTTTTGAGTCATGGACTTGTCTATTTAGGTTTGGTTCTCTTTCATCAGAATAATCACCTTACAATAAGTTCTCTGCACCCCAGCTATACCAGCCACCTCACCTTACCATTCATCAACACAACAAAACTCAAGGGACGTGACGTATATCCAATATATTGTGATTATATGACTCTTTTCACCTATTGACTTCTTGCCTATGCAAGGCACCTATGGATTCAAGCACATCCTATGTTAATATGTGGTTTGTTTAGCTCTTCTCAACTACGGAACACTTATGCCTCTTTTACTCGACTCTAGGATTATGTGTTGACCTTAATCAAGACACGGTTCCCTACTACTTGGGTAAGCTAACTTTCATTTCACCTATACCTACACCAACATCACCAATCCCTTACTAACACCAATAACATTACCCTACCAAAATCAATATTTCTTTTTTACCAACCAACAAATTGCCTAACCACAACCAAATTTCCTGAATTCACCTCTCCTTGGTCCTAAGGGAGAACTACATCGGTCTGAGGCCCCTCCTTGCTTTGTGCAATGGGCTATGTAGGTAGCACTTAGGAGACATGGGGTCTCCCAAGGTCAGCTCGACCATCCCCTACCATAACCTATCATGTGTGGTATATATAAATCGATTTGTGTATTTCTATTTGCTCACATTCATCTTTATCCTTTTTCAAAAAAAAACATTCAAAACACAACCATTCTTATTATTATCATAACTCAAATCAACATACATATTCAGTTTTATTTAGGTGTTAAACAAATACATCTTCTCCATCATCGACACGCAGGTCGACATCCTTATTTATTCTTATACTCCTATGAAATTCACTTAGACCCTTGCGCCTCCTCCCGAATCAGGTGGTGATTGTGATCGTCGATGCCACTCACTTGGCCTCTCCATCCTCAAAGGTGCCACTGCTATTGGTTCCTCCCAATGATCTGCCAACATCTCCTATAACATATGAATACGTCCTCTTGCGTGGAGGAAATCTTGCCTCTAGTCTCTCCACTTGTGACTCTGCAACCGCTAAAAAATCTCGTTGTCTCATTCACCCGCATTTGGAGATGATGAACTAAACCTTGTAGATGATCTCTCTCCGTTGTAATCACAGCTATGTCAGGACGATCACGTACACCCTCGTAGCTCTGCTACCCACACCATAATCTATAGGCCTCTGTCGCTCCTGCATCCATTACCCTGGGATCATTTGCTATCTCCTCTGGCCCTTCTAGAGGTGTTGGCCGAGGAGGTGATAATAATGCCTCAGCGTCGATCCTCATGTATGGTCTATAAGCCATAGGTATATCCTAAACAAATCCAAATTATCACCGCACGTGATCTAGAGGAATCCTCTCGTACTCACCTGGCCTGTGCCCTACAATCCACCTCAATCGCTCTACACCCCTCAACTCCTCAGCTATGTGCTCCGTCACCATATAGTTCCCGTAAGGTCTCCAATAAATATCTGCAATCGTCACCATCTCCCATACCTGCCTATAATACTCGATGTCATCTATCATAGCCTAGGATCTCGCCTCTTGTTTTGTCTGGACCCATCATCTGAATCCCAACCTCTGCACTCCTGTCTCTCCCGACTGGATGGGTCGACCTATCGGTCACACAAAAACAATGTGCTCATAGGACCAACAATGTAATAAGTATGAACAATCCAGTGTCATCCTGTGTTTTCACCTGCAGGCCCATAAGCCCCTGTATAACTCCGCCAGATATGCGGGTGCCCATGCGAAAGTCAGGCTCCTTTCTATCATTTCCCAAATAACACTCATCAATGCTTTTGGAAATCTTCCCCCCTCCACCCTCGGTAATGCATAATACCCCACCACTATCATTAATACCACTGCCAACCTTGTTTCCTCAGGGTGTGTTGCATACATTGTACCATAATTGAATGTTAAACCTCGTTGTGTCAAATCTCTTACAACTAAACCATATACTGTTATTATCACTACCCCGCGCCACACTAGGCAACGCCTGATACACTGGTCTTCCTGTAATTGGGAGCCTCAAGATCCTAAACACATCTTCCAACGTCACTGTCATCTCCCCTGTTGGCAGATAGAAGGTATTATTTTCTGAATTCCACCTCTCAATCAATGCCTGCAACATAGCATGATTGCGTGTGATTCGTGAATAAGAGCGGATTCCACTTAACCCCACATGGTTTTATCAACGCCCATTCAGCTGGTGTTACATCCACTCGGATTCGTGACAACAAAGCTGGCACACTATCATTCATCCTCAACCCTGCCTCTACCTGCATACATCAAAACGACACACAACCATTCAATAAATCAAATCCCCAAGTGTTTTTTCTCACATTTTGGAAATTCCTACAATAACCAGTATCAGTTATAGATAACCAATACCGGTTTACTAACCGATACTAGTTATCTCTAAACAATATCGGTCACTGTCAATCCTATACAGCCTACTTAAAACCACCACCTATGATAATTATTTTACTCGTTTATTCCTCTCTATACCTATAAACATACGTGAACACCCTGCTTACCTACCCCATAACACTCACTCTATCCCAAACCCTTTTCCTATCACCTTTTATTTCTCATCTCTACCCTCTTACCTTCTCTTAGCCTATTCATCAAAACATGCAAAAATTAAAATACAACCAAACAGTTTACCTCTCGGGATGCAGTAGCTTGGGGTGGAACTTGTCTTCCCTCTTGTCCCTATCTGCTGGATGTTTCTCCTCGTCTAGCCATGTTCATCACCCTCTTCAAATATAACTTGCCTTTCTACTTTCTTAATCTCAGCCCACACTCACTTTACCTGTCTCTTTCCTCCTTATCACTCAATTCTTTCATGCAATTACCTGTATCATTCGTCAAACAGCGTCGCATTCACGTATTTAACTTGTTGCATGACTCTAAAAATAAGAACTCTAAAAATAAGACCTTGAGTTGCCGCCCAAGCTTTTCTATTTTTTAGAAAAGCTTGTTTTGGCATAACCGGTATCGGTTACTCAACCGATATCGGTCCTTAATCTACCGACGTCGGTTACATAACCGATATCGGTCACATGTCTCGTTTTGCTTAAACCTGGGCCTTTTCTTTATTTTTTTACAAATTTTTGTGGCACCTGCCTCTTTTTTCCTACAAAACGACACCATTATCAATATTTTTCATCAAAATCACATCAATATATCATCACAATTTCATCAACATCATCTAGCTACAATAAAACAACCATCAACAAAATACATACGACATTGCAATATCTACATCAAACCCATCAGTATATACAGCATGTGGATCAAAATCATCATCTCTATATATATCAATGTTTCAAATATACAACTTGCCCTGTATAGGGGCCTCTGTGATCTCAAAATAATACAAAACCGGCATGCAGGCCGCTATCACTATCAAAATCTCAACTCGGCTCGCAGACCGATTTCTATGTCAAAAATATACTCAGCTCACAGGCCGGTATCAACTCTACAACATGTACTCAACTCACAGGCCGGTATATACAACAAGAATGAATAAATGAATCATATGTGGGCACACAGGCCTCTATATAAATAACCGGTTAGCAGACTACTGCCTATATCCAATATACAAACAAAACACCCATCTTCGCTCCAGGGATGTCTCATCTCTCCCCACCGCCCTCATCTCCTCTCCCTACTGGTCCCTATGCTAGCTCTCACCTCCTCCTTATCACCGACCCACCGGCTGTAGCTGCACCCCCCTGGGATCTCTTGCTCTGAGAGGTCTCGGCTCTGTGCGCCCGCATATGGCTGATAGTAAACCCCGGTACCATCAAGGACATCCTGATAATACCAGGCCTCCACTCTCACCTCCATATAGAGGACCCCATGCCTCCATGGCTGCTGGGGTTGGTCCCCTGACTCCTAATAATAGTGGCCCCTGTCCAGCTGGTACACCCTGTGCCTGTACCTATGGCGGTACCTGTGCCTGCGGCGGTGCCGGTGGCTGTGCTGGTGCCGGTGGTGGTGCCTGTGGTTGTACCTGTACCTGTGCCTGGGCTAACTGCCCCTGTAATACCTCGATCTGTGCCTGTGTAGCAGCAAGCTACCCCTGTAACAACTGCACCTATCCTACGAACCGGTCCCTCTCTGCTATAACAGCCGCTAAATCTGGCTGTGCGGGCTGTGCTCTCCTAGCTACTCTCTCCCCTGCCCACCACACCAAAAATGAACCTGTGCACCTGGCATCATCCACTATATCGTCTACTGGCCTCTCTGCTACCTAATCTGGGTCAACGGGCTGTAGTGCAGGCAGTGGGGCCTCTACATCATCCCTCCGGTACTGTGGGAAGGGAGGTGGCTCATCTTGTCGCAGCCCCAACTATCATCGTACCCTCTCCAGGGGTATCCACTCATGCTCTTTAGGCCTCTGTCCAGCTATCCAGAAAGTATATTGGATCCAGCACATCTGTCCTCGAGCTCCTCCTCAAGGCTGATGGCCTCTGTAGGGCCTCCATACAATGTCTAGCATAGTCAAGCCCTCTAACATATGTCGGTAGTAGGCTATGTCCCATCCTGCGAGCACCACTCATGGCTGGCCCACGACCCCCAACCACCTTTGAAATCCATATCTGTATATAACTTGTGGCCCTGGCTGCTAGGGCAGCCCTACTGGTCGTATACATATGATGTGCTCATATGCCCAGCAGTGTAACAAAAATGTGGAGCAAATCCCAAATTGCCTCATCCGGCAATAACCCCACAGCTCTCTGTATAGCTACACCAGATATACTGGTGCCCAGGCATAGCACATATGCTCCTCTACCATCTCGTGCAGCACTCCCATCAAAGCCCATGGGAAGTGGCCTCCCTCTGAGTCCAGGAGGGTAAAGTAGGTGATACCTATCATCATCAACACGGCAAGCCATGTCTCATGTCTATGGGCGCGATACATGTCCCCATAGGTAATGCTCGCGTTGTGATAAGTCAATAATGCGGCCGCATCTCCAAATACCTGAAGAATGCTATCCATAGTCGTCTCTGCATCTACCTGGAATACTGCCTCCCCTATGATCGGTAGTCTTAGGATGCGATACACATCCTCCAAGGTAATAGTCATCTCTCCAGTAGGGAGATGGAAAACATTGGTTGCCGGATCCCATCTCTCGATGAGGGCAACCATAAGGCTGTGGTCCCTATCCACAGCCCTATACCACTGGACTCCGCTGATTCCCACCTCACACATAATGGCCCACTGCGCTGCGGACACATGTGGCCGCATCTGTCTCAATAGCGGGGGCATATGATCCCACATCATAAGTTGCTGACGTGCCTGCAAAAACAACCCACTTCATTAGACCTACCCTTTACAAAAACAACTACTTTAACCCTCTATACCCTCTTTTACCCACCCGACCACACCTGGACTCTATAACACACATCTACACCCACCTATCTTACCCTAAAACATCTACGATATCCCCTTTCCTTATCTCACACCCTACCAACCACCTCGATCTACTCTTGCCATCTAACTATGCCCCTACCAATTTATCACCTCCTAATTCATACTCAACACCTAATCTATCCTAACCGAACCAACCACACAACCACCCCATTTCCCCCCCCCCCCATCCCAATCACCTTTCCTATCAACTCTACCCCCTCCCTCTTCACCCCAAACAACAACCAAACAACAAAACACAAACACCAACAATAACCAAAACACAAAACACCAACAACAACCAAACAACAAAACACAAACACCAACAACAACCAAAACACAAAACACCAACAACAACGAAACAAAACAAAAATAAACCTAACTAATGATAGGTACCGGTCACCCTTGACCGGCACCGGTCCCCTATAGCACATGATATACACCAGTGCCGGTCGACATACAACTGACGCCGGTCTACCAACAACCCACTTTGCCTAAAAAATTGGTGACCGATGTCGGCCGCCTATTGACCGACATCGGTCACTGTCCAGGTCTGGAGCCGAACCCGATGCGGCCCCCAAAACCATCTTTTTACCTTTTTCTACCCTTTTACCCACTGGAAAACCCTACAAACCTACCCACCCTACCGTTTTAGCCTAACTAACCTACCTACCCACTCCATTTTTCAAATTACATCCATTTATTCATTATTTCATTAAATTTTAGATTCTAACCCAAAACCCAAATCTAAACTTAAAATCATTAAATTCACATAATTAGAGGTTTAGAACCTACCGGTACGACTACACGTCATCGTGGTGGGATAGGTGGTGGTGGTCCAGCTGGTCCAGCACCTCCTGCTCCTCCTGGCTGTGCCATGGCTATAAATCTCCTCTGCTGGGTCCTCCACCAATCAAATTTTTCCTCCTACTCACTTGGGTCTACCAATCACTCACTCCTCCACTCAACTACTGCCAACTCAGCGTACAAACTCAACAAAATCACTTTTAACACCTGGACAAGCCGTATTGGTTATCAAATTGACAATGTGACAATGACAAGCCGTATTTTTCTTTTTATAGGTTTTTTACCTATAACCGATATCAGTTATATTGTGCCCTAAACCACCGGTATCGGTCATCTAACCGATACCGGTCATAGCTAACCGATATCGGTTTAATCCCTATTTTACCACAATTTCTGCCCTTATTCACCAATCTCCCTTTCTCACCACATCACCTATACCCTCCTTTGCTAAATAGCCTTTTTTGACTTCATTGGCCCTATTCAAGGTCGCAACCAACCATTTGGCCCGACCAAATGCTGCAACCAACTATTTGGCCTAACCCAAGGCAGCAACCAACCAATCAGGCCCGACCCTAGGCCGTAACCAACCATTTAGCCCAACCCAAGGCCGTAACCAACCAATCAAGCCCGACCCAAGGCCGTAACCAACCATTTGGTCCAACCCAAGGCCATAACCAACCAATCAGACCCGACCCAAGGCCGCAACCAACCAATCAAGCCCGACCCAAGGCTGCAACCAACTATTTGGCCCAACCCAAGGCTGCAACCAACCATTTGGCCTGACCCAAGGCTGCAACCAACCAATCAGGCCTGACCTAGGGCTGCACCACTTAAATACCTCACCCAAAACTCGTAACTTACAATTTTATCCACCCATTATGTAGCTTTTTGTTTAATCGAGCTCACTTGTTCGTGTTTTAGCATGATTAGGGTACTTGACTTGATCAGTCGACCAACTTTTCCTATACCAAGACCGTGACGTTTATCTCAACCAAACCAACCATTTGGTACTGCCCAACATGCCTAAACATTCCTGTACCTTACCCGTTTATATCCCCTGGAGTTACTTCCTATGCCTTGGATACCAGGATTATATCACCCTTGTTTAGATAAACTATTGACCTTTTCCTATGAATTTCTTGTTTTCTCTTCAAATCATGTACCCTAGTTACACTATTGCATTTCAACGTGTGTCTGCTTCCTTGGACCTACCCCACCATCGTACCATCATCTCAACACCATTTACCCTTTATCAACCCTATCCCTGATTTCACGCTACCTCAATCTATGATAAATTTGAGGGGGACTACCTATACCCTTAACAGGAGTAACCACTTCTTATTATTGTCAGTGCAGCTTTACAAGACAAGCTACACAACAACAAGGGGCTAATGTAGACACCAAATTTGTGTCTTACGACCCCCCGTGCCTCGCATCTCATTTCGTAACCTAGCCTCACCACCTAAACCTTGCACAATTATTTATTAATTTCCTTATAATTAATAAATCCACATCTCCAAACCTGCCACCACATTTCGCCACCTTATCATGACCTAGCCCTAACCCTAAACTAACCTAATTAAGACCTATAACTTGGTCTACATCCACACCCATGACTAATTACTCCTCACCTGCACCAAAATCAACCTAATAATGACTTGACCAAGCCCACAACTAATTCCTCGAGAGAAAAGGAGGGAAAGTTGGCCACTTTACTAAAAATATTCCACTTTGACTTAACCGATATCGGTTCCTACTCAACCGTCGTTGGTTACGTAACCGCCATCGGTTCCCTGTAAATGACCTCCCCCAACCAAAAAATAGTGGACCTGGAATCTGGAATTGGGAAATTCATTGGAAAGATCGGGAATTCACTTGGCGGAGCAGAGACAAGTGAAGGAAAGAAAGGAGTTTACAGAGAAGGACATCAAGCCCAAGACTGCAACTGAGTAACCAGAGCCTAGTGACACTCATCCAAGCATTGGGAGAGAAGATAGCTCATCTTTGATTGTCTGATCATCCTACTTGAGCCCTGCCTTCGTTATCACAGTCTTTGGACCTGTATCTTCATGAGGAACTAGTAAGTAGTATCTTGTATGTTCTTTTGATAACATTTCTTGAACTTCTGAATCATAGCAATTATAAGTCTAATCCTAGATCTACTACCTGGTAACATCCTACATCTAATTATCATTCCTCTACCCCTACACTACCCCAAGAACAGCTCCCATACCCTTTGAGCCTTCTCCATCACCCCATTACCTATCCCCAATCATTTACTAGCCTTATAAACACCATAGCCACCTTATAGCCAACCTTCACTAAAAGCCCCTAAACCACTACCCCTACCTATATTGGTTAGCAGAAACCGGTACCGGTGATAGTGATCGGCATCATTCATTGTGATTCAAAACCAAAACTAGCCCTTTCCTCTATTGTTTTAACAAGGTAATTAAATTGTAATTTTGCAATAATTTGTGTTAATTCATAGTAGCAGGGGAACTAACCACCTTCGAAAGGAAGTTTAATACTTCCTGGGCCCAAGGCAGTTCCCTCATTTATTGTCTAATTAGAATCTAGTGGTCTTGTATTCTTACTTGCACGTAGTCCTTCCCAGACAGAAAGGAGTTCTTCGCAATCGATCTGATCTCTCTCTATGGTATGCGCACACCCTCTCAACATTCAACAGGTATTCCTCCTAGCCCTAACCCTTATTTGTTTCTCAAAGGAATGAAAGGATAGAAGCAACTCTATTCCAGAATTGGAAGCAAACTGTGCGAAACATCTTCTACTAGAGGTTTAGTAGAGAAGTGGTCAAAAATATGGATCAGTCCTACAATCAAATCCTACCAATTTCTAGTCTCTCTATGAAGTTCCGCATATACAAACCAAGCACGTGCGTAACCTTGTAAAGTGGAATAAAATTTTTACACCTAGAGTGAAGGTGGTAAAGCTTCATGCCCCTCTATTCAAATCCTCTCACACTGCTAAATGTGGTGTTGAACAAGTTGATTACCATGATAAGTGCAGATTTTAGTAGGTGCATTACTCCTAGAAAACTGAGTAAAAACAGAAAACCTAATTTCATTTTATCCTACAAGATTATCCTTGTGAAGCACCCACTAGCACATTGTTGTCCTGTGCAAGGTATATGCTATCATATTTTGTCTCTCCAACTGGTCTATCCACTATTCCTCCATGGCACACAAAAGTATTGTAGGGTCTTCTTCTCTACTGTATCAAGGTACCTAGTTGTTGCTTATTCTCCTGATACAATGAGGTCTATTGTTCCACACAAATGTGTTTCTTACTTCACGGCCCTACCAACTCATAAGTAATATGAGCCTAATTATCACAAGTAACACTTGTAGTATTCATAATAGATTGTGCATCTTCCCACTAAAGGATTCCTTCTTTAGATGGCTTGAGCACTTCTGAGTCCCAGATGACGTGTACATAAATCCTATTCAGATTTTTCTCACTCAAAGGTTCAACATAGGGCATAGATTTTTCATCTGTTAAAGGGATAATAGATCTTTCCTCCTTGTTTTTAAAATTGATATAACCCTTGTTGAACCAAAGATCATCATTATTTTCATGGCAACAAGGGCACCCAAGTAGAGCTAGGAAGCTCTCTTCCTCTAAAAGCGCTAAAACCTTGAAATCCCTAGTGAACTTGGCTCCCTGTATAGTAATGGATGCATCTTTTAACACTCTGATGGGAGTGGCCTTAGTTCTGTTAGCCATGAACAGTAAATTTAAGGATGGTTGCAATGGATGCCTCCCTATCTGTACCCATGCATCTAAAGTAAGAACATTGAATTTTGTGCCTGTATCAATCAATATATTACTCAAAATCCATCCATCCATAGAAATATTCAGAGTGATTTCCTTGTCATAGTCTAAGCTATGAGGGGGAATATTTACATGTAGGATCTTTCATCTAGTCCCAATACTTATGTGTAGAGTTTTTCCCTTTAGCCAATTACCTAATAATGGAATGATATTCTCTTGGTGCAACATTTTACACACTTCCTTCACGTCATCAATATCAGTTTAGACCGTCTCTGTTTCCTTCTTTTTCTCCATTTTCTGTGATTTCTCCTTTAAATATTATATTTCACCCAGAATATTTCTGAGTACCTCCATGGTTTCTTAATACACCTCCTTCTGATAAAAAGGATTTGGGTAATGTGCATGTAGGACCTCCTCCAAAGTGATGGTAGGATTCTACTACAATGCTTATTTGGCGCGTGCCACTTCAACGTAGGTAGTGATATTTATAGGAAATACCTCAGATTATGGTTCCAAGTTGGGCATCTACTGATTTTCCACAACGTGTTTTATCCTAACCATCCTTGTGCCTTTCTTTTTTTGTTTATGTTTCTTACTAACCTGTTTATATAAGTCTGGGAATTCCTCATAGCTATGATTATTTCCACAGAAGGAATAAGTAATATTCTGAGGAAATTCATACATGTAGTGGTCAGGAGATACGGATGTATAAAATTTTCCTTGAGGAAACTCTCCTTGTCCACCACCACAGCCTCATCTTTCAAATCCACCATGATATCCTTGACCTCTTCCATGACCTCCTTCAAAACACCCTTCATTCTGATCATAGCATGCTATATTGTGATCCAAATCCTAGTGCTCATTCTTACCTTTAGAGTTATCTGAGACTCATGTATGTCACCTATATCTATAGCATCATCGATCTGACCAATCAATCTACAGTCCTTTGTATCGTGAGTTGTAGACTGAAAAATCTTACAATAGGAGGATATGTTCTTCCTTATTGTGCATTGCAATAAGGGGTAGTGGCTAGCATAATGGTTCAAATGACATATCTCACAGTCTAGTAATAACAAACACACTTATTTACGAGGAAAACTATCCTTTGTGTGACCTTTTACTACACAATCTATACACCAAATCCCCATGCGTGTCTCATGTTCTAAATTTTTCGATAGCTTTTCCAAATACTTTGTTATAGCTATAAATTGTGCTTCTGAAAATTATTCCACTCCAATGTTTATACTTCTGATTGCCTCATCATGTAAATCTACTTCAAGTGCTTCATGCAGATCAATGTATGTCTTATGTGATAGCACCCTTCTAAATGGTGTAATCAGACCTCCAACAAACCATTGTGCATGTTGGCTTGCATGATTATCATAAGAAATATTAGATAAAAGAATTTTGAAATGGCCATCATACTCCCTAACACTCTTTGTAGTGCCTTGCTTGATATCCTTGAGCGCGCTAATACACTTTTGCTCAAACTCAAGGATTTGAAACTCCTTAAGGAAAGCATCTTTTAATGTTGCATAGTCTACACAAGTCTAATTAGGGTCAAACTTTTTGTACCAGTTGTGTGCATGCCCTTGTAACGTAGTGGCAAATTGACTTTCCTTGCACTCAAAATCCATGATCCCCTTTGCGTGCCATAGTATTTCACACATGTGCACGTTTTCAGCAACATCTTCTATGCCCCTATATTCTGGAAGACAAAGAGACATCTCCATGTAAATATTTTGGGGTTGGTGCAGACTTTTCCCACCTGATCCAGAACCTCCTATGTTTCCTCTACCTCTAGAACCACCAGAACTAGAACCACCTATAGCCAGAACCATACCAGTGGATGTACTTTCCTATGTCCCAATAGTAGTACTGACTAAACCCATATAGTCTATGAAGTATGACCACTCCAAGAAGTGAGCACAAAATTTTGTGCGCTTAAATTTTGTGCAGATGATGTACCTAAAAAGGTACCTCCAAACAACAATGAATATTTTTTCCCTACCATCGATGTACTTTTCATGTACTTACTCATCCTCTCCCACTGCCTAAATTAGCTTGCTGACTTTGTGTCGTACTAGATACTAGAAAACTAAGCATAAGGGCTATGTTGTCAGGTAGAATTATATGCACGCTCGCAGCCCAGGTCATATCTACTGGCACACTTCCATCCTTCATGATCCATCTCTTTTCTTAATGCCATTTACTATGCAACATCCTGCTACTTCTCTATCTCCCTCTCATGCACCTCATTATACTTAAGCCACATTTCTTCTCTTTACCTTTCTGCCACTAGGTCTGCCATCTTTCACCAAACCTGATCCTACCCCCACGTGTGGTGGGGTTTAGTTAGCCATTGGTTTACTTTTCAAGTTTAGGGTCACCATAAATATTTTGATTGCTAGTGGAATGCCTTGCAAGTAGTTTCCCCTAGGATATCGTAAAAAATGGAATTTCGCTGCCTCTGGGAAATAATAAGTTGAAATTGAGTACTCCAGAATATAACTATTCAAAATACCATGAAACCAAGTATCCACAGTGCATTTCCAAATCAGATCAGCATCCTAAAGGGCTTGAAATTCTTCATGTGTCTAGAAAAGTGTACAATACCTACAATCCCTTTTAGAAACATAAGCAACTAGCAACTCGTATAGTTCTACCAGAAGGAAAAATAGTGAAGAATCTCTCATACAAATTTTCATACAAATTTTGTTCCACCCATGCACGTGCATTAAACTTAGATCTGGTGTTAAACCTCTGTGTGTATTCTTTTTCTAGATCTTGTATCCACTCCTCAACACTTGCGAGAGTTAACCAGTATGTCTTCATCATGAACCATCCTGAAAAAAAATAAAAGGAGGTCCCAACAATGGAACCAATGATGATGCCTAGAATTTACTAGTAATAACCCAGGTGCGATGGCACATTACTCAGCCTAGACTAATCGCTCAACCGAACCCTACAAAGATATCAGGCCCCTCTTTAGGGTTTTTTGTGTAGGATTTTAGCAAGATGAAGAGTTAATGTATTCAAATCTATAATTAGTATAACATTCTATAGAGCATATTCTAGATCTAAATCTAAAGAGTAATATATTTAAGTAATAGCCATAATGAATTCTTCCATGCAAAATTTAGTTGTAATCATGTTTAACACCTTGAATCAGTTAATACACCCCATTATATTAAACACAATGAATACACAGAATCTTCTTACAATAATTAATTAATACCATAAGCTCATGTGCGCATCAGATCTAGCAGCATAACTTCACAATAACTTATATCCAATCCCCTTATACTACGTAGATCTCTACATATTTATAATGGTGGGGAATTTCCCTTCACCACTTGCATAATTCCTAAAATAGGTCACATGCTGAAAATAGCTATGTGCCTTTACAATACTAGACACATGCAAGTGAACTAACAATAGATCTCTTCTGGTTAATTGGTAGTAGTATTATATTATTATTCCGAACCCATGTAAAGCGCTTGGTAACCACTCTTCCAAACATATCCTATGTGTGTCACGCAAGTCTTTATATGGTTTGTGTGCTCTACACACTATCTCCAAAAATAGCCCATACACATGAAAATGGCTAAGTACCAAATATTTCCTTGTCTTTCACGTGTGTTTCCTTCCCTATCCTTCAACACCTTTGAATACGCCCTATTCTTATGTGTGAACCTTCTTTCTTCCTTCTACTAAGTATCGTACTTTGTCTACTCAACACATGCTAAATATATTTTAAATGATTATGTTAGAATTTGAAGTGGACGTGTAGCTATGCACGAAGTGGGGTTTACCACTTGATTGATAAATCACAAATGAAGTTAGAATATTCGAGCATCCAAAAAGGTGAACTTTACAATAATTTAGTTCAACCTAATTTGGAAAAACTCTTTGTTAGAATGCAATTATAGATATTCAAACATCGTCACCGCCATTCTTCAAGTGAGAATTTAATAAATTTTATTGAAAGCCACTATGTGGCAGTCACAAAAATTAATTGCTATTTATGAACCTCGAGGAGGTAACCACTTTTTCATTTTTTTTTACCATAGTTATTTTATTTCTATCATTTTGAATCACTATGTAGCTCTGCATGTGATTTCCATGGCGAGCTAATTTCAGGAAAACTTTGATTATGCATAACATACAAGTTGTATGCAGGATTAAGAGATTATTTGATATTTAATTTAGTATAAATGGAGGAAAAATGATGAATCAAGAGGATGAAGAAATATTTTTTTCAGCCTAAAGAGGTCTAAAATTATAGACCGTGAGCTAATAGCTTAAAGAATATGATTCGGTGGAAGAATTTGTTTGTGAAAAGAGGTTTTGGGTTGCTCTGATTTTGAATTAAAAAAGAAAAAATCCTTCAAAATTCTAGGCATGAATAGTTCTTATCATTTCTTTACAATTTAACTCATTTCATATTTTTATCATTGAGAGATATCTGCAGCAATTTTTCCTTCAATCTTTTGAGCTAGTTTATGTTTAATTCACTATTGAATATGGTTGTATCTGGTAGTTATTACAGTATAATTGTTTTGTCTGCTTTGTTTGAAGAAGGTGATGTACTCACCTATTGAGGAAAATTTTACCTGTAAACATATGTTGGGTCTTGGTGGCTTTTAATGATTTGATACTACCTTAAATATGGTTATATATATTTTTGTTTTAATAAAACCATGGGTTCAGAATAACCTAAATTTTTATTTGTATATATACCTAGAATCAATTTATCATTAAAGGATAGATGTTTTAATACTTGAGGAGATTTAGGGAACTTATATTTTACCCTGTGTTCATAAGCTAATCAACAAATGATACCCAGATACGGGTAATACAATTTTAATTAATACAAATGACTTTGGTAAAATGGGTTTTTGGTGTTCATCTTAAATCTGAACTTTCCTTTGACTTATGGAAAATATCCATTGTATTTTGAATTCCATTCTAGTATTTGAAATAAATGGAAAATCAAGGGATGTACATTCAATGGATTTTTAATTGTGGTTATATAAATGCTAATAATGACATGAATAATTATGGATTATTGTTTATTCGAATAAGTTGATTTTTTAGTGATTCCAATTGAAATAGTAATCCAACCAATATTTGGGTATTCGTTGTGGATATATTTTTTATAGAAACTTTTCCTTACTCCCACCTTGAACCTCTCTTGTGAATACTAGTTTGTGCAGATAAAATGGATGGTATTGGCAGATTTGTTTCTCCTTTAGTGACTGTTTGGAGGTGAAACTCTCGTTGAAATAAAGAACATTTGTTGTTATAGGATTTGTGTCAAATCTTAGGATCGAATAGAAATAATTATTATTTAAATCTGTAACTTAGGACTTTTTGCTGAATGTGGTTTTGAATCCATTAAGTTTTCTGTAAATGGCTTATTTGCAAGTAATTAAATCAACCTTTCAATCTGTTGAAACATGGTTGATGACAAGCGTATATTGTTATAAGACAACTTTCTACCTGTCACTTCGTAAGATTAAGTTAAGGAAGTCTCTCGGTCTTCTATAAAATTGTATATATCTTGCTTATTGATAGATAAATAGACTAACCTCACTCATTTTGAGTGACTAGGCTAGTTAAGGATTTCTTTATAAACTTGTTGGAGGCAACTAGGCCAACAGTGTGCCTAGATCAAATGAGGATTAAGGAGTATAATTAATAAGGTAGGTCGAGTTGGCCTATAGTTAATATATGAAATATTTTAGTTGCAATACATTAGCAAGGAATGACTGACTTATTCATGATTAAAGAATGATAATTCATTACTTGTTTCTAATAAGTGTTGAACAGGGTTATCACTTTTTAAAACATCACTTCATGTTTAGTTGATCCTTTTAAAACTTGTAATTGTTGTGTAGTCACTAAACCGCATATACTACTATTATTCAGTTTCATGTATGAACTAATAACTTTTTTATAAGGTGATTATTTGGTTTAAAAATTAATAATTGTTTGATGTTATAGCTGAGTATAACTTATATCTGAATGGATAATTAATTTATACCAGTCACTGTGAAAGGCTAGGGAAGTCTGGACATAAATATATATATATATATATATATATATATATATATATATATATATATATATATATATATATATAAGTAAGATCAAGTTTCGGTTGTGGCCTCTCTTGAGTATGGATCTTATTACGACTAATTGTAATAAGAATTATCTCAATTTGATGTGATGTATTAAAGATTATACAAGATTATATGTTGAGTTATGAAGTATATTTTTTCTAAATTCACACGACTTATAACTTGATATAACTGAGAGATATATGATGAAAAGGCTTATACCTTGTTAAGGAATGATTGGACTAATAATAATTATACCTATTGAAGAAGTTATGTGATGAACTTATGTGGTCTAAATAATATTATTACACCGATGTAAGTATGGGGCTTACATTGCTTATAATATTCCTATTCTAGCTTGATGTCTCATGATTTAATTGTATTTTGTAACATTGAATGGATTAAATTGTGATTTTAGACTTTTTGTACTGAATAATATTAATATAGTGATGTAAGCATGGCTTATATGATGGTATTAATATTAGTCCAACTTTGGAATTTTTGAGTAGATACTTATATAAGAATGTTTTGATCAGCCACTTGATACTAGTAGGTATTGGAAAGAATAAGGTTGAGTGTTTTGCATGTCTTAATCTGCTTAATACTTGTACCCAATGATTCGGTTGGAATTAGTGCAGTTGTGTTATCATTATAGATATGTTGGCTGATTATTATTTCTTGGTTTACATGTTGATGACTTTGTTTTATATTGACATACCATTGTGTAATAACACTACCCAACAAATAAAACAAAAATGAATAACTTGAGACAAGAATCATTAGTAAAAAAAGAATAATGACACTATTTTATGTGTTAAAAAGAAATGAATATTTCAGTACTACTGTAATTTGTATCAGTAAATGATTATAAGGATTATAATTGTGTTTGTGCTCATTTTGGTCAACCAAGTAAATGTAATATAAATGAAGTTTTTCCTTTATTGAAATACTATATGGTTTAATATGTAAATTTTGGGTAAGGATTATTCATGCCAGTTTGTATCTAACTGACCATGATTCCATCATGTAGGTTAGGAGGATCATCGATTTTGGTAAGAAAGAATTGGGTTGGTTTGATTTGGTTGGTTGTACTCTCATCATTAATGAAAGAATTTAAATCTTAAAATATCTATGTGGAAGACATAATTTCAACTTATGATTAGTTCAGGAAGTATGAAAATGAAGTGTTGGCTAGAGGATTGCAATGATAAAATGAATGTAACATGTTCAATATGCCACCTTTGGATTTATATAGAGAATGGATGATGATGTACTAAGAATATATGACTTGTTCTTTTGTAAATAATTGTGAAATAAATACATGACTTGTCTTATAAGAATAAGTACTTGTGACAGTTTAATGAAAAATCATTAATGTACTATTGATAAATTGGAAATCATTGAGAGTTACTCTTATTATTTATGATTGTGAATAATTTTCCATGGGGTGTAAATTAAGTATAAATGTTTTTATATTTATGCATATGATAATGATTCTAAAATGGAAATAACTACTATAATGTTGATATGTTTAGTAGTTACCAAAGAGCTTCTACAGTCATATAAAGGGAACATGAATATGTATATGAATGATCACAAGATGTCATTTAGTTAGGTGGTTGACTAAATAATGTTGAATTGTATAAAGAACTACAATTATTTGGTAAGGTACCTTGATAGAAGTAAGAAACTTGAACTTAAGGATTGTTCACTTGTAAACAATTACATTGTTGTTTAACAAAAATTAAGGACACTATATAACGAGAGAAAAAAGTACCTTCATATGGAAGTTAGAGGGTTCAAAAATCACGATTAAGAACAAGATATGGAATTTTTAAATTAAAAATGTACCACACTTATTTAAATTCATATGGAACTCTCTTGAAGGCTATAAATCCTATAGTCCACAATGTAAACTATCGACTGATAGGTAGATAACGTGTTGCTAGGAAATTGCTAAGTATTTGTTAAATACTAAGTAGATCATAATATCTTATTAAATGAGTTAATGAGAAAGATACATGAATGAAAATTAGGAATTTTGTCTTAACCAAATAGGAACTAGTTGTATGTTTATAAAGTTTTCATGTTTAATAGCATTATATAAAAAAAATAAGATGATAGAAATGTGGTGGAATACCCAGTTCCTCTTTACTAGAAAATAGTGCATTGATACAAAATATTTTTTTGGTATATTAACAGATCAAATATGATCACTTTCATAATAATAAGATGATACATATGCATGTATGTTAGACCCTAACTGACATAAATGTGCAAGAGTACACTTGGATAACCTAATTTACTAGAATAGGTTGAGTGATATTAAAAAGGGGCTAATGAAAGTAATAAAAAGTATCATAGTTACTGAGTAATTATGTAGCCTTACATGATTAAACACAAGGGTTAAGTGTATATTTCATAGTTGCTAATTCCATTGATAATGTGAGACCATCATTTTTATAGATTGGAAATGAATCATTAATGTGTAATAGTAAAATCATCAAATATAGATTTAAGGCAGTGAGCTAACTTATATCTGAAACTAATAGGTAGAAAAAAATGTAAAATACTTCAAGGAACTACATTCAACCTATCGGGATATAATGATGTAGGTCCCTAGTTACGAGAGTTATATCTAATTACAACACAATTTTTGAATGCTAATCCATATAACTGAAAAAGTGACTAAGGTGAGATGACAAGTTCCCAATGACGAGTGTGTTGTCATGGAACTGATCATGGCATACATGACTCTGAAAATTTGCACAAAATAGTGTAAGCTGCTGATTACACTGTCGTGATTTCACCAAGATCTAAGTTGTGAGATGTCTAGGGGTTTCCTCGGTGAAACCCAGGTAGACACTTAGATATCTTCACTTAATTATCATATCCTGAAAAAGGGAAGACCAAAGGATACATTTGATGTATTGGCTCGTAAAGAGCATTGAGGGGGATCGATTAGGAACTAACTACTCTCATGCAACTTCACATGGTTTATGAAAGTTATCAAAAATGGATTGCATTAAGGTTTATGTTGGATTTAGATATATGGGTATTTAAATCGTGAAGCATAAAGTAATATAAAAAAATCTACATGTAAGGCGATAAAAGTGGTTATTTCATTTTGGTATCAAATATGAAATTTTTAGCTCTTGGGCATAATGAGTCCTTATGCTTAGTAAATTCTAATTTTATAAGAAAAAATAAAATGAATGATGTATCATGGATAATAAACCAGATCAAACTAAGCTTTGGGTTGGGAGTTAAATGAGTTATATAATATTTTAACAGTCCTTTGTAACATAGATGCAAGGAGCAACTGGTTGAGTTTGAAAATGACCAGTTCTTAGTAAAATATCTATAACTAATTGATGACAATTAGCAAGGGAATTGTTTGATCATTGTATTGTCTTAATGATAGATTTGGAACTTAAAATCCTAAATAAAATGAAAGACCCACATAGGGTAGGTAGAGTAGATAGGAAAGAGCTATCTGCTAGAATAAAATTTGTGATTAATGTTAACTCAAAAAGAGAAACAACAAAATAAGAGCATTGGTTTTTCTTCACCACTAACCTTTAGGAAGAAAGGTAAGTGGGAGAGAGAGGAATATCCTGAAATGCTCAAGGGTCTGTAATCTTGAGAGAATAAGATTACCAAATTTATTATAGTCTTTTTATGCACTTTGTGTGCCTTGACAAAGATAATGAATGAAGAAATAAATACCAAGGGTAAAAATTGTACTCTTAGGCCTAAGGTAGAGTTGATATTATTTTATGTGAATTTGTAGCATATTTTTAAAATCTACCTTCCATTCTTTGATAATCCTGAGATCACAGGTTAAAAATTGTATTTTTAGGATGAGTACATGGTACTAAGAACTAATAGGTTAGTAACAATAGATCAATATTCATATCATACCTAAACTCAAATCTACAACTGAGTGAAGATTAGAAAAATACAATAAAAGGACTAGTTTCATTTAATTGACCGTGTTTTAATGATTGATTCCTATTACCAGGATATAATTTGAGGGTGATTTGAGATGGATCAAGTTATCTAAACCCTTACCTAATGATTCTTTCATGTAATATAAGCATCTGTGTATGGGTTCTTAAGAGGTATAGTTTGTACAACCTTGAAAGGTTGTGAACTATGGTCATGAATTGAGGCTTAGTAAATAATAGGATTTTTTTTACTTTGCCAAAGTAACCGTTGAAATTTGGGAAAAATTGTATACTTTTTGGAAAGATTTGATATGAGCTCCCTGCTCTAAAATCTCTATGGTAAAATTTCTGATATTTTAGTCTGAACCTTTTCTTAGTGGTGATAAGAGGATCCAAATTCATGAAATTGGAGGAATTAGGAACTGTTTGAATCACTATCCACCTTTTGCATAAGACCATAGATTATGTAAAGCATATTTGTGTATTACCTTTCTCTTGGGATAATATTTATAAGTTTGATTTGGAAATAAAAATATGATTCTCTGACATACTGTCCAAGGGATACATTGTAAGATAATTATTAGGGATTTCTTTACTTTCTCTTAACTAGAAATAACAATTAACACTCTGTTTGAGAGCATATGAACTCTTAACTGAGGTAAAGGAAAAATTAGTCAACGAAGGTTTTTGCTTAGGTAAATTTTGAAAACCTTGTAAATAAAAATATGATTAAGGACTCTTTAACTGCTAAGAAGAAATCCAGCAGTTAAAAAAAGGGGGGGGTAATTTCTCAAAGTGAATTGGAATTCTTTATCATATGATAAAAGGTTAGGTTGGCCTATTAAATTATGATAGTCATGATGACTTTAACATTACTTAACCTCATTATGGAATTTAGAATACATGCTTAAGTTCTTATTGGAACCCAAGATGTAGTAATTAATTTGGTGTTTTAGCTAAAAAAGGAAGTGACCTAACAAAAATTATTAGACTAGGAAAGTTCTAAACAAAAATTTCCCAGATTAAATTTCAGCTTATATAGCCTTATTTTGGCTACCTGATATAAATATTTATTATTACTATCTGATACGATGAGATGGAATGACAAATGTATTTTAGATTTTTGAGTGTTTGATAGTTTTTTATTGTTGAAGGATAGTTCCAGTCAATAAAATTGATTTGAGATTGACTGAAATTTGGAAAATTGCATGTACCTGAGGATATTAATGACTTTCCTCCATAATTGACAAACACAATTTTTTGATTGATTGTTCTAAATTAATTAATAATTTATAAATCATCAAGATGATGATTCATTTAAGAGGGGGAGTATGTTACACCCCGCCATGTTATTCTTCCTTTGATACTTAAATGTCTTACAGATTGTTAAATTACCTGCAGAGGCAAGTTGTCGTGTGTTGATGTGAGGCTGCATATGTAGCTATAAATTTGCACGTACTTCCATAAGGAAGTATGTACAAATATGTATGTGCACATCCAATGCTGTACCGACACCCATTACCTTAAAATTGTTGATAAATTAATTAGTTGCAACCAATTTTTACCTTGTTGTAAATTTAACTAACCTTCATCCATGTGCCTACAAGTGATTGTATATTTTTTGTACTCATGGCTATGTTATTCAATGTAAATCTTAGGATTTATTTCACTTTTCACAAATAGGTAATTACACATATATTCTGATATTAATCATCTTTGATGGCCATATAGATATACTGGATGACTATACTTATTCTTTGTCAAAATAATTTCACATCAGTTATAGATTTATTACATGGATTAATATTGTATATACTAATACTGTAGGAAATTAGTGATTAATATCTTGTCCGGATGTTAACCTTTATGTTTTTCAGCTACTATAAATGTCACTTTACAACGATAAGACAACTAGGGTTTGTTAAAATGCCAAAACCATTACTAAGATAGGCTCTAACCTGTGGTTGAGTCTTAGTGCTTCAGGTTGAGATTATTAAGACCACATCATGTCAAATTTTGAAAATAACAACATTCTATATATGTCATAGCATTCTTGTTATAATTGTAAATTTAAATTGTTAATTACTTGGTATAATTCAACCCCACCATGTTGAGTCGAAAGGTGGATAATTAGACAATAAGGACTAAGATGGTGTAGGTATGGTTGACTATCTTGAAGCAATAATGTACATAAACCAATTTAAGGTTTGGCATTGTCGAATGATTGGGAATGAATGTCTTTATTGAAATGGTTATTAACAGGGTCTAAGCAACCCATGCAATGGCAATATAAACATGTCAAATATATTTTAAATGATTATGTTAGAATTTGAAGTAGACATGTAACTATGCACTAAGTGGGGTTTACCACTTGATTGATAAATCACAAACAAAGTTAGAATATTCGAGTGTGAAAAAAGGTGAACTTGGAAATAATTTAGTTTGACCTAATTTGGACAAACTCCTTATTAACATGTAATGATAGATATTTAAACTTCGTCACTGTCATTCTTGAAGTGAGATATTAATAAAATTTATTGAAATCCACTAAGTGGTAGTTAAGGAAATTAATTATTATTTATGAACCTTGGGGAGGTTACTACCGGTTTATTTTTGGTTTTAACCATAGTTATTTTATTTCCATTATTCTGAATCACTATGGAGCTCTACATGTGATTTCCATGGTGAGCTGATTTCAAGAAGACTCTACTTATGTGTAACATACAAGTTGTAAGTGGGATTGAGATATTGTTTGATATTTAATTTGATATAAATGGAGGTAAAATGGTGAATCGTGAGGATGAAGGAAATTCTTTGGTTCAGCCTAAAGAGCTTTAAAAATAAAGACTGTGAGGTAATAGTTGAAAGAAGAAGATTCGGTGGAAGGATATTTTTGTGAAAAGAGGTGTTAGGTTGCTCTGATTTTGGACAAAAATAAGAAAAAAGCCTTCAAAATTCCAAGCATGAACAGTTCTTATCCTTTCTTTACAATTTAGCCCATTTCATATTTTTATCATTGTCAGATATCTGCATCATTTTTTCCTTCGATATTTTGAGCTAGTTTTTGGTTGATTCATTTCTCAATACAATTGTATTTGGTAGTTATTGTAGTATAATTTTTTTTTCTGCTTTGTTTGAAGAAGTCGATCTATTCACCTATTGAGAAAAAATTTTTCCTGTAAACATCTGTTGGATCTTAGTGGCTTTTAATGATTTGATACTACCTTAAATTTGGTTATACATATTTTTGTTTTAATAAAACCATGGGTTTGGAATAAGTTGTATTTCTGTTTGTAATTATACCCACAATCAATTTATCTTTAAAGGATAGATGTTTTGCTACTTAAGGAGATTCAAGGAACTTATATTTTACCTTGTGTTCATAATTTAATCAACAAATGATACCCTAATAAGGGTAATATGATTTTACTTTATACAAATGAATTTGATAAAATGGGTTTTGGGTGTTTGTCTTTTATCTAAACTTTCCTTTGACTTCTGGAAAATATCGATTGTGTTTCAAAGTTCATTCTAGGATTTGAAATAAATGGAAAATCAAGGGATATACATTTAATAGAGTTTTGATCATGTTTATATAAATGTTGATAATGATGTGAATAATTAGGAATTATTGTTGATTCGAATAAATTGATTTTCTAAGTGATTCCAATAGAAATAGTAATCCAACCAATATTTGGGTATTTGTTTTGATTATATTTTTTTACAGGCACGTTTCCTGAGTCCCACCTTGAACCTCTCTCTTGAATATTAGTTCATGCAGATAAAATGGATAGTAGTGACAGATTTTTTTCTCCTTTAGAGAATGTTCGGAGGTGAGACTCTGGTTGAAATGAAGAACATTCATTGTTATAGTATTTTTTCAGATCTCGGGATCAGATAGAAATGAGTCTTATTTAAATCCACAATTTAGGCCTTTGTGTTGAATGCAATTTTGAATCCATTAAGATGTCTGTAAATTACTTCTTTGCAAGTAATTAATCCAACCTTTCAGTCTATTGAAATGTGATTGATGATAAGCGTATATTGTTATAAGATAACTTGGTACATGTCACTTCATAAGATGAAGGTATGGAAGTCTCTCAGTCTTCTAAAAAATTGCAGATCTCTTTCTTATTGATAGATAAATAGACTAACCTCACTCATTTTGAGTGACCAGACTAGTTAATGATTTCTTTATAAACATATTGGAGGTAAGTAGGCCAATAGTATGCCTAGATCAAATGAGTATTAAGAAGTATAATTAATAAGGTAGGTTGAATTGGCATATAACTAATAGATGAAATATTTTAGTTATAATACATTAGCAAGGAATGACTGACTTATTGATGATTAAAGAATAAGAAGTCATTAGTTATTTCTAGTATGTCTCTAACAGGGCTGTTACTTTTCAAAACATCACTTCAGGTTTAGTTGATCCTTTTAAAACTTGTGATTATTGTGTCTTCACTAGATCACATACACTACTATTATTTAGTTTCATGTATAAACTCGTGACTTTGTTATGAGCTGATTGTTTGGTTAAATAAGTAATACTTGTCTGATGTTATAGCTGAGTAAAAATTATATCTGAATGGATGATTAGTTTATACCAAAAACTGTGAAAGGTTGGGGAAGTCTGGACATATATATATATATATATATTATATATATATATATATATATATATATATATATATATATATATATATATATATATATTATGATCAAGTTTCGGTTGTGGCCTTAATTGAGTATGGATCTTATTACGACTGATTGTAACATGAATTATCTCAATTTGATGTGATATATTAAATATTATACAAGAGTATATGCTAAGTTATGAGTTATATTTTGTCTAAATTCACACAAGTTATAACTTGGTATAACTTAGAGATATGATGAAAAGTCTTATACCTTGTTAAGGAATTATTGGACTAATAAGAATTATACCTATTGAATAATTTATGTGATGAACTCTCGTGGAATGAATAATATTATTATAGTGATGTAAGTATGGGATTACATGGCTATAATATTTCTCTTCCATTTTGAATCCTCGTGAGTTAATTGTAAATTGTAACATTAATTGGATTAAATTGTGATTTTTGACTTTTTTGGACTGAATAATATTAATACAGTGATGTAAGTATGGCTTATATGACGTTATTAATTTCAGTCCAACTTTGGCATTTTTTGAGCAAATACTTATGTAAAAATATTTTGATCAGCCACTTTATACTAGTAGGGATTGGTAAAAATAAGGTTGAGTGATTGCACATGTTTTAATCTGCCTAATACTTGAACACAATGATTTGGTTTGAATCATTACAGCTGTGGTATCATTATAGATATGTTGGCTGATTATTATTGCCTTGTTTACATGTTGCTGACTTGTTTTATATTGACATACCATTGCGTAATAACACTACCCAACAAATGAACCATAAATTAATAACTTGAGATAGGAATCATTAGTAAATGGAGAACAGTGACACTATTTTATGTTTTAAAAAGAAATGAATATTACAATATTACTGTAATTTGTATCAGTAGATTATTATAAGGATTATAATTGTATTTGTGATCATTTTGGTCAGCTAAGTAAATATAATCTAAATTCATTTTTTCCTTTATTGAAATACTATATGGTTTAAGATGTAAATTTGGGGGAAGTATTATTCATGCCAGTTTGTATCAAACTGGTCAAGATTCCATCATGCAGGTTAGGAGGATCATCGAGTTTGATAAGAAATAATTGGTTGGTTTGATTTGGTTGGTTGTACTCTCATCATTAATGAAATATTTTTAATATTAAAAGATCTATGTAGAAGACATAATTTGAACTTATGATTAGTTCAAGAAGTATGAAAATGAAGTGTTGGCTCGAGGACTACAATGATAAAATGAATGTAACATGTTCCATATGGCTCCTAGGATTTCTATAGAGAATGGATGATGATGTAGGAAAAATATATGACTTGTTCCATTGTATATGATCATGAAATAAATAGATGACTTGTCTTATAAGAATAAGTACTTGTGACACTTCAATGAAGAATCAGTAATATATTATTGATAAATTGTAAATCATTGAGTGTTGTTCTTTTTATTTATGAATGTGAAGTATTTTCCATGGGTGTAAATTAATTATAAATGTTTGTATATTTATGCATATGATAATGATTCTAAAATGGAAATAACTACTATAATTTTGATCTGTTTAGTAGTTACCAAAGAGCTTCTACAGTCATATAAAGGGAACATGAATATGTATATGAATGATCACAAGTTGTCATTTGGTTATGTGATTGACTAAATAATGTTGAATTGCATAAATAACTACAATGCTTTGGTAAGGTACCTTGATAGAAGTAATAAACGTGAACTTAAGGAGTTTTCACTTATAAAAAATTACATTATTATTTAACAAAAATTAAGGACACTATATAACAAGAGAATATAGTACCTTAAAATGGAAGTTCGAGGGTTAGGAATCACGGTTAAGAACAAGATATGACATTTTTAAATTAAAAATGTACCACACTTGTTTAAATTCATATGGAACTCTCTTGAAGGCTATAAGTTATATATTCCACTATGTAAACTACCAACTGATAGGTGGATAACGTGTTGCTAGGCAATTGCAAAGTATCTGTTAAATACTAAGTACATCGTAATGTCTTAGTAAATGAGTTAATGAGAAAGATACCTTAATAGCAATCATTAATGTTGTCTTAACCAAATAGGAACCAGTTGCATGTTGATAGAGCTGATGTCATATTTAACAACATTATATAAAAAATAAGATAATAGCGATGTGGTGGAATACCTGGTCCCTCCTTAGCAAAAAATAGTGCATTGATACAAAACAAGTTGTCAGTATATTAACAGAGCAAAGATGATTACTATCATAATAATAAGATGATACATATGCATGTATGTTAGACCATAACTTACATAAATGTGCAAGAGTAAACTTGGATAACCTGATTTGGTAGAACATGTTGAGTGATATTAAAAAGGGGCTAATGAAAGTAATAAAAAGTATCATACATATTTTAAGTACATATGGCTACTGAGTAATTATGTAGGACATGATTACACACAAGGTTTAAGTACATATTTTATAGTTATTAATTCCCTTGATAATGTGAGACCATCATTTTTACATATTGGAAATGAATCATTAATGTGTAACAGTAAAATCATGAAATATAGATTTAAGGCAGTGAGATAACTTAGATTTGAAACTGATAGGTATAAAATAATGTAAAGTACCTCAAGGAACTACATTCAACCAATCAGGATATAATGATGTAGGTCCCTAGGTATGAGACTTATAGCTAATTATAGCACCATTGTTGAATTCTAACCCATATAGTTGAACAAGTGATTAAGGTGAGACTACAAGTTCCTAATGATGAGTGTGTCGGCATGGAACCGAGCATGGCATACATGACTCTTAAACTTTGCATAAAGTAGTGTAAGATGTTGATTACACTATCATGATTTCACCAAGATCTAAGCTATGAGATATGATTACACTTAATTATCATATCCTGAAAAAGGGAAGACAAAAGGATACATTTGATGTATTTGCTCATAAAGATCATTGAGGGGGATCGAGTAGGATTTGAATACTCTCATGTTGGATTTAAATATATGGGTATTTAAATCGTGAAGCATAAAGTAATATTTAAAAAAAATCTAGATGTAAGGTGACAAAAGTGGTTGTTACTGGACTTAAACATTTGACAGAGCTTTAAGGTTGAATCTGGAGGAATACAGGTAAATTCCATTTTTCTGGAACACTTGTAGTGATTTTGAAGCTTCTAGGAATGCTTGGTGCATTTTTCCTCTTCTGGGTTTCAAGCAATTAGTCAATTTTGGTTAAATTTTTTTAAAATTGGATTAAATTGGCTTTTGGGAACTTCATTATATTTTTTCTAACTCCCTATCCAAGGAAAAATATGAGGTATTGAAAAAGTTTAAATTTTTGAAAAAATCCATTTCTAGTGTAATGTGGGAAAATCAAACATTTTGGGTATAAGAGGAACTTTTACTTTGGGTTCGTGAGTTCCCCAGGTAGCTAACTTTGTCGCATTGCACTAAGGGGAGATCAAGTTCTTTATATCACTAGAAGGAGTTCTCTGGTGGGGTCAAACACCCATATTGCATTGCATGTTGGGGTTTCATGTTGTGTAAATATTTTTAAAAAATTGGACCCCCGCGGAACAAGCTCCTCGGGATCACTTGTGCCCCAATCGGCCACTTTTACCAAAATGAATGAGGAAGCAGTTATAAGGTGTGGGGCAGGAGTTAAGTGTAGGGAAATTGTTACCCACGGGAACAAGATCCCCATTAAGGTTAAAGAGACAAAAAGAAAGGAAGGTGGTGTATATTGTGGGAAAATTTGAAATATCGTGCCCCAGTGACCCTCAAGGCCCAAGTTCCCCATTACTTTGTGAGACTCGAAAACCCGCATTTACCGTAGCAAAGGAAATGAAGTGAATAAGAGGCTAGAAATTTAGTGTATTGCAGATGAATCATATGTTTCACACCCACATGAACCAAGATCCCATTTTCATATCTTCCTTGTGTTCCCTACAAACCCACCATACCCGCATACCAATGAGGAAGGGACACGTGGCCAAGAGTTTTGTTTTTGTTCCACACAACCCCCTACGATCCACATGGTGATATCTCGAGCTCCCAAACTCCATTTTTTCCAAAATTTATATCGTTGGATTTAAAATTTAGTGCACCAAATCATAGAATCATTTAAAAATAAATTTTAGGTGGAGTGGGTTTGGCAAAAAAGAAAAAAAAAATAGTCCATCATTCAAAGGTGCAATTCTAGGTTCCTAGCAGCCAAAATTTAATGCAAAATGGTTATTTTTATTCCTCCACAAGGGAAAGTACATTGGGGGATGATTTTTATAGGTCTCCAATGTTTTTTTTAAGGAATTAATTAATTTTTATGGGGGTAAAGGGAGAATTTTAGGATTTCCACCTCTTCTCTCTTTTCTCATCACTTTTATATTTTGTAACTTCTCATTTTTTAGAAGGGGGGGGCATTCTAGGTATGGGAAAACTCTGTTCATTTGATTTCTCAATATCAGTGAGTTGTAGGCCTTATGTTTGGACATCTTGCATGGTTATCCTTGCCTCTTCTCCTCTCATGTAATGGATTTTTCATTCTTGAAGAAATAAAATGTGTGTTTTGTCGCTCTCTTCTTACCTTTTATTACATGTACAGGTGTTTTTTCCATTCTTTTCTCTCCTCATAGGTTTCAAATGTGTTGTGCTCCAGGAAGCTGGTGGTTTGAGTTTTAATATGTACTTTGGCTCTCTTAATATTCCTCTCATTCATCATTTTCTCTCCATTTTTCACTCATTAGAATGTCTCCTAGTGTTATCACCTCTCTAGTTTAGGTTTCTATTTTATGCATCTCCTTTTCACCCTGGTCCCTTGGAGTTTTAGAGTAGAGTTTTATAGTTACATTTCAATTCCTATGAGTAGTTTTAGTAGTAGGAATAGGTAGAGGAAGTTGTCTTTCTCTAGAGGTTTGTCTCATTTTGCAAGTCCCACAACTGAGAGATAGTCCCATGTTGCCTCAGAATTCATGATCCTCAATAATCATATCCAGGGTGTAATTTTGAGCTCCAACATTTCCTTCTTCGTAATTACCAATTCCATTGGATTCTATTTCCCTTGTGTAACATGCATCATTGTCTCACCTCATTTCCTTTTGTTATTACACATGTGCACATATAAATTTGGGCAACCCTCTAGCCTATGTTATTTTACGCAGTACATGCAAGTTGTGTTCCTAGGTCACTCACACTGATAATAATCATATGATTTACAAGTTTAAAAAGTAAATTGACTAAACCTACCTCTATGACCACCACAACATCTATCATGATATCCTCCTTTATAGCCTTTATTTTTGTTCTATATAGCTACATTATTTTTCCCTTTCGCGTTATATTGACGCATCCCTATTTCACAAGCTTCATGGATGTGATCAATATAATAGCAATGAGTTGTATCATGTGTATGCTCATCAAAAATCTTGTAGTAGAGTGAAACATTCTCTGTGTAGCACGTTGAAGAAGTGAATAGTCTCTAAAATCATGGTCCTTATGGCATACCTCACAAGTTGTTAGTAGATCATGCACATTCCTACATGGACAACTATTCTTTGTATGTCCCTCTACTTCACAATTTGTACACCAGATACAACTTCAAGTGTCATGCATTGAGTTAGTAGATATTTTTTCCAAATGTGTGGCCATAGCTACAATCTGCGCTTCAAGGAATAGGCTCACTATAGTTTCCACACTACCAACTAATTATACTCATAGAGCTGACTCTAGAGTCTTACGCAAATTTGTAAACATGTTATGTGATAGCACCCTTCTAAATGGTGTGAAAAATCCACCCATGAACGATTGTGCATGCTGAATTTGATGCATATCATATGAGAGATGTGATAAAAAAAGTCTTAAATTTTGCATCATATTCTCAGACACTTTCAAATAATCCATGTTTAATATTCTTGAGTAGCTAATGCTCTATTTCTCAAACACATGGATGTGAAACTCAGCCAAGAAGGTAACACATAAATTTTCATAATCAACTACCATCTAATGTGGATCATACTTTCTATACCAAATGTGTGCATGGCCTTATAGTGTAGTCACAAACTAACTGTCCTTTCTTTCGGAGGCAGTAATTCCCTTGGATCTCCATAAGAGCTCACATTTGTACAAATATCTAGATGCATCATGTACTCCTATGTACTCAAGAAGAGTGATCAATATCTCATAGAAAATACGTTGTTTCGGTGGTATCTTTCCCTTTCCTGAATTTATCCCACTTGGGAGAGGACCAGATCTTGACCGTGAACCTCCACTAGGATTTCCTCCACTCTGGTATGGACCAAATCCTCTCGAGCCTCCTTTTTCTAGAACTCTTATCTTTGGACCTATGGAATAGCTAGTCTATGCGCCAATGTTGAGTTGGTGTTGTGCCTAAATTACTGCTTCCATAGAGTAGCACGCCAACATTATGTCCTGATGTTGTGCCTACAATATTATTCCCAAACAAATTATGTTGATCGGCTATCAAATCCTGTTGTGCAGCACTAGTCACTACCATGTGTGTTATTTTTATCTTTTTTGCCTCCTGAGGTTATACTAGGATATATATTTTAATATCATTGTCCCAACATGGCGATCCCCGATTTGTCTCTCATTCTCTGTCACTACGATGATCCTCTATAAGAGTTTCTAAATCTTAAGTACCAGGCGTAAGGGATAAGAGTTTGCGGTGGTCTAGATGTAGGCCAATGTTTTCCAAATATTCACTAGACTCACTTTCACTAGATACCAAGATATTCCATCTATTGCACTTTCCCAATATCAAAGGGGCATAGTTCTGTGGCCCCTCACTTCTTACAGGGTTCTCAACACTACTTCCCAACCCTATTCCTCTTTGTCTCAGCAACTCTTAAATCACCCTTATATGTGCATCACTACATTTACAGAATATTTATTCTCTCTCTACTTCCATCTGGCTCAACACCATCCATTTCAAACCTTGTCCTTGTCCTTATACATAGTAGTTTTTTTAGCCAGCCATCGATAGGCTCTTAAATCCTAGTCAATCATCAAGATTTTTATATCGATTAGAAGTGCATGTAAGTATGATCCTCTAAGCTCATGAATAAACTTAAATTTTTCTTCCTTTAGGCACAAATACGTAGAAATCATGTATTCAAAAGTGTAATTATTAAATACACCTTTCCACAAATGATCTACTACATGTATTGTAGACACCAAAATTTGGTATCACTGCCCTTGTCCCCCCGCGTTTACTTCCTTTCACCATGTACACCTATCTATAACCTTTATTTTAATTCATACTTTATCGTTATTCACATCCTTCCCATCCATTATCCCATACCTCTTAAATTATTGTTAATCCTCAACATTTATCTCCTAATCCTCATCTCATTATCTAATCAACATCTAATTCTCCTCTCTAGGTTTTTTATCATACCTAAACTACCTATTTTTTCATCCCTAGGCTCCCATTTTCCTTTATTTACTCCATTTCATCCCTCACATACCCATTTCATCTCCTTATGCAACCCTAACCCACTTAAGCCTCCTAAAACCCTAATCCCACTATTAATGGCCTTGATGCCTTGAGTTAGTCATCCTCCCAACACCAAAATGGATGGTTCCCCATGGTTGGCGGTGACCCACCCAGGTCACCATTGACCCTATAAATCTCCATTCACCCCTCTTAAAAGGATGCATCATTAGAGATTTTGTGTATTTTACAACCTTATCTTCGTGCTTGAGCTTCTCTACATCTATTTCAATCTTCTTGGATTCCCTTTGAGCTTACTTGCATCATTTTTGGAGACTTTTTGAATTTATCTTTCCCTTATGTTGATTTATTCCATTGTTACATCATTTATATTGTTATTATCAGTTACTAACATTTTACAAGTCTAGTTTCCATCAGATCTTCAAATGCAACCTTCTCTTTTGTCCATCTTGTGTGTCAGTTGTCAATATAGCCCATCCACTTTAGGTCACACCTTGGTTAACCTAGGTCTCCATCAACCCTATCAGGTAATCTTCAACCCTACTCCTGTTGCATCACCTATTCTATCATGTAGATCCACATCAGTTTATTATTCTATTTTTGTTTACATACAGTTCCCAGATCCATCTTTCTGCCACTCTGTCAGTATAGATCCATTATGTTAGTATTTGGTCATCATCAAGTCAGCCTAGCTACCATTAACCCCAACTGTACTTCCATCCTACCCATCTAAAACCTTATTTTCTTGCATCCTTTTTATTTCCCCTATTTCAAATATTTTCTGCAGGTTATTATCAGCTCCTACATGCCTCCAGCATCTTCATATCTACACATGTAGCTTATCAGATCTACATTTTTTTATTGTTTTGATTCATCTACCTCATTTTCCATAGAGTGGACCTCTACAGCCAAGGTAACCATCAACCCAGCTAGGTATATTTCATTTTTTGTCAATCTAGATCATATTTTCACTTTCCTTTCATTTATGTAATTTCAGGTTTTGATTGGTTCAGATTTTACATGTTATTCAATTCTTTACCATTTATCTTATCTTCTTTTATTAATACAGGGGTTGACATCTACATAAGGAAGTTCACACTTCTTGTAACCAAATTTTTTAGGAAACCCCCTCATCTACCATCTAATCCATTTTTATTTCTAGTTTGCTTTGTTGTGTAGATCCATCAAGCTTGCAACAATGAATCTACTTTGTGCCCGTCTATCATCATATTATCCCAAGGTACCTTAATCCCTTGCATGTATTGAGTTGTTTTATTTTCTTTAGTATCTAGTTCACTAATCTAAACAGGAAAGATAAAATTTCGTCCAACATCCTGGCATGCCTGGTGGTACTTGAACCTCTTAGGTGAGTCTCTTGCATTTTATTTCATTTTCCATATTTCCTCCATCTTCACTAATATTATAGGTAGAGGATTTTATTTTACTTGTTCATGTTGGGATTTTAGATTTCTTGGATATTGCTTTTTGCTTGCTTTATTTTTAAGATCAGATAAACAAGAAAATCAAAAACTAGGTATTCCCTTTTTTATCTTAGTTTCTCCTTTTTGCATCACATTTTACATTCCTTGTGTGGTTATTCTCATCAAATCTTCATATTTGTTTTTGGGTTTAAAACGAACCTATTTCATTATTTCTTGCAAATTTAGTGTAAGCATGGGTTTAATTGGTTGAATTTCACACTTCTTCACACACATCCAAACACACTAATCAAATTTAGACATCGAAACAATCCCATACTAGGTGGACCTAATTGTGATCTCATTACCCAATAGGAAAGTCACCGCGGTGTTTTGGCCAAATTATAAATCCTATACATACTTGATCCTCATGTACCTTTGGGTATATCAAGAAATCCACATCCAAAACTACTTGAAACCATCCATAGAATTCCATTTCTTAGGTACATTCGTTATCCACTTTTCTCTTTTCCACATCTTCTAATTAATCATGATCATAAAAAAATTATTGTTTGATTTGTTTGTTAACAAATTACATAAACAAATGTTTACCTATTTCATGCCTATTGTCACCCTTTTTCAAGTCGAGACAATGCAGGAATCCACTCCATCTAATGACATCCCTTCCTCTAGTGATCTTTCTCAACAAAATTTCTAAACTTGATACCTGACATTTTATTTTGTAACCCCTTGTCTCCATGGTCTCACTTCATGAGGACCATGTCATCAAAAATTATCCCCATCTTGAAACTAATCCTCATATCTCTCATCAATCCAGCCTTTCTAGACCAAATTCACCTCATTCCATTTCCTCTAGACCAGCTACACCTCCATTTCCTAATCCTTTAGAGACTCTTGGACCTCCTTCAATCTCCCTTTATGACTACCTATTTCATAAATCTCCCACAATATTTCAAACCTATCAACCCACTCAATTGCTGGATCCCATTCCACCCACATCACCTCATGTCAATGTTATCCCCACTTCATCCACTATTGTCACTGGTATGCATATCTAGCCATCTCAACCTCCTAACACTCACATTTTTACTTATCATGTGCCTTAACAATCAAATATCCCCATCTCACAAAAACCCGTGCAATCCCATCACATTCCTATTTTCCAACATCAAACAGTATCCCAACCAATTCAATCTCAACCTCTTAATTATATCCCCTCTTATTAAAAATTCCCTTCTATAAAGACATACCCCCAAGCTTCTCAATCCTATCAACAAACCTATTCATCCACTTCTCATATCCCACAACCACAACCATCTACTTCTCATTCAACCACTTCAAATGATCCTATGCATGCCTTGATGAATAAGTTTTTTTAACCTCAAAGATGCTACCTTGGGATCTAAAATCACATTATCCTATGAATAAATCTGTAACAATCCTATAAATCCATCTGTCCCTATCAAGCCTTACCCTCCTCATTGGGAACTTCCAAAATTTTCCAGATTTAATAGTAAGGAGGATCTCCAACAACACCTTCATACGTTTAGGCATGCATGTTATCTCTTTACACTTTTCCTATGTCCTTGGCCAGTATCTCATTGGATTGGTACAATAGTATCGATCAACACTCATTTTCTCATTCACCCAACTTGTGTAACTCTTCTTAGAACATTTTGTAATCAACATTGTGTGTAAGGTCACCATTATAGAATTATACGCCATTCAAAAATTCAATGATAAGTTTATCACATACTTTGTCGCATGATGGTGTGGAATCATAAATGAATTATCATTTGTCCTTCCATAGAAATATCTCATCAAATTATTTTCATGCTCTTGTGTGAAGTATATAAAATCCACCCTACAAAGCCAATCATTTCAGAAATTCAAAGAATCCTTCACCATGGATCATAGACTTGAGATGTAACACCCTCAACAACTGATATATTCCTATTTTTGCATTCAAGTGTTGACATGTGATTTTAGGGATAAAGATGTGTTCTTTTGACTGTTGAAGATCATGCTTGATAAGGATAAATATTTTCCGTTCTTAAAATCATTAGACTAACATTATATGGTTATCAAGAATTCATTTTCACTTTGGAAAGAGGAGCTGCAATCTAGTTTTAAGAGTTGCAGACTTATTTCTTCTTCTGACTCATCCTTGGATCAATTTCAATGATTCAAGGAATGTTTCAAATCTTCCTCATAGACTGAAAGGTAAAAATTGGCATTCATTAGTTTAAGGGACATAGAAAATTGAACATTGTATGATACTAATTCTTGGTATTATTTGAACGTGTTTTCGTTCAAATGTATGTTTGTGCTCAAGTCTTTGGTGATTGATCTTGGTAGGACTATAAGGACATAAGAAAAAATTCAATTCATAGAGGATGAATACGGAGTCCTAAAACCTAAGAATTATCCTAACATTAACCTAAGCTAGGTAAGAACATCTATGTTATAGCTACGGTTTACTTATTTGAATTTTGTTCTAACCTTAGCCTCTTATTCTAGTTGTTGGGTTGGCAACCTAACCTAAGCATTGTGCTAAATGAATAAGGGAGGGGGATTACTAAAGTAATACTACGTTACTTTAACTAATACCTAATACTAAATGGTTATGAATTGAGCCTAACCTAAGGTGGGGAATTCTAATGGCAAATGTTTTTTTATACCTAAGTGGTTATTTCTAGACTAACCTAAGTTATATTGGGATCTATCCTAAACTATTAAAGGGAAACTCAGGGGTTGCATGTCACAAGGGTGACAATTCCAATGGCATTTAAATAAATTGATAGGGTTTAAATGATGGAAGTATTGCCATATTTGGTAGGGGCTAGTAGACTTGGTGGGGGCTTACGTGGAAGCTCCACTAAAGGATGGAATTTTATTAGGGGAGACTTGAGTTATATTTTATTTTACTTTTGGGTTACATTTTTAGATGTAGAATTTTGTTGGGATTTCATGTTGTTCTAAACCAATGTTTGGAAAACTTATTCTTCACTGAACTGTTGCTTGGAGTTTATATTTGGGCACAGTACTTGCATTATTTTTTTTAGGGAATTTTTGAACATTTGTGTGTGAAGCTCGGGTTCATCACTGTACTCCTATTTAAAACTTGAGTGTTATGAGAATGTTTTTGGTTCAATTCATTCAATTCTATTCTGGTATTTTGTATTGGGTTATTCTTTTATTAAATGACTAAGCTTATAACTCTTTATTTGAGTGACTACTCACCAAAGAACTGGGTGAAATCTTGTTTGATTCATTTAAAATCTCTTTGAGATTTGGAACTTTAAATGTCTGGATTAAGGGAATGTGGAACTTCTACTTTATGACTGTAACAACTCCCTTAAGATAGTATTGGTGTGAGAATAGAATGGGATGTTCTTTCCCCCTTTGTCTTGAGGAAACCCGCATTCCAGGTTGACTGTATTGTTTTGTACTAAGTCACCACTATCACAATTTCGTGGTTGTGAAGTTTTGTTTTGATATTCTATTCTTGTTGCCTTGGAATCAAGACTGAGACATCTTCTGTATTAGGTGTTTTGGGTTCTTTCTCTCCGTCTCTTATGTCTCTTTAAATAATTTGGGTCTTAGTGGAAGATCTGGGTTATTACCTTGGACACTGAAATTATCAGGTAGGATACTTTCTCCGTTCAGTTGTATTGAGTTTGATTCTTTTGAATTACGAACTACTTACCTTTTTGTATTTAGTGGTGAGGAAATTATAAGTCTCTAGTCTCGGGTTCGTAGATAATTCTAAACTTTATTATTTATTGTTTTGGGATGTTATTCTCGACTAATACAGTGATTGAGTCTTTGAATAATTTTTTAGAAAGAAAATATATATATATATGTGTGTGTGTGTGTGTGTGTGTGTGTGTGTGTGTGTGTGTGTGTGTGTGTGTGTGTATTATTTTGAGAGAATTATATGGTTCGTGTCTACAATATGCTTTCATCCTGAATTGGTTTGAATCTGGAACTTCTTGTTCAGTTGAACAAAATGATTTATCATTGGTTCTTTCCTTATTTTAGTTATCATTCCTCTATCTTTGGATAAGCTTAGGGTTTTGAACTTCGTTTTTCTCTATTCTCTTTTGAGATGGTGATTTCTTAGGACCTATTCATCTACCTTGTTTGAATCATTTTTGAAATAATGTAGAGAGATAGTAGCCAAGTGGGTTTTGTTGATAAGTAAATTGATACTTATGGGTTCGACTGTTATTGACTAGTTTTGCCTAGTTTATATGGAAAGGAGTAAGTTTGTCACTTGTACTCTTTATATTTTGTGAAGAACTTGAGTAGAGATTAACTCCTCTTTGGGGCTACTTTTTTTGTGAACATTGATTTCTGATCTTTGATTGATAGCTTCTAGCTTGTAGAGTTGGAATTGGAATTGCAGTTGGTCTGTTTTGATTTACTATACCTTCTTGTATTATTATGGAATTATGTTTTAATGTATATTCTAATGTTGAATGTGCAAGATTGTTCCCGAAAAGGAACAGGTAATTTATGTTACAAACCTAGTCTATCTTTCTGATGTTATAGGTTTGGCCATGGTACAAAAATGGTTCTTCTTATTCTTGATTAGGTTTCAAATGAATAATCCTAGAATGAACCATGTTGTTTACACTTCTTTTGTATCATAGAGGAGATAAATGTGGTATTCTATTAGGATAGAATTATGAGACAATGGGATGGAAAGAAGTATTGTTGTTTACAAGCCATTGATAGGATTAATAGAACTTTAAGTTCTTAGGCAGATATTGTTTATTATATTTTACTCTTCTCTTAAAATTTGATCTAGATTTATTAATGTACTTCCTTTCGGTTTGTTATCTCTTATGTTTATTGTATGATGTTTTAATTATCTCATTAAAGTAGTGTTGCTTTAATGGAACAAATAGTGGAATGCACTTCATTGTAATGCTTAGTGCTTATCATACTCAGTTCATTGAACTGACCCGTGATAGCTATTTTTGTAGATGGATGACATAAGTGGTAAAAGAAGGCAAAAAATTATATGATGCATTAGCTGATATATGTCTAATTGTTAGTAAAGAATTCTGATTCATTCTTTTGTTGTATTGTAAAATAAAAGTTGTATACTTTATAGATTGAAGGTTGTTGTTATGCAATTTTCCTAAAGTGCATAGTCTTGTAAATTTAATAAGTTGTAATGATGAATTGCAAGTTGTGATTATTTGCATTGGTTGTGTAGATTATCTCATACTTTTATAAGGAAGATGATAGTCCTATCTTGTTTATATTCATTATATTATGTTATGCTTATTTTTGTTATCTTCGATAAGATGGATAATGGGAATTAGTTCAATTTCCCTTATAATGAAGCAACTTGTTGAGTTGCATAATATGATGTGTTTTATCTAAAAAATTTAACATAGTAATGTGTTGCGTAATAAACATGAAGTAAGAACTATGGATGTTGGGAATGATATACCATAACACTTAATCATTTAGAGGAAGAATCTCTCTCTCTCTCTCTCTCTCTCTCTCTCTCTCTCTCTCTCTCTCTCTCTCTCTCTCTCTCTCTCTCTCTCTCTCTCTCTCTCTCAATTGTATATTAACTTAAAAAGGTTTGGAGATATGATTACTAATTATTAGACTTCATTTGTATGAAGTCTACTTTAGTTGGATTTATGTGGTTGTTGAACCTTCCTAAAAGTTAAATTACATTTAAATGAAACTTATGATATCATTGTGCTGTTTGGGTTAACTGTCAGTTATACCATGAAAATGAACATTAAAAGAAACCATGAGTTTAACGAAGTTATTTAATACTTGATTGATACATGAATACATTAAGAACTTAAGGAGAGTTGGATTAGGGTTTAGCAGGGTTACTAAAACCAGTGTAATAATCCAAATTAACAATGTATAAAACAAACTCCTTGGGGTATGTATATCTCAATGATGCAGTATTTGTCGGATGTTAGCACATGCCAACTACAGGGATGTACTTTCAAGAAGACTTGGGTCTTCTCGAGAATACAGCGTTGTAGTTGACATGTGACATCACCCTTCCGCATTGATCATCCAGATCTACACACAATAAGAACTTGAACTTAGTTTCTCTCTAGGTCAGGTTAGTGGCATATTTAGCATAGGAAGTAGCTTCCAATGGCTCAGGGTACCTTGGCACACCCGGTTGACTTAAGGTCAACCTAGTATGCCCATTTACCCTAAGTCATTGTGAGCGTCTTCCTATAATAAGTTATATTTCTAACTAGGGCTAGGGTTAAACCTGGGACAAGTGGAATGACGGTAGTAAGTAAAGACCAATCACGATAATAGAGGAGTGAGGTGAAGGACATATTCCAAAATGATGAGTATGTCGTCTAGGAATATAGACATGCACAGTATGTTGTAAAAATTTGGCCAAAGTATCACAAGCTGTCGATTGCATTGTCCTATGTCACCAAGTTTAAAACAACATGATATCATATGAATATTGGTAACAAATATTTAGATATGTTATTTAAATAGATCACTCAGTACCCAGTGTAGGGTAGGAAAACCAAGTATATGAAGTATACAGTATGTATTCAATACATAAGATAACATAAATAGATTGGTAGATTACTGAGTTATGAAATGTATAGATCAGTGGATTGCTGAGTCATTTATAGCTGCATATGATTATCTATTTTAATTCGATTGGCATGGAATGTTTGTTCTAAATAATGCTTTATTTAGAACAGAGAACATTATATAAAAATATAAATAAATTTCCCTTGTTTCTTAAGTCTTAAAATGGGAATGTTACATCTTGGTATCAGAGCTAAAGGTTACAGCTCTTAGACCTATTGTGTCCATAATTTCATGAAACTTAAATTTTCTTGTTACAGAAAATGGTTAGAACAAGAGGAAATGTTACGAATAACCCTCCGCTAGAGGAAGGAGCAGCAACTACCAAGAAACTTGATGAGATCCTTGTTGCCCTGTTGGGACACAAGAGATCATTTGGTTGTACTTGAACAACAGAGTAATGGGTAATGAGGAGGAATAAGAAGCTGATAACAATAATCAGCCACCTCCAGGGGACAACGCTAATGTGGGTGTTGATAATAACAATGTTAACATACCTGTTCAGCCTGAGAACAAAAAGGCTAGGTTAGCGGCTGAACTCACTAATGATATAAAAAGGATAAGTCCACCTAAGTTTGATGGCACCACATTAGGAGATGGAGTTGATAATTGGCTCAGGGAAATGGAGAAATACTTTACAATAAGGAATTTCTCAGAAGAAACAAAGGCGATATGGGGAGAATATCATCTTTCTCATGAAGCATCTTCATGGTGTGGACAGCCATAAGGCTGAGTTTAATATTGATAAAGATAATATCACATGGGATAAATTTAAAGGTTACCTTCAGGCAACAATGGCTGCCACAACTTTACTATGATTAGAAAATGACTAAATTGCATAATTTAGCTCAAGGAAAGCTAACTGTAACTGAGTACTGGGAACGATTTACAAAACTCCTTAAGTATGCATCTCAGTACCAAACTGATGAGAAGTTCAGGATATGAAAATTTATCATGGGATTGAATCCCATTATAGGGGGGAAGAGGTGAATTTTCAGTACCTAACCATGATGGAAGGGGTTGTTGAAAAATCCATAAGGGTAGGAACAGAAAATTAAAGGGTAATTTCTGCTCACAAGGAGGAAGTAAGGAAGAAAAAATCCCAACTCATCTTCATCATATCTTGCACCTAAGAAAGGACCATAGAAGAAATTCAAAATGAAAAGTAAGTTTTCATCTAATACTAATAAAAAAAGTAGATATAAACAAGTTTGCTAGTAATGCACGGAATAACATTTCTAAGAACAATAATAACGGACAAAAGTCCTATAGGGGTCAGAACGATAACTCTAAGGTTGGAAATAAACCCGAGCCTAGGAAGGGACCTATAGGAAGATTTTATAACTGTGGAAAATATCCATTATGTGAATCAATTTCCTTTGAAGAAGGATGATCGTAATCAGTAGCACAAGATACACGTTGCAATAGTTGACAAAGCAGGCTGAGAAACAGGCCACGCCCATAGAAGTTTTTGGGTAAGTTATTTGTCTTACCTATAACTATTATTTTTGATACTGAAAACTACTGAATGTTTTATTTCTATTAAATTAGTTGTTTCGCTCTGAATGTTTTGGCTTCTGGGAATAGAGTTGCTTCTATCCTTTCATTCCTTTTAGAAATAGATGAGGTTAGGGTTAGGAGGAATACCTGTTGAATGTGGAGATGGTGTGCGCGTACCGTAGGGAAAGATCAGGCTGACTGCGGAGAACTCCTTTTTGTCTTGGAAGGACTACCTGCAAATAAGAACACAAGACCACAAGATTTTGATTAAACAATAAATGAGGAAACTGCCTTGGGCCCAGGAAATATAAAACTTCCCTTTGAAGGTGGTCAGTTCCCCTGCTAATATGAATTAACACAAAAAGACTGCAAAATATCAATTAAATTATTTTGTTAAACTGGGTAGGGGGAAAGGCTGGTTTTCTGGTTTTTGATCAGAGGAACCGATGGTGGTTATTGATGACCGACGCCGGTTACTGATAACCGATACCGGTGGGTTATAGGATCTTCTTGATACAGATGGTGTTTGTAATAGCTGGGTTTTTTGGATGGTATTAGGAAATGGGATGATTAGGAGTGAAAGAATGACAGTTAGATGCAATGACACGTTGGGTAGTGGATTCAGAAACGGATTTAGGAGGACTGAGATTCAAGAAACATAAGAAATGTTATGACAAAAGGACATGTAAGATCTGACTTACTGGTTTTGACCGAGATGCAAGTTGATCTCCTTGGTTGCAAACACTTCTGGTTTCTTCCACTCGTCTCTGCTCTGTCAAGTGAAGATCTGGACTCTGTTCCTCGCTCGCAATGCTCTCTGTTGATCTAGAAATCCTTTGAATGATCTCTAAAAATGAAATTCCGATCCGTTGTTTTGGTTTGGGGAGCCCATTTACAGGGAACCGATGGCGGTTTCGTAACCAATGGCGGTCGAGTAGGAACCGGAATCGGTAAGGAAAAAGTAGGCTATTTTTAGTAAAATAGCCCACCTTCCTTGCTTTTCTCCCGAGAGATCAGTTGCGGGCTTGGTCAAGTGGCTAGAAGGTCGGCTTTTGGTGCGAGTAAGGAGGCATTAGTTATGGATGTGAGTCTAGACCAAGTCATGGGTCTTAATTAGGTTAGTTTAGGGTTAGGGCTAGGTCATGATGAGGTGGCAAAGTGAGGTGGTTGGGTAAGGTGATGTGGATTTATCAATTACAAGGTAATTAATAAATACTTGTGTAAAGTTTAGGTAATGAGGTTAGGTTGCGAAATGGGATGCGGGTCACAAGGGGTCGTGAGACACGAATTTGGTGTCTACATTAGCCCCTTATTGTCGTGTAGCTTGTTCTGTAAAGCTGTGCGGACAATAATATGAAGTGGTTTCTCATGTTAAGGATATAGGTAATCCCCCTCAAATCTATCACAGATTGAGTGAACGGGAAATCAGGGATAGGGTTGATAAAGGGTATATGTGGTAGAGAGGATGGTAAGGTGGTGGGGTAGGTCCAAGGAAGTAGATGCATGTTGAAATGCAATAGTACGACTAGGGTACATGATTTGACTAGCAAACCAGCAATGCATAGGCAAAGGTCGATAGTTTATCCAAACAAGGGTGATATAATCCTGGTATCCAAGGCATATGAAGTAGCTCCAGGGTATATAACAGGTGAGGTACAGGAACGTTTAGGCATGTTCGGCAGTACCAAGTGGTTGGTTTGGTTGAAATAAACGTCACGGTCTAGGTCTGGGCAAAGCTGGTCGACAGATCAAGTCAAGGACCCTAATCATGCTAAAACATGATCAGGTGAGCTCGATTGAACACAAGGTACATGATGGATGTATAAAATAAAACGTTGATTTGTGGGTATGGTATGGAAGTGATACGGCCTTGGGTCAGGCCAAGTGGTTGGGCGGTGGCCCTGGGTCAGGTTAGGTGGGGTAGGTTGAGGCCTTGGGTCGGGCTAAATAGGTTAGGGCGGAGGCCTTGGGTCGGGCCAATTGGTAGGTTGAGGCCTTAGGTCGGGCGCCGAATGGTAGGTTGAGGCCTTGGGTCAGGCCAAATAGGTAGGTTGAGGCCTTGGGTCGGGCCAATTGGTAGGTTGAGGCCTTAGGTCGGGCCCAAATGGTAGGTTGAGGCCTTGGGTCGGGCCAATTGGTAGGTTGAGGCCTTAGGTCAGGCCAATTGGTAGGTTGAGGCCTTAGGTCGGGCCGAATGGTAGGTTGAGGCCTTGGGTCGGGCCAAATAGGTAGGTTGAGGCCTTGGGTCAGGCCGAATGGTAGGTTGAGGCCTTGGGTCGGGCCAAATAGGTAGGTTGAGGCCTTGGGTCAGGCCAAATAGGTAGGTTGAGGCCTTGGGTCGGGCTGGTCAAGTGAACAAATGTTGTGCAGCAAAGGTGGACAGAGGCGATATTGGTGAAAAAGAGGCAAGGAGTAAAGGAAGGGCAAAGAATGGGGTGAAAGTTGGGTATCAAACTGATGTCGATTCTGCATGACCGATATTGGTTAAGGGACCGATACCGGTTTCTTAGGGCAAAAATGAAACCGACATCGGTTAAGGTCGAAAAACCTATAAAAAGAAAAAATACGGCCCTGTCATTGTCACTTTTGTTATTTGCAATCCAAATCGACTTGTCTGACGTGGAGACTTGATTTGGAGGGTTATTGAGTGAGGTGGAGCTATTTTATTGGCGGAGAGAGTTGATAGTGGGCCCGATTGAGGAGGAGGCAGCAGGTGATTGGCCGGGGACCCAGCAGATCAGGATTGGAGCCATGGCACAGGCAGGAGGAGCTGGAGGGGCTGGACCAGCTGGACCGCCACCACCCATCCCACCACGACGACGTGTCGTCGTACCGGTAGGTTCTAAACTCGTGATTTATGCATTGAAATGGTTATTAGGCTAAATGGGGGGTTAGGGTAGGAATTTGTATTTTGTAGGAAATAAGGAGTAAATGGAGGTAATTTGAAAAACGGAGAGGGTAGAGAGGTAAAATAGGGTAATGCGGCTAGGTGAGTAAAATTGGAGGGCTTTTGGGTGGGTAAATGGGTAGAAATAGGAAAAAATGGGTTTTTTGGGGGCCGCGCGGGGGTTCGGCTCCGAGAGAGGACAGTGACCGATGTCGGTCACTAGGCGACCGGCATCGATCGCGCAATTTTAGGGGAAGGGGGGGTTGTTGGTGACCGGCGTCGGTCATGTATCGGCCGGCGTCGGTTGGAGGTTGGATTGATTGTTTTTTGCGGGTGTTGGGTTAGGTTGGGAGTGGGAGTGATTGATTGTTTTTTGGGGGTGTTGGGTTGGGTTGGGAGTGGGGGGTTGGGTTAGGGGTGGAGAAGGGGTAGGTGTGGGAGTGGTGGTTGGGTTAGGGTTTTTTGGGTTGGGTTGCGGGTTTGTGTAGGGGTTGGTGTGGGGGTGGTGGTTGGGGTTAGGGGTTTTTGGGTTGGGTTGTGGGTCGGTGTGGGGGTTGGTTTAGGGGTGGAGAAGGGTTTAGTGTGGGGTTAGGTTTAGGGGTGAAGAAGGGGTTAGGTGTGGGGTTAGATTTTGGGTTTGTTGGGTTGGGTTGGGTTTTGGGTTTTTGGGTTGGGTTGCGGGTCGGTGTGGGGGGTTGGGTTAGGGGTGGAGAAAGGGTTAGGTGTGGGGTTAGGTTTAGGGGTGGAGAAGGGTTAGGTGTGGGGTTAGATTTTGGGTTTGTTGGGTTGGGTTGGGTTTTGGGTTTTTGGGTTGGGTTAGCGGGTCGGAGAAGGGGTTAGGTGTAGGGGGTGGAGAAGTTTTGGGTTTTTTGGGTTGGGTTTTTGGGTGATACAAAAGGGGGTTTAGATGGTAAAGTAGATGTTATAATAAAGAGTAGGTCTAAGAATGTGGGTTGGTTTTGCAGGCACGTCAGCAGTTGACGATGCGTGATTGGATGCCTCCACTATTGAGTTGGATGAGGCCACACGTATCTGCGGCGCATTGGGCCATCACGCGCGAGGTGGGACTCGATGGGGTCCAGAGGTACAGAGTGATAGAGAGGGATCACAACCTGATGGTCGCCCTCATCGAGAGATGGGATCCGGCGGCCAATGTTTTCCATCTTCCGACCGGGGAGATGACCGTCACATTAGAGGATGTGTATCGCATCCTGCGGCTACTGATCGAGGGAGAGGTAGTCTTCCAGGTAGAATTCAGAGACTGCCATGGACAGCATACTGCAGGTTTTTGGGGATGCATCCCGCGCTTCTTATGTAACCATAGCGCGAGCATTGGGGTATGGTGACATGTACCGCGCACATCAGACATGAGACACGGCTTGCTGGTGTTGATGATGATAGGGATCACCTACTTCGCCCTCCCGGATTCAGAGGCGAGGCCGCTTCCCATGAGCATTGATGGGGGTGCTGCTGGAGATGGTGGAGGAGCACACCTGTTATCGCATGGGCACCAGTAATATCTGGGTGTAATTATACAGGGAGTTATGGGGCTATCGCCGGAGGAGGTGATTTGGTATTTGTTCTACATTTTTGTTGCACTGTTGGGCATACGAGCACATCGTATGCATCAGGCCAGGTAGGGCTACCCCAGCAGCCAGGGCCATAGGTCGTATACCGATATGGCTTTCAGAGGTGGTTAGGGGGGTCGTGGGCCAGCCTACGAGCAGTTGTTGCAAGTCAGGATGTGGCCTATTATAGACACTTGCTAGAGGGCCTTATCAGCAGTAGACATTGTATGGAGACCCTACAGAGGTCACCAGCCTGGCAGAGGAGCCCGCGTATAGCTGCGCTTGATCCAGTATACATTCTGGATAGCAGGACGGAGGCCGGGAGAGTACGAGCGGATACCCCCTAGAGAGGATACGCAGGCAGATGGGGCTACGACAGGACGAGCCACCTCCCTTCCCTCAGTACAGGAGGGGATGATGTAGAGGCCCCCACTGCCAGCGCCATAGCCTTTGGATCTAGATTGGGGTAGCGGATGAGACCAGAAGGTGAGGGTTGTGGATGATGCCGGGGTGCACGGGAGCATACAGGGTGGTGTGGGTGGGCTGGGCAGAGAGCAGTGAGGATAGTACCGCCTACGCAGCCAAACTTGGCTGTAGTTATAGGAGAGAGGGATCAGCTCAGGGGTCAGGGTGCAGCTCTTACAGGGGCAGCTAGCTACTGCGCAGGCACATATAGGGGCCTTACAGGGTGCAGCTAGCCCATGCTCAGGCACAGGGCACAGGTAGCACCACCACCAGCACCACAGCCACAGGTGCAGGTGCAGGTACAGGCACAGGCAAGCACCACCACCAGCACCACAGCCACAGGTGCAGGTACAGGCAGTAGCACAGGTAGCACCACCACTAGCACCACAGCCACAGGTGCAGGTACAGGCAGCAACACAGGCAGCACCACCGCGGCCACAGGTGCAGGTACAGGCTCAGGGGGTATTGGGTGTTAGGTGTCAGGGGACCAGCCCCAGCTCCTTCAGTGGCACAAGATTGCTATATGGAGGTTAGAGCAGAGACCCGATATTATCAGGATATTCTTGATAGTATCGGAGTCGAGTATCAGGGGTATGCAGCGCATAGGGCAGAGGACCTCGCACAGCCAGAGATCTCAGGGAGGGGCAGCCACAGATGGCGTGGTCCGTGACGGGCAGGAGGCGAGAGGCACCACAGGGACCAGCGGGGAGAGGGAGGTGCTGAGGGGGCGGTGGGGGGAGGAGAGCTGATAGATCCCCCGACATGGTTTTGTATAGGGACACGGGGCACCGGTCTGCGAACCGGTTGCATTGATAGAGGCCTATGTGCCGACACTTATTCATTGTATTGATTCATTTATTTATTATATACCGGCCTGCGAGCCGAGTACAGGTTGTACATTTGATACCGGCCTGCGAGTCGAGTATATTTTTGATATGAGAGACCGGCCTGCGAGCCGAGTCGAGATTTTTGGTAGGTATTGCGGCCTGCATGCCGGCTTTGGTATATTATGAGATCATAGAGGCCCCGATGTAGGGCACATTGTATTTTTGAAAACTGGTATATATATAGAGACGATGTTTTGATCCACATGCAGTGTTCAAAATGTGTTTAAATATTTTGTTAATGGTTGGTAATATGTAATGTATGATAAGTTTTAGTTGACATGTTGATAGGTGGATGATGTTGATGGTTTTGTTTTTGTGTTTTTGTACGTATATATGAATGACATGTGACGTGATGAATTGTTGGTTTTATGACATTGTGATATATGTAACTGATGAGTTGGATCCAAATGATGTAGAGATTGATAGTTTCTTGAAAGTCATAGTTGATGGTTGTGTATTTGTATAAAATAAATGATGTTTAATGAAATTGTAATGATATGATGTGTAGTGGGATGAACAAATGTTGGTAAATGGTGTGGTTTATGCAGGAAAAGGGGTGGGCGCGACAAAAATTTGGATAAAAAAATGAAGAAAAGAACGATGTTTGAAAATGGCCAGGGTGTTGTAACCTGATATCGGTTTAGGTAACCGACGCCGGTAGGTTAGTATGACTGATATCGGTTGCATATGACCGATACCAGTTATTTAGGTATGAGATTTTATAAAAATAAAAAAGCTAGGGTGGCAACTTAAGTTCTTAATTTTGAGAGCCATGCAAGAAGTTAAATACGCGAACGCGACGCTTTTTGACGACTGAGACAAGTAATTGCATGAGAAATTTGAGTGATAAGGAGAAAAGAGACAGGGAAGGTGATTGTGATCCGAGATTCAGAAGACAGAAAGGCAAAGTTTGAAAAATGGTGGTAATAATGGAAGGACGAGGGAGGAAACATCCAGCAGGCAGGGACAAGAGGGGCAGACAAGGGCCGCCTCAAGCTGCTGCAACCCAAGAGGTATCATGTTTTGGTTGTGATTTGATTTTTTCATGTGTTGTGAATAAGATGGGGGAGAGTAAGTGGGTAGATATGAGAGAAGAAAACATGATAGCAAGGGTTAATAAGTGAGGGTAAATGTTACAGTGGTAGGTAATCACGGGTTTCAGGTTTGTCTGTATGTATACAGAGAGGAAATAAACGAGCAATTTATTGTCGTAGGTAGTTGTTTTTAGGCACGATGTATGTAATTGACAGTGACCGGTATCGGTTAGAAAGAACTAGTATCGGTTACTTCAACCGATATCGGTTATGTATAACCGATTACCCGGTTACTGGAGAAATTTCCAGAATGTTTGAAAAAAAAACTGACGGATTGAATGGTTGTTTGTTGTTTTGTTGTATGCATGGCAGAGGCAAGATTGAGGATGAATGATAGTGTGCCAGCGCTGTTGTCACGAATCCGAGCGGATGTAACACCAGCTGGAATGGACATTGATAAATCGTTTTGGGTTAAGTGGAATCCGCTATTATTCACGAATCACATGTAATCATGCTATGTTGCAGGCATTGATTGAGAGATGGAATCCCGAGAGACAAATACCTTTTATCTGCCAACAGGGGAGATGACAGTAACATTGGAAGATGTGTTTCGGATTTTTGAGACTCCCTATTATAGGAGAACCAGTATATCAGGCACTACCTAGCGTGGGGCAATGGGGGAGCGATAACAACAGTGTTTGGTCCATATGCACGAGATTTGACACAGTGGGGTTTATCGTTTACATATGGGGTAATGTATGCAGCACACCCTGAGGAGACAAGGCTAGCGGTGATATTAATGATAGCGGTAGGGTATTATGCGTTACCGAGGGCAGAAGGGGGAAGATTTCCAAAGGCATTGATGTGTGTTATTTGGGAGATGATAGAAAGGAACGTGACTTTTGCATGGGCACCTGCATATTTGGCGGAGTTATACAGGGGTTTATGGGCTTGTAGGTGAAACCACAGGACGACACTGGATTGTTCATATTTATTACACTGTTGGGCCTATGAGCACATTGTTTGTGTGCGACCAATAGGCCGATCCATCCAGGCAGGGGAGACCGGAGTACAGAGGTTGGGATTCAGACGCTGGGTCCAGATAGAACAAGAGGCCAGATCCCAGGCTGTGATGGGTGATATTGAGTATTACAAGCAGGTATGGGAGAGAGTGACGGTTGCGGATATCTGTTGGAGGCCATATGGAAACTATATGGTAACAGAGAACATAGCTGAGGAGTTGAGGGGTGTTTAGTGATTGAGGTGGATCGCAGGGCACAGGCCGGGTGAGTATGAGAGGATTCCTATAGATCGCGTGCGGTGACAATTTGGATTTGTGCAGGATATACCCCTGGCTTATAGACCATATATGAGGATCGATGCCGAGGCAGCATTCTCACCTCCCCAGCCAACACCTCCAGAAGGGTCTGAAGAGGTAGCAGCCGATCGCATGGTAATGGATGCGGGAACGACAGAGGCCTATAGATTATGGTGGGTAGCAGAACTACGAGGTGTGCGTGAGCACCCTGACATAGCGGTGATTACAGCAGAGAGGGATCGTCTGCAGCGTTTGGTTCAGCAACTCCAAACGTAGGTGAATGAGACAAGAGGATTGTTAGTGGTTGCGGAGTCACGGGCGGGGAGACTAGAGGCTGAAGTCCTCCATGCTAGCGGGCGTATTCATATGTTACAGGAGAGATTGGCAGCTCAGTGGGCGGTACCAATAGCTGTGGTACCTTTGAGGACAGAGAGGCCCGGTGAGAGGGGTCGACGATCACGATCATCACCTAGTTCGGGATGAGGCGTGATGGTCTGAGTACATGTTAGCAAAGTATAAGAATAAATAAGGATGCTGACCTGCGTGTCGATGATAGAGAAGATGTATTTGTTTAACATCTAAATAAAACTGAATATGTATGTTGATTTAAGTTACGATAATAATAAGATTGTTTGTGTTTTGATTTTCGGTGTTTTGAAAAAGGATAAAGAGGACTGTGATTAAATAGAAATACACAAAAATATTTATATTCACCACACAGGATAGGTTATGGTAGGGGATGGTCGAGCTAACCTTGGGAGACCCCATGTCTCCGAAGTTCTGCCTACATAGCCCATTGCACAAAGCAAGGAGGGGCCTCAGACCGATGTAGTTCTCCCTTAGGACCAGGGAGAGGTGAATTCAGGCAATTTGGGTATGGTTAGGCAGTTTGTTGGTTGATAAGATTTTGATGTTGATAGGGTAATGTTGTTGGTGTTGGTAAGGTATGGGCGATGTTGATGTAGGTATAGGTAAAGCGAAAGTTAGCTTACCCAAAGAGAAGGGAACCATGTCCTGATTAAGATCAACACACAATCCTAGATGCGAGGCAAAGAGGAAAGAGTGTCCCGTAGTTGAGAAGAGCTAGACAAACCACATATTAACATAGGATGAGCTTGAATCCCTAGGTACCCTTGCATAGGCGAGAAGTCGATAGGTGAAAAGAGTTGTATAATCACAATATATCGGATATACGTCACATCCCTTGAGTTGAAACAAGTGGTGAGGTGAGGTGGATGATATAACTGAGGTACGCAGAACTTATTACAAAGTGAGTGCTCTGACGAAAGAGAACCTACCCTAAATAGACAAGTCCATGACTCAAAAGTCCTTTTGAATGAGGCTTTTCTTTATTGAATGTAGACTGATCGATGTGGGAAGTCTACAGGGGATATTGATTGTATTATTCTCGAGGTCTTCACGAAGCTGATCAATGCGAGAAGCTTATGATAAAGGCTGACTGTGTATAGCTGTCCTTCGAGGGAGCAGTCTATTTATAGTAGCAGATATGATTGTAATGCATAGCTGTCCTTCGGGGGAGCAGTCTATATATAATAGCGGCAATAGTTCGGCATATAGCTGTCCTTCGAGGGAGTAGTCTATATTTAATTTAAATGACTAGATGTTCATTTGGTGTGAAGCATCTAGTTAGTAGGAAGTTTGACTCAAGAAAATCCCCTAAGAATACGGCTTATTTTAATACTTTGAAGTCATGGACTAGACTAAAAAGGGGAAGGCAATCATCAAGGGGAGGTGAGGATCAAACTATGTGATCCTGATTGTTATTATGAAGTGGTAGGAAACAGAGTGTATGTAGTGGTAAGTGAGCTCAAGGGACGAGCGGCAGGTAGATAAGAAGTGATATAATACTAATTTCAACAGTAGAATGGTCGAATATGCAAGGCATTAAGGGGTTCAGGCACAGGTTTACCATTAAGCGAAGCTAACGATAAGTACCAGATCCATAGGTATGAGTGATTATATAAAGGCCCAATCCAATTGGGAGCAAATTTTCCACGTTTTCTCTTTTCTAGTTTGGGGTACAATGTTGATTTCTTTGAGAACAAGATCACAACCTTAAAAAGGTAACGCTCATGAAGGCCGCATTTATCATAAGTCACGTTAATGTGTTTTTGATAGATTGGTGAATGTGATAGAGAACAGAGCTTGTAAGACGCGTTCGTCAAGAAGCTTCCAATTGGCTACCGTTCTTGGCTGGAAATCATCTTAGGGGTGAGAATATCCTGAAGAGATATTCTAAAGGGAGGTATTTGTATTTCGAGAGGCAAAACACCCGGTACCCCGTATACAAATAAAACGGTGTGGCATTAGTAGAGGTATGAATGCCAGTAGCGATAAGCCGCAAGGCAAAGGGAATTGTGATCGTGCCAATGTCTTCGATTCATTGACACTTTCATGATGATTTTGGTTAGTGTTTTATTAGAGTACCTCGGCTTGCCCATCTTGTCTTGTGTATATAAGGTGATGATAAACTAGTTTGATACAAAGTTTCACAAAGGTTATGGTAGGGGGATGGTCGACGCTAACCTTGGGAGACCCCATGTCTCGAAGTTCTGCCTACATAGCCCATTGCACAAAGCAAGGAGGGGCCTCAGACCGATGTAGTTCTCCCTTAGGACCAGGGAGAGGTGAATTCAGGCAATTTGGGTATGGTTAGGCAGTTTGTTGGTTGATAAGATTTTGATGTTGATAGGGTAATGTTGTTGGTGTTGGTAAGGTATGGGCGATGTTGATGTAGGTATAGGTAAAGCGAAAGTTAGCTTACCCAAAGAGAAGGGAACCATGTCCTGATTAAGATCAACACACAATCCTAGATGCGAGGCAAAGAGGAAAGAGTGTCCCGTAGTTGAGAAGAGCTAGACAAACCACATATTAACATAGGATGAGCTTGAATCCCTAGGTACCTTGCATAGGCGAGAAGTCGATAGGTGAAAAGAGTTGTATAATCACAATATATCGGATATACGTCACATTCCCTTGAGTTGAAACAAGTGGTGAGGTGAGGTGGATGATATAACTGAGGTACGCAGAACTTATTACAAAGTGAGTGCTCTGACGAAAGAGAACCTACCCTAAATAGACAAGTCCATGACTCAAAAGTCCTTTGAATGAGGCTTTTCTTTTATTGAATGTAGACTGATCGATGTGGGAAGTCTACAGGGGATATTGATTGTATTATTCTCGAGGTCTTCACGAAGCTGATCAATGCGAGAAGCTTATGATAAAGGCTGACTGTGTATAGCTGTCCTTCGAGGGAGCAGTCTATTTATAGTAGCAGATATGATTGTAATGCATAGCTGTCCTTCGGGGGAGCAGTCTATATATAATAGCGGCAATAGTTCGGCATATAGCTGTCCTTCGAGGGAGTAGTCTATATTAATTTAAATGACTAGATGTTCATTTGGTGTGTGAAGCATCTAGTTAGTAGGAAGTTTGACTCAAGAAAATCCCCTAAGAATACGGCTTATTTTAATACTTTGAAGTCATGGACTAGACTAAAAAGGGGAAGGCATCATCAAGGGGAGGTGAGGATCAAACTATGTGATCCTGATTGTTATTATGAAGTGTAGGAAACAGAGTGTATGTAGTGGTAAGTGAGCTCAAGGGACGAGCGGCAGGTAGATAAGAAGTGATATAATACTAATTTCAACAGTAGAATGGTCGAATATGCAAGGCATTAAGGGGTTCAGGCACAGGTTTACCATTAAGCGAAGCTAAACGATAAGTACCAGATCCATAGGTATGAGTGATTATATAAGGCCCAATCCAATTGGGAGCAAATTTTCCACGTTTTCTCTTTTCTAGTTTGGTTACATGTTGATTTTCTTTGAGAACAAGATCACCAACCTTAAAGGTACGCTCATGAAGCCGCTTATCATAAGCACGTTTAATGTGTTTTTGATAGATTTGAAGGTGATCAAGAGCTGTAAGACGGCGTTCGTCAAGAAGCTCCAATTGGGCTAACCGTTCTTGGCGGAATCATCGTTGGTGAGAATATCCTGAAGAGATATTCTAAGGGAGGGTATTTGTATTTCGAGAGGCAAAACAGCCTCGGTACCGTATACCAAAGAAAAAGGTGTGGCATTAGTAGAGGTATGAATGCCAGTACGATAAGCCCAAAGGGCAAAGGGAATGTGATCGTGCCAATTTCTTCCGGATTCATTGACAACTTTCATGAGGATTTTGGTTAGTGTTTTATTAGAGGACTCGGCTTGCCCATTGGCTTGTGGATAGTAAGGTGATGAGAAACTAAGTTTGATACCAAAGTTGTCACAAAGGTCTTGTAACAACTTGTTTTTGAAAGATTTACCATTATCTGTTATTAGGCGATGAGGAATACCAAAACGACAGATAATGTGATGTTTAATGAATTCGACAATTTTTTCTTTTTTGATTGAAATGAGTGGGAATAGCCTCCACCCATTTTGTGTAATATTCGGTCACTGTGATTATCCAACGGTGACGTTGTGAAGAGGTCGGGTGAATCTCCCCAATAAGGTCTAAACCCCATTGTGAGAAAGGCCAAAGATCTCGTGCGACCTGCAGTGGATGGCTAGGAGTATGTTGAAGGTTGGCATGTTGTTGAAACATAACACAACGCTTAACATATTCGTAGCAGTCGTTATTGAGAGTAGGCCAATAATAACCAAGGCGAAGGATTCGTTTGGCCACGGCAAGGCCGCTAAAATGTCCACCACAAATACCGTCATGGACCTGTTGGATGGTATGAGTGGCCTCCGTGCCAGTTAGACAGCGAAGGGGGATGCCATCAAAGCCACGTTTATAGAGGAGTCCCCCCATGACAACATAACGCGAAACACTTTTAAGAAAAGCACGTTTGCCGTTACTAGTAAGGTCAGGTGGGAGGACAGAGATTGTAAGGTAGTCATTGAAATTGGTGGTACCAGGTATCCTGTGAATTAGTGGACACAGTATTTATCATACAAACTACCGGGGTTGAATAGGATGGGGCAAAAAGTTGTTGGACCACGACGAATAATTCAGAGTCAGTTGGCGCGGCGGGAATTTGCGAGGCTAAGCAAGCCATAGTATCCGCAAATTTGTTAGTGGAGCGGGGAATGGTTTGTATAGAATAGTGGGTAAATAAAGCTAGAAGTGAATCCACGTAGTGTTTGTATTTTTGAAGTTCCTCGTTTTTGCATTGGTAGACGCCCATAACTTGATTGACTACCAATTGAGAGTCGCCAAAAATGTTGATAGATTTGATACCTAAGTGTAATGCAACTTGGAGACCCAGAACAAGGGCCTCGTATTCCGCTATATTATTAGTGCAAGGGAAATCAAGTCGGAATGAAAGAGGCATAGGTTCAGCGTTGAGAGGAATGAGAACAACGCCCGGCTCCTCCGCCGCGCTGGCATTTAGATCCATCAAAGAAGAGGGTCATTGGGTACGACTCCTCTGTGAGGGAAAGAGTAGCGATGAGTTCGTCGGGAAATGTGAAATTGGTAAATTGTTCCCCCGGTAAAGGAGCGTCCGCAAGTTGGTCTGCGATGGTTTGTCCTTTGATTGATTTCTGGTGGATAAACTCAAGGTCGAGGTCGGCGAGAAGCATGAGCCATCTAGCAATGCGTTGGTTCAGATGAGGTTTGGCATACATGTAATGGATGGGGTCTGTATTGGTGATGACGAAAGTCTTGTGATTTAGAAGGTAGTGTCGGAGTTTGGTGGCCACGAATGATAGGGCAAGGCACAATTTTTCTACATGTGTGTACCTAGTCTCATAGTCCACCAAAGTACGACTTATATAATAAACGGCTTGTTCGTGATTCTCAGAGTCACGATGTGCAAGCATGGCTCCTACAGGCGTGGTCGGTGGCGGAAAGGTAAAGGTAGAAAGGGCGGTTGTCTTGGGGTGGGATAAGCACGGGTGGCTGCAAGAGATAGGATTTGAGAGCTTCGAAGGCTTGGTGACATTCTTCGCTCCATTGGAATGCAATATCCTTTTTAAGGAGGTGATGGAAAGGTTGACACCGATCCGAGAGTTGGGAGATGAAACGTCGGATAGATTGGAGCTTACCTTGTAAACTACGCAATTGTTTGAGATTTTTGGGTGGGGGCATTTCTAGGATAGCTTTGACTTTAGATGGATCGACCTCAATGCCACGCAAAGAGACGATAAAGCCAAGAAGTTTTCCCGAAAGAACACCAAAGACACATTTCTTCGGTTGAAGGCGGACAGAATATTGTAACAGGCGATCAAAAATAATGGTTAAAACATCGAGATGTTCACTACGATGTTTAGACTTGCCGAGAAGATCGTCGACATAGTCTTCAAGGATAGTGTGCATAATGTCATGAAAAATGTAGGTCATAGCCCGCTGATAGGTAGCACCAGCATTCTTAAGGCCAAATGGCATGACACGATAACAGAAGGTTCCCCAAGGAGTTATGAAGGTAGTTTTGTGTTGATCGGCAGGGGCAACCAAAATTTGGTTGTATCCTGAAAAACCATCCATGAGAGAAAGCATTTCATGGCCCGCAGTGAGATCAACAAGTTGATCAATACTTGGGAGGGGGAAGTCATCCTTGGGGCAAGCGAGGTTAAGATCCCGGAAATCTGTGCATATCCGAAGTCCCCCTATCGCTTTAGTGACAGGTACGATGTTAGAAATCCATTGAGGATAGTCAATAGGCAAGATGAAGGAAACAGAAAGGAGTCGTTGGAGCTCCTCTTTGACCAAGAGAGCAATGCGTGGATGCATTTTTCTCAATTTCTGTTTGACTGGTTTGGAATCAGGGGTTTAGGGTGATGTTATGGACGGCGATAGTAGGATCAATTCCTGGCATGTCAGCGTAAGACCATGCAAAAGCTTGGTTGCGAGCATGGAGAAAGGTAGTAAAGGCGGCTTGTTCTGATGTGTTAAGGGATTGTCCAATCTTCACAATGTGAGGATCCTCCTCCATGTGGATATTGATTTCTATGGTAGATTCGTTCAGCATAGTTTGGGTTTCAGATGGTAAGGCTCGTTGAATATAAGAATCATCCGCGCCAAGGTAAGTGAGGATGGAGTCGTCATCCTGGCATTCAACAACATTAATCAAAGGCGAATCCTCTTCGATCATGTCTGGATACAGAAGGGGAAGAGAAGATGGGTCCTCATTATCGCGTTGATAAGTGAGAGGACCTATGAAGATAGCATTTATGAAAAAAAAAAGTTAGGGGGGATGGATTCAGGGTCTATAGATTCTGAGGGTGATGATGGCAAAGTGGGTGATGATGGTTTGGTAGGGGCGACGTCTTCTTCTTCCAGGATACAGCTGACAGGAGGTGTCTCCTGTGTAGGTGTTTCGGGAAAACCGAGACCACTGCGATCATTATGTTTACGGGTAGTCACGGGAATGAGTGTATGTCGGCCTTGTTCGTAAAGGCCAAAACCAAAGCCTTTCCACGCACAGCGAGTCAAGAAGGTGAGGGCGAAACGACGATTTGTCAAGTATTGAAAATCGGATTGGAAAGGAACCACACCAAGAGGAGGTTCAGGGGTAATGGAGGATGCGTCAACACCCCCATACGTTAGGTTAGTGCGGCAATAGGGTGGTCCGTAAGAGATTATCTCCCCCACGCGACGGTCGTAGGTGGGATGTGCATGTAATTGTCCGTACTCCTGCGGGGTAGGGAAAGAACTAACGTTATATAGGCGGTACTCCCCCAGCGTAAGGCGCTGAAAAACATCTACTAAGGGGTCGGAGGTTGGAATGTTAGCTGCGGGAAGGGAAGTGGTTTTTGCGATGGTGGTTTCATCAATTGAAGGCGTAGGCGCGGTTGGGGTGGATGGTTGAGATACATTTGAGGAGGACGGTTGAGTTGAATGTATGGGTGTCTTGATTGGTATAAGCACATCGTTAGGGCGGTATAACATATTGCAGGTTTTAAAGGGGGGAGGGTCAGCTTTTACGGTGTAAGACTTCCCCTCGTACTCAAATTTTATGCATCTATGTAATGTTGAGGGAACGCATCCCATGGCTCGGATCCAAGGACGACCCAGCAATATATTATATTGGAACTCTCCCTCAAGGACATAGAAGAGTTCGGGTAAAGTACGTGGTCCTACGCGAATGTTGAGGATCACGGTGCCTAAGGTAGAAGTAATAGCGTCATTGAATGACCGCAACATGATGGGGTTGGCACACATGCAACTAGAAGGGATGTTCATCTGTTGGAAGGCTTTTGAAGAGATGATGTTTAGGCTAGCGCCCCCGTCAATCATAACCCGACGTACTCGAATGTCCCGGACGTAAGCGGAGATGAAAAGGGCAGGGTCGGGATCTTCTGTACCAAAGTCGACAATTTCATCTTCAGAGAAACTGACTGCAGCAGCTTGTTGTACAGAGACAGAAGTGGTTGGGGCAGTGGGTTGTTTGGTGAGAGAAGCAACATGATTGGGTGTTAGAATGGAGGTAACAGGCAGGGTTTCATCAGGTAAAACCTCTATCCCTTGAAGGATCTCAACGAGAGCTTGTCGATGAGATTCAGAAGTCTGAATGAGATCATACAGTGTCATTTTTACGGGCGATTGGTGAAGCTGTTTAATCATATTTCGGTGGGCAATGCCATTAGAGACGGGATAGGCGGGTCCGCGAATGACCACTTTAGGTGGTGGTGCAATCGGGATGTTTGACGGAGAAAGAGATGCCGCAGGTGTGTTTTCTTTTGCTTTCCCATTGTTTTTCTGCCCTCGAGTAGCGACACTAATCATATTAATCTCGTAGACCTGAGATGAGGAAGATGGTGGGGATAACTCATGGTCTTCACGAGGTGGGGTTGTAATAATGATAGATCTTGGTGAGGCGGGGACAGATGGTATAGGAGAGGGAATGGAAACTAAAGGTCTCTCCCTTCGTAAGTTGTCTTTCTTAATCTTTCTATCCGGGAGAGGTGACTGGCGAAGGATGGTTTTTAGAGCTTTGCATCCCTCCACATCATGTCCTGGTGTGCGGTGATAAGCGCAGATTTTAGACTCATCGTAATCCATAGGTCGGGGCTTAGACGGGTCATAAGGTCTAAGTGGAGGTAGGGAAATGGTCGCATTCTCCACCAACATAGCAAGGATTTTGGCGTAAGATCCTTTGAGTGGGTCAAAATCGGAAGAGGATGAGGGTATTGATTGTGTGGGTTTTGGTAATGTTTGGGCGTGGTTAGTTCGTATGGGTGGCGGTTTAGCCGAGGGGTGTTGATACATGGTTTTTACTAAACGTGATTTCTTTGGCGCAGAAGCTATGTTGGATGATGAGGCCGCAGATGACGTGGTATCAGAAAACAACCACGGGGAAATAGGAGTAACTGAAAACAAATCTTTTGATGATGGTATTTGTTTAGGGTTGATAGGTGGACAGGATACGCGGAGTGACGGTGTTGCTATACCCTGGAATTTCTGTATAGGTGCGGAAGGCGTAAGTTGTTCTGAAGAAAACACAGGAGGTATAATATATTGATGTAAGGTAGAGGGATGGGGTCCCAATATGGAAGGTAGGTATGACGATGATGGTTTTGATTGTGATAGGGGTAGGGATTGAGTTTGTCTCCTAGGCGGCGGAGCGGATTTATTTTTGGATAGATCGAGTCGCTTAGGTGGGTGCGTTAGACTGGGCATTGGTGAGGTCCCAAGCGTATGGGAAGATCTGGCTAAGTTGATAGAAGTGGACGGGGCATTTGGTAGAGGTGAGGGGGGTGAAGGCGAGAACAGGGGCATTTTAAGCTTCTGTAAGCACTTCGGGTATATGGTGGAGACATCAGGATCAGTCATTTGCATTTGAGTAGAAAAAGGGGTACTCAAACGTTCCCATAGGGCCTGTCTATCTTCTGTGGAATGACAGTCTCCAGGTGTGATTTGTAATTTTGGTACGGAAGAAAGGTGGGTTGTAATTCCAGTCCATCGCGGGTGTGACACAGGAGGTAGATGAGGCACTGTATCAATAGATGTTAAGAGGTCAACCGGTCGTTGAAAAGATTTAGGCGATGAGGGACTAATAGGTAGGAGGGCGTGTTCGAGGGGATCTGTCACGTTTAAAGAATGTGGTGATGTTAGTGTAAGAGATTTCTCGTCTAAGGATGTCAAAAGGAGTGGCGAGCCTTCCTCTTGTGTAGCAAGAGTGGTAGAAGGGGACGTTTGGGAAATAGATAAATTAGATAGCATCCGCTCACAGTCTTGTAGGGATGTGGTGTAAGAAGACTCGTTGATGAGAAGAGAAGTCCGGGCAGTTAACTCTTCTATGGGTAAAGGAATGATTTCACTTTGGCTTGATGGTGGTGAAGGAGGTTCAAACTCCTGTGTTAGTGGAGAGGCTTGATTTAAAATTTTTTCAATAGAGGCTTTTGGCTGAGAATCGAAGACTGCATGGATCTCATGAACACTCTCCTCGGCTAAGATATCTTGGTTCACGTTACTGTTGGACGAGTGATTCGGGAATGGCTTGTTGAAAATTTTCAGATTTCGGTTAGCAGGGGCGTTAGGATTATCGAGGGTTATATCCCCTGCGTCAACCATTTCCTGCACTATGTTTTTCAACATCTTGCAGTTTTCATGACTATGTCCTTTTACGCGGTGAAAGTTACAAAAGTCATTTTCTTTGTACCAGGAAGGTATTGCGCGGGTGGAGTCAAACCCAGAGTGAGGTTTAACAGGGGGCAAGGTGATAGCCCCAGCTTTGAGCAATTTCTCCAGGATGACGCCATAAGTTTCTCCCAAGGGAGTGTAATTGGTGGGCTCGGCTTTGTACTTATAAGTGGTTTTCGGCGGAGTATTGGACGGTGTTTGAGATTTGACCATTACCGCGTGGACAGCTCCTTTTGATTTAGAAGAAGTGGACGCATGAGGAGTGGTGGTGTTTGGCTTGTTGGTAGAATCAGGAGTTCGGAAA